>CALSBZ010046657.1:1214385-1252168 GCA_943591055.1 Gobionotothen gibberifrons | reverse complement strand
CACACACACACACACACACACACACACACACACACACACACACACACACGAAAGAGCAGGCCATCACTGACGGTTTGAGCTTTACCATAACCTGCTTATATAATGCAGGTCTAGCAGCAGCGGGGAATACACTGCTTTCCTCAGAGTGGAGAGTACATCATGGACAGCTAATGTCATGGTTTCACTCCGAGTCTGATGATAACCTTTTCTTATGATAACCATTCAAACTGTAGTTCCTGAATATTGCCTTTTGGAAAATACACATTCAAAGTAAATATATGGATGTTTTAAATTTGAAAGTAATTTACAAAATGTGGCATACAAAGATGTCCATATAATGTAAACCACCTGTGTTCTACGGCAGTCCCACTGTCTGTCAATAGAAGGAGGATGTCGGTACAATTTCCAAAATATAAGTCAATACATTTATTTATAAATCCAATTAATATGATTATTTGGTGTGTCATATATGTATGCCGATTTAAAGCACTGCTTCAATAAATATAAAACACTATAACTGAAAGCTCATTCTGTCATGTATCAGTTTTAATAAATAGGCGAGATCAAATAATCCAGCATTTCCCTGGTGCAGTTTGGCGGTAAAGGCAACGCGTAACGGGGATTCCACGCTGCGCGTTTCGACTTGTGGAAGTGTTGACTAATTAAGACAGACAAGACTACCTGTCCGTTCATTTGAGCCGTATATGTGTTAACGCTACCAATTAAGGAATCATTTTTGAACAATGTTTAAGGTGCTGAAACAAGGATGCGTTACATTCAATGCCAAGAAGGGGAACATAACAAGAAACAACCAGGAGCCCCAAACACCAGTAAACACCACAAGAGTTCAAGGTAAAACTCTCGACACTCACCCTCAATGACACAGCCGTCCAGCACGGTGCTTAAGTAGAACAAATATTTGACAGAGATGGCTTTGGAGATGTTGTTGTTACAGCAGAAAGCTCACTCCGCTGCTGTTGAGAGGTCTACTTTTCCTTAAAACTGTCCTGAGCCTCTGTCCAACGCCTCCAATGTATCAAAAAGCGGCCAATGCGAAGTCATGTAAAGCAGCCAGTCTGGTGATGCGTTTGAGTACCATGACACGGACAGAAAATAAGCTACGATCAACCCACTCCTCTGTCCAAGGGTCTTTAAAACAGCCTACTCGGTAATATCCGGATCACTTTGGAGTGTAACTGCTGAATACGATTATAATTAAGGCTACCGCTACTTTAGCCTTAACAATACATGCAGGGAATATGTAGCCTCATTTAACTTGTATCAATGGGTGCGGGAGAGTGTGTAGAAACTTTACTGCATGAACGAACAATAATAATGTATATCATGTAGACATATGCTTATAGGTTTACACTGCTTAGATTAGAATACTTGTTTGTTTCCCTTCCAGTAGCGATATTTTTCTGACACGAGTTAAAAATGTCATTTTCTCCCCCATGGTACATGAACGCAGCAGCAGGCAGTATGTGACAGACAGGTCGTGCAGTGACTCAGAGCTGAGTCACAGCGTCGTGTCCCGCCCACACCGCGGTTGCGGCCAATAGAGATTTCTGCGGAAGCGGGTACAGTTACGCAGTCCCCACACATATTATACATCCATGCCCCCACACCTCTGTGTGTTTGGTTTATATCCAGGTGTAAAATTAAATAGTTATGTGTATTCATTATACAAACATGTTTGAGGCAGGGTTGGGAGGGTTACAATAAAAATGTATTCCGTTAAATCACTACGTGATAAAGATGTAATCAGAACCTAACCTGAGAATCAAAAAACAAGTAACCTTATTACTCTCTGTTACGTTAAAGCCAGGTAATAGGAGAGCTTCTGAATGCAGGCCACATTGTATTATGTTAGCTTAAAGTAAAAATATTAAATTCTATATTTTTGCTTTAAAAAAATGTATGTTAATGTTGTCAGTGACACCTGTGCTGTTTCTACCAAGACCACTCAACATGTCTGCTTATCAGAAAAGTGTAAATAATAATATCATGGTCAAATTAAAGGGTTCTTCAACTGAAATCCTTCATCATGTATTCCTCTGGCTCTGCCCCTCAAACATCTTCTGATTTTAAGGTTGTCTTTTTTCATTAGACACTATTACTGACATGTGTTGTCCCGCTGCGCCCCCAGGTGGTGGAGGTTGGTGTTTTCTCACTTGCACTGTTTAGTGGGATTGTTTCTTTTCCTACTTAGGTTTTTTTTCCAGTTGCTAACACACTAAAATGAGACATAAAGCACAATTATTTAAACTCACACTCAGAGCAAAACCTCAGCTCAGATCTCCAAAACAAAGGAGACTTCCTATATTGGAGTAGCGTCAACAAGGGTAAAGTGTCTTGTACTATAAAGGAAGTCAAGTGTGTGCCATTTGTTTTGTATTGGTAAGTGTTTATGTAGTTCTGAGTGCAGTGCTTCAGTTGGCAAGATGTAAGGTATTTTGCACTTACAAACATAGTAAAATACTAATAATGTAGTTGCAGTTACCAGTAATCCACTACTAATAGTATCTCCTGGGTAAAAACTGTCCTCCAGATTACACATGTAAGAACACTTTTAATAATGAAATAAAAGAACAAAGAAAACGGATAACATGAAATGATTGCTCAACATTGGCAGAGCAACAGCCGCTCAGGGCCCTGAACATCTTTACGAAGAACTTCCTGATCCTTTTCCCCTGACTGTTTCTGGCTGAGACTCCACCAGAGCCGATGTGGGCGTCAGCGGTCCAGGGTGGAGAAGAACCTTCACCAGTGGAGGGACTTTTGAGTGCAGCTTTTGTCATGGCTGGAGCAGATTTATCAGCTGCGGCTGTGCCTCTGTCAGCTGTAACAGCGTCATAAAGGACAGTCGTTGCTCTGTTTGAGTCTCCACCACCAAGTAAGCTTTCGACTGTGAAGCAACGGGGAGCAGAGACCTCCTTCTTTGGAACAACTGTCATGGTGTCATCTGTAGAAACAGGGGCACCAACTGAGGCCTCATCAATGGAGAAAACAACAGCTACGTTTTCTACACCCACGAATGAATCCACGTGGCAGCGCAGGCATACGTCTATTGAGCTCATGTCGGATGAAGCCCCCTCTGATGTGTCCACTGCAGGAGAATCACCATCACCAGCATAACCGTTATCTTCCTCAGATGATTCCTCTACCAGAGAGTCAACAGCATCCAGTCCAGTTATGAATGAGTCTAGCAGAGCGTCAGTGGGTGTGGTTCTCCTCCGAAGATTCAGGTGCAGCATCTTACGCAGGAGGAGGACGAACCTTTGCTCATTGGTAGAGTTCTCCTCTGGGTTCAGCTGCATGTGGAAATGAAGTCAAACATTGTTTACATTTAGAGGTAAAAAACGAAAAATGGCTGAGATCTAAACCAAACCATGGGTGTTCCAAACGTGTTGATTATTTACTTGTACATTAAGAGAAGGACCCTATACCTTCTGCAGGTCCTCCAGACGCCTGACACTGGTTGAACTCCCTCTGTGTTTTTGTGGAGGGAAGCCAGTCGCTGCCTTGTACTCATAAGCAGTCTACAACATGTATAGTTAATATTTAAGGTTCCTTTTTTCCAAGTCTCTGCCCAGTTCTAGAAACCAACATCCACTCTACTTGACGCAGTGAAAGATAGTGACATACCTTGAGCCTCCATGCTGACTTTGTGAAGTCCTGCTTTGGGCTGAAATACAGCAGGGTGTGGGTGCCGTCTCTGAGGACTTTGGCGTCCGGGTTACCCAGCATCCTAACTATGGTTTTTATCTGGATAACAGAAATCCCATTAGCCAAAAAGTTCCTATTTGGATATTGAAGATATACACCATAATCCGGGGACTTCCGGACGGGGACTTCGGGTGGCAGTATACGCCATGAAGTTGTTTGCGGCCTACCAGTAAACCCAAAGCAGAAGAAGAAGAAGTGACGTCAGCGGCTTAATTTGCCTAATCCTTCCCCAGGAACTTATTCCGGTGTGAACGCGATCTGTACTTAGTTAGTACAGAAAAAACGAAATGGAAGAAATGGGACGATGTTTTAGAACACATACCTGATAATACAGGCATCTCTGAGGGAATAACGGGCTGCCGAGGTACATGGTTGCCAAAACACCACCCAAAGACCAGATGTCCACTGCCTCTGTGATGGGAAGGCCCATAATAACTTCAGGAGACCTGAGGGTGGAAGACAGACGTTTTCATTTTGGAATGTTTTACATATGTGATTCCATTACAACAAGAAAAAACGAATGAGAACTGGAACACAAACACCCACCTGTACGCAGCAGGCTGCATGATGACACCACGCTTGACTTCAGCAGATACAACGGCTGAACCAAAGTCAATCACTTTGACTCTGAGTTGGTTGTTTTCCATCAGCAGCATGATGTTCTGAGCTTTGATATCAGTGTGATCACACCAACAGTCTCCAGAGACTTCAGGGCACTGAGCAGCTGCAGAGACAGAAGATAAATAAAGTTGCTGCAGCTAAAAATTGACCATTTTTAAAACTGGTTGGTGTAAACAACTCATCATGGTACCGTTAGATCACATCCACATACCTGTTGTGTGATGGCTTTGATTTCCTCCAGAGAGAGCGGGTTGCCAGGTCTGTCATTGAGCAGCTGGTGCAGATTCATGTCCAACCTTTCAAGGGCCAGACATGAGTACCCTTTGTGTTCAAAGCTCTCCAAGAACCGAACGAGGTTGATCGGATCGAGACCACGGATCATTTTCAGCATGGCCAGCTAGAGAGAAAACATAAAACATTAGGCATCTAAGAAACAGTTATTAATAGATGGCATTACATGAAATGGGCTATTTCGAGTCTCAAATGATGTACCTCTGTGTAGTGCTTCTGGGACCCCTTCTTAAAGATCTTGATGGCCAAAGTGTCTTTGGTTTCCGTGTTGTTGCACTCAGCGACTGAACTGAAGGTGCAGGTGAACGTGCATGATTTTCTTCTCCTTGTGTGTGTGTGCATACTGTCTTCCTAATCTCACTGTTTTCCTGTTATTCACCTAATTTAATGAATTTATCCTTGTTAACCAGTGTTAACCAAAAGTAATAATAACTCCATCACAAACAAATATATATATGTATATGACATGTTTCAATATCGTCAGTAAGATCAGGACTTTTGTTGCAGATGTATTCAGATTACACATGAGTTAGAAAGTGTTGTGTGCCTCACCTGTCGAGCTCCCTGGGAGCTGCATGTTTTTTCTCTTTCAGAGTTGAAACTGCCTTGTTTGTTATGTCAACGTTTTTCAAAATGAATACACTTGTTGTTTTTTTGTGTGTCCTGTCTGAGCAGTTTATACTCATATTTGTTTATCATGGTTTAACATGTTTGGTGTTTTTTGACATATAGAGACAGAGTTAGGGTATAAAGTTATTAGTGCCCCCCGACGCCTTACTAGCGGACCGAGGTGGGCCGGTCGATGAAGTGGGCCGGTCGGCGAAGTCACTCGCCCCCCCCCCCCCCCCCGCTGACGAACTTAATAGCGGACCGAGGTGGGCCGGTTGGCGGAGTCAAGGTGCCCGGGCTGATTTTTAGTCCTGAAGATGAAAAATAAATAAAATGTTTATTATTAAACGATTTCCTGGCTGACGGAATAGGCGGAACGAACGCTATTTGTCATTCTAGTTGGACCCATTAGAGCGTAGAAACTGTAACTATAAGTATCTGAAATAAATATGTGTACTGAAACAAATGCCAATAACTGCATTGCATTTTTTTCTTATGCGCAATTACTTCATACTGTCTTTGTCTTTTTCGCCCTGCATTTACTGTGCCCCCCTCAGAAAAGAACTGGCCCCAGCCTGGCCCCCCCCAGTCAAATTGGTCTAGAACCACCACTGCAGGGAATACAGTTACCTTGCATGTATCCCGATTACGTAATCCGGTTGCATGTAATCCGTTACTCCCCAAACCTGGGTAGAGGGTTTTATTACAGTTCACCCCTGCCTATTAAGGGGCAACATCTATTTAGGCTATACAAAAGTCAATCCTCCCTTGTTAGAATAAATAATAATATCACACATAATAAAACACACACACACACACACACACACACACACACACACACACACACACACACACACACACACACACACACACACACACACACACACACACACACACACAGCCTAAATCCAATGGTTTGATTTAATCGTTTAATATATCCCAACAGAAAACCAACCATCACAAAAGATAGTTATTATTGCAAAAAAGGGGCCCCTGGAATAAAGAGGTCAGAGAACCAGACATTGAAGGAAATATGTTACACCACACGGGGGCAGTAAACCAACAATTATGTCCTCTGCCACCTAGAAGAAGAAAACATATTCCGGTGTCAGGAGGATGTACTTCCTGTGTCGCCATGCACATGTGGTAAACAAGCATATGTATCCCTGGGACTGCAAGCATGGACTCCTCAACAAAGTGGAATAATTTGCCTAAAGCTCCGAGTCTAAAGAACCTGACAGAGAGGGGCTTCGGGGTCCTGAAGGAGACTCAGCATGCCGCGGTGCAGGACCTGACCAAAGCCCACATCGAGTCCTTCGACCAGGCTCTGACTGATGGACTGAGCCGCGTCGTGCAGGTCACTTTAACATGCTGTAAACTCAGCTATAAAGCACATAACAGCTCAGTGATCTCAGCAGTATTCAGAGGCATAAAAGTAGCAGTACATTATTGTCAAAATACTTCATTACAAGTAAAAGTCCTGCATGATATATTACTGAAGTAAAAGTACAAAAGTATTATCAACAGTACTTAAAGTATACATAGTAACCATTGTGAAGATAAATGGCTTTTATGTCTGTATATAACTATATTTATAAATGTGACATTTCTAGATAATATTGTTGTATAATGTAGCATTTAACTGTTGTAGACAGACAAAGTTCTGATTGACTTTCGGTAAAATACTTACATTTTTAGTGATGCATTTTGTTAAAACTAGGTGAAGCTATTACATAAATGTAGTGGAGTAAAATTACATTATTTCCCTTTTTAAATGTATTTGAGTAGAAGTATAAATGAGCAGAACATGGAAATACTCAATTAAAGTTCAACATAGTACTGAAGTACTGTACAGTAGGCCTACTTGAGTAAATGTACTAGTGACTTTGGTGCTTTTGCTTTAAAATATGTTTGAAATGTAGTAATAGAGTATTATTACTCCTCATAGGCCTACGTTACATTTTCTCAATCATACTTAAATACTTTTACTTGGGTACCATAGTACTTTTACTTGAGTATTTCTACATTGTGGTATGAGTACTTTTACTTGAGTAAAACTTCTGAATATTTTTTTCCACTGTATATAATAAAACATTTGTTGACGAAATGTGTTTAGCTAGGTTTCTAGCATCAATACTCAGTGAAAGCTAGCACCAAGTAGATTAGTTTTTTCCCCACAAACGTTGCCCCTATTATAGTCTGTTTTAGTGACTGTGTTTGTTGCTTTGGAGACCCTTCAGTATTTTTCAAGGATTGTTTCTCATGTTTTTTGGGATGTGTCATATCTCTCTCAGGCCATCCCTCCCTTGGAGTTCACGTTCAGGAATGACAGGATCAGCCTGGCCTTTGTGGAGTCCACCCTCTACAGCCCGGTGGTCGCCAAGGGCAACATCTGCAGGGAGATGAAGGTGTTTCCGGCTGAGTGCAGGGGGAGGAGATGCACATACAAAGGGAAGCTAGTGGTGAGTCTGACACGTGTGTTAACACATGCTAACAATGATATTATCTAAACTGCATGTGAGGTTCAAGTCAACGTGTCTCAGAAGATTTGAATGTCCTGGACAAATGGGAGACATTCTTGTCAAATATAAGAGTTACTTCACATCATCAAGTAATGTTAATGTATGCTGTATTTAAAAGTAGGCTATTTTAAATTAAACAAAAAAGTCATATTTACGCAAGCCTACATTGCTACTCTTAACAAAGTATATCCCTCAACTTTAGGCATACAAATTCTAAGATAAAATACATTAAAATATTAAAATACATGTAGTCTCACAGGAGGTAACGCTGGAAAGCTACTCTTCCAGCGATTCCGCGGTTATCTGAATCATATTTCTACTCCTTATAATTACGTAAATGATGCGCACCTCGACGGGTTAACTACAATTTTGAGGGTGTTTGTTTAGGACACAATAACACTTTGGACTGCTCTTTAATCCCGTTTGTGGTTTGCATAATCTCAGGCGGACGTCAGCTGGTCAATCAACGGAATCCCCAAAGGCATCATCAAACAGTCCATGGGTCAGGTGCCCATCATGGTGAAGTCCAAGCTGTGCAACCTGCACGGCTTGTCCCCCAAAAAGCTGGTGGAGCACCACGAAGAATCAGAGGTGAGTCCCAACTGTCTCATCGTTTGAGGGATAATAAGGAAAGCAGGCCCATTTTATTAATCAAGTCCCCCATTCACTTTAACAGGAAATGGGAGGCTATTTCATTGTAAATGGAAATGAGAAGGTTATCCGTATGCTGATAATGCCGAGGAGGAACTATCCCATCGCCATGTCGAGACCCAAGTGGAAGAGCAGGGGGCAGGGATACACTCAGTATGGTAAATATCACCTGAGAGATGATGCTCAGTAACATGAGAAGGGTTCTAATAGTGCAGGTTCAACATTACAGCCTCATATTGTTTGAAATGTAATTGAAATCCCCCCCCACCACAGGTATTTCAATGCGCTGCGTGAAGGAAGAGCACACGGCCGTCAACATGAACCTTCACTATCTGGAAAACGGGACGGTGATGCTGAACTTCATCTACCAGAAAGAGCTCTTCTTCCTCCCACTAGGCTTTGCTCTTAAGGTAATACAAAAAGGTTAATAAAGGTTTAAGGCTGCACAAAGAATCAAAATGTTTACCAAATCGCAATAAGGACTAGTGCAATATTCACATTTTTGAGAAAATAATATTTGTTAACGGCTAAATATGTAAAACGAATTAGATAGAGATATCCCTGACTACAAATTGTTGAACAAAACATTTGAGTTTGGTACAGATCCTCTTTAAGAATCACACCATGATCATATTGATTTGTATTTTACATCAACCTACGGTGGCCGACAAGTGCAAACGCACTACAACGGCCATAGACATTTCCAATTAGGGGAAACCCGTGCAGCTTCCAAAACGATGCAAATAAAAAAACACAAATGTGTCAAAACACATACAAATAAAGAACATCTTCACCAACTTGACAACACATGCGCAGCATTTACAAAAAGTGCTGCAAAAGCAGAAATCTGCAAATGAAAACGCTGCAAGAACCTCACAAACCAACAGATGCTTGTTGGCATTCTGGGATAATTCTGTTGGCCAACTGTCACTGTAAACTTGCCTAAAATATAAGTTTCATTGGCTTATTTTAACAATGTGATCGCATGATTCCTTCAGATCTGCACATTTGCTATTAGCCAGCTGGCTAACCTAGTCAACTGCAGTTGTGCGCTTTTCCTAAATGTTGCACATGTGTTGTCAAGTTGGTGAAGATGTTTCTTTATTTGCATTTTCTTTAATTGCATGTGCTTTCATATTTGCATCATTTCTGAATGTGCAGAGTGAATCTCCCTATTGAAAGGTTGTGGGCCTTTGTTGCTCATTTCTAGGCCACCATATGAATCCCTCCTTTCCTGAATCACAATAATATTGTGATATTGGTCCAATTAATCAACATTTCTGTTTTCTTTAAGAAAATCGTTCAGCGCTTAACAAGATAAATGTTTCATGGAAAAGAGAAATGTTAAATATCTACATAACATTATCTACTAAAATATGACGCTATAGACTCTGTGTGTTTCTCCTCCAGGCCCTGGTGGACTTCACTGACTTTCAGATATACCAGGAGCTGATCAAGAGCCGCGAGGACAATTCATTTTACAAAAGCTGTGCGTCGGAGATGCTGCGCATGGTCATGGAGGAGGGGTGCACCACCCGCAGCAAGGTGCTGAACTACCTGGGGGAGCGCTTCAGGGTGAAGATGAACCTGCCGGAGTGGTACACAAACGAGCAGTGTGCCAACTACCTGCTGGAGTAAGTGTGTTTTTATATCATCAACAGCCTGATGGGGACAATACTGTTATCAGGGGTTGAGAAATGTGTTCGGGGAGAGTGGGGAGATTATCCTTCAGAACACATTTTTTTTAAAAATCATGAACAGTTTTCAAACACTAAGTTTGTATAATTGCATTGTTTGTATTTCATCATATCAAAAGCTAATTATTTGTACATAAAAACCTACATTAATCTGCTTTGTGTGACATGAAACTGTCCGCATGGTTGTGTTAATTCTCTCCATGCCCTCAAACATGCATGATCTATTAGCTTTGTATGTAGGTTATTTATTCAAACCTAAACATGGTAAATGAGATGTTATAAAGAATATAATGTCGGCAGCTTTAAAAACTGAAAAACAACAGATTATGATGCAAAATGTACAACCTCAAAAGTCTGTAATTATTTTTGCGTACATTTAGTAAAATGAAGAACCTTTTCTTCTGTTGTGACCAGCGAGTGCATCTGTATCCACCTGAAGTCGGGCATGGAGAAGTTCTACCTGCTGTGTCTGATAACCAGGAAGCTCTTCACGTTCGCCAAGCAGGAGTGCATGGAGGAGAACCCCGACAGCATCATGTGTCAGGAGGTGCTCACCCCTGGGCAGCTCTACCTCATGTTCATGAAGGTATGCTCACTGAGGAATGCAGAAGCAAAATATATGTTTTTAAATCTTGCATATAGGACAAGACTTGGGTTGTCATCCTTATAAGAGTTTTCCACATGTTGTAAAAGATGTGTTTTTGGAATAGGGTTATAGAAATTGCAGTAATCATTATACATGAGATCGTTTCTGTTGAGATTTGAATTAAGATTAATGTTAGAATTCTAAAGACTTCTATTCATTTTTTGGAAATGTGTACTGTTACTTTAAGAGAGCTCTTCCTGGCTGTTTTCTAAAAGATGTACATTTTGAATTTAAGTATATTCAAAGTACATTAATAAGAGGATAAGACATTTTTTATTGTGATTTGAATTTAAGTTTAATTTGACATGTCTAAAACAGACTCATTTTTGGAATTGTGTACTGTCACTTTAAGAGAGTTTATGAGTTCTTCAGTTCCGCTGTTGGACTCCCTGTTTTTGTAATCGTGTCTGGCCCTTTTAACCTGTTGATTTTACCTGCCAGTGACACTTGGATTAAAAGTTATTTGTGTTTTCCCAATTCTACAACGGATATCAAATTGAAATGAGATGGACACATGAAGCCTCTGACAAACAGCTAGATCGTATTCCTACAGTTATATCTCTGGTTATGGATTGAACCCCTGCATTGTTCCCAACAGGAGAGGATGTCTGCCTGGTTGCAGTCTGTGAAGCTCTCCTTTGAGAAGAGAGGCAGCAGACTGAGCTCAGTGTGGACCGCTGAGAGCGTGATCAAGATATTCAACATGGGCACGGACCTGACCAAACCCTTTGAGTATCTGCTGGCCACCGGGAACCTGAGCTCCAAGACAGGTATAGTGATATGAGCTCTGTTTGAGTAGGGGCTGTACCAAACCTCTTTACATTGAACGTTTCTATTGAGGGTTTCTAAAGCTTTTAATACCTGTCACCATACAGCATTTTTTAATTGCCACTGAGACAGTCGTCCTTTTTTTTTAGAAAACGGTTTCCTTTGATTGCACTTATATAAATGTAATTAATGGTATTGTTGCTGTTAGTCGGCCCTTTCAATAGACCCGTGCAGGAATCATGGATGTATAAAGAGAACTGGATACCCTGTTCATTCTAATAAAGTTGCTCAGTGGCGCATGAAGCCCGAAATGGTTTGACTGTAGGTACAAAAAGTATCCGACATAAAACACTTAAAGGTGGGGTAGGTAATTTTGGAGAAACCAGCTCGAGTGCGCTAGAGTTTGAGAATACACAGCCGGAGAAAATCGGCCACTTCCTTACAGAGCCCCTCCTCCAACACACACGAACGCGCACATGACCAATGAGGGCACAAGATAAGTGTGTGCACAAATGGAAGGCTGACAGGCAGGTAGGCCATCCAGTTATTTTAGCCGGGCCGGCTCAGATGATTGGTCGTGCTTTTTACAGCGCTACGGCTTCCACAGATGACAATTTTGTATGTATTTTTTGTCAAAGCACTTAAGATATTCATTGCAATCGGGATGTTAAGAGCATTCCATGGAATATAACAAAAAGTGTATCTGAAATAAATTACATACCCCACCTATAAGTACATATCCCGCTAGTCAATTTCTGAGGCTTTTTATAGCTTACAAATGGTGGTTGCTAACTAGTAGCCAAATGAGACTTAATTTCATCACGCTGACATTAGCCGTCCTTATCTTAGCTTACTGTGGTAATGCGCAGTCATGCGACCATCTAAGTAGTGGTATAAAGTCTATGGTTCCCATATGAAACCAACATCCCTTCCCCCTGTCACAGGTCTGGGCATGATGCAGAACACAGGCCTCTGCGTTGTGGCTGACAAACTGAACTTCATCCGCTACCTGTCCCACTTCCGCTGCGTGCACAGAGGAGCAGCCTTCGCCAAGATGAGGACCACTTCAGTCCGAAAGCTGCTCCCCGAGTCCTGGGGCTTCCTGTGTCCCGTGCACACTCCGGACGGGGAGCCCTGCGGACTCATGAACCACATGACGGCCATCTGTGAGATCGTGGCGCCGACCTTACCCACCACATCCCTGCCAGCTCTGCTCTGCTCCCTCGGTGAGGAAAACACATCTGCTAAATCTGAATTCCTTTATTCACCCAGAGGCGGGACATTTACTTTGTTACAGCAAAGGGGAGGCTGCAGATAAAAGAGTAGACCAACATATTGATTAAATAGACAAAGGCACGTTAATAACATTTAAATCAATTAAGTTCACATCCATGACAGAAAAGAGAAGTAACAGTATTATTATTACTTTATTCATCAATCAATCAATCAATGTTTATTTATATAGCCCAATATCACAAATGTTACATTTGTCTCAGTGGTCTTCACAGTTTGTACAGAAATCAGTATGGCAATACGACACCCTCTGTCCTTAGACCCTCTGTCCTTAGACCCTCACATCGTACAAGGAAAAACTTCCAGAGAAAACCCACAGTTTAAAGGGGAACATGGGAGAAACCTCAGGGAGAGCAACAGAGGAGGGATCCCTCTCCCAGGACGGACAGACGTGCAATAGATGTCGTGTGTACATCGAAAAGATAATACATTTACAACATAGGTAGTCCAAATGTTTGGAAATGCATGTGTCTATAATAAGAAGATGAATCCACGAGGATGTCAGCAATCTTGTGGGAGCCATCAGGGAAGTAGTATGGTGAGAGTCAGGCAGGACCACAGAGACAGGTTCAGCCACGACTCAGGATCCCGGCGTATATATGGACACAAAAAGAGATTTGGGGGAAGCTGGGTTAATCGGAACATGAGAGGACACAGGTACAGACAGACAGAAAGTCGGAGTGCGGTGCCCCCCCCAACAGTCCAAGCCTATAGCAGCTAAACTAACGTGTCTACATACATGCACTCCATTAGGATAGGTTGAGGGAAAAGGATAGCAAGTAAGAAGTAGGAAACAGAGGTGGAGAGGCACACACAGGGAGAAAGGTCCCCACTGGAACCTGCATTGGTCAGAGGTAAGGAGATCAGTGACTACGTCTCACACTCCCCGGCCGATCTAGGCCTTCTCTGCAACCTGTTACCCTCTAATAAACCTCGAGAGGTCAGAGAGGGGAAAGGTTGAGGATAAAGTGTTAAATATAAGATCTACGTTTTTTGGAGTTAAGTGAAAGAGTAAGAACTAAACTGTATAGGTGAAGAGTCACAACGTATCTACGTCAATGCACTCTTATTAGATTATTTTATTTTATCACTATAAGCTTCATCAAAAAGGAAGGTCTCATATAGCACTGTATACACAAAAGGTAACACAAAGTGCTTCACATACCAACCAATACTACCACCGAGTCTGGAATCGAAAGGTCAGCAGAAATCAGGGTCAAAGTTGAAATACTTTGAACTTTGAGCCCAGTGCTAGGCGAGAATTGAATTGAGAGTTGGCACTGGTCACGTGAATCCAGCTTGATGAGATTGAATGAGATTCTGTACTTTTACTTAGTTTGACACATTTGAATGTGTATTTCATATTTGTTGTCTCAGGTGTGACTCCGGTGGATGGGACCCCGGGCAAGGCGTACGCAGACTGCTACCCCGTGCTGCTGGACGGAGCTGTGGTAGGCTGGGTGGAGGCAGAGCTCGCCCCGGTGGTGGTGGACTCTCTGCGCATGTTCAAGGTACGTCAACTGTACAAGTTAAACCGTGTCTGTGCCATCACATCCGCCGGGGCGTCAATATTTATTATATATAATACAACAATAGTATTCCCGTCAATACCCTTGAACAAATTGTACCCAAAATCAACTTGCAACTAATATGATCTATGTATATAGTAGCCTATCTTTATTTTTTTTTGTGCAAATTGTGCCGTTTCATACCTTATTCTATTAATTTGATATTGTGTATATGTTAAATAAATATATATAATACATTTCTATATGTACTCTTTAGATATTTACCCTTTTACTGTTCATTTCTATATATATTTACTGCATGTATTTTGTATTTGACTTCTAACTCATAATCAACGTCTTGTAAACATGCTGCTGCAACAAAACTGCTCCCCAATCTGGGATCAATCTTCATCTATTTAAAACAAATTCCTCCAGGTGCTGAAAGAGAAGAAGATCCCTCCCTGGACTGAGATCGTTCTGGTTCCTAAAACAGGAAAGGCCAGCATGTACCCGGGCGTGTTCCTCTTCACCACCCCCTGCCGGATGGTACGACCCGTACGCAACTTAGCTCTGGGCCAGCAGGAGCTGATCGGCACCTTTGAACAAGTATGTGTTTTTTGTTGTCATTACAAGCTGATCCATATTAGTGTGTATATATACATATATAATGTATACATGCATTCATATTTTCAGCAGCTGTGTCCATTTGTTTTTGAAAAATTCCATATTGTGAAACTGTAATGTATTATTTTCTCTATGTTGCCCCAGCTTTACATCAATGTGGGCATCATGGAGGATGAGATAGAGCCGGGGGTGACCACGCACCAGGAGCTCTTCCCTCACAGCATGCTCAGCGTGGTGGCCAGCTTCATCCCATACTCCGACCACAACCAGAGCCCCAGGAACATGTACCAGTGTCAGATGGGTACGTCAGCGTTGGGAGGGCTACTTAAAAATGGAATCTGTTACAATTACTAATAACCAATAACCGAACATCTGGATATAAAATTTAAAAAAAGGCGGTTTATGTTTTGATTAGTTTTTTAGATAGTTTTTTTAAGAACTTTGCATTACCTTTAGTGTGAAAAGATCTATGTAAATAAAGTTTGATTGATGATTGTAACCACGTAAAAGGGTAGCATTTTTTGCTGTTTTAGTCCCTTTTGGACCAGATTCAAATATTTTAAAACATTTTAAATTATTCAGATATTTTGCATGTATTTTTCTCCCCATAACAATTTAGCCAGATTAACTTCATATCAAATGGATAAAGGACCAGGTTGATAGGAGGTTTTGATAATGGAACCGTCATCCATGAAATGTTCTCAATTCTCATCTGTTAATTTCTTCTTTCAGGTAAGCAGACGATGGGTTTCCCCCTGCACTCCTTCCTGGATCGCTCCGACAACAAGCTGTACCGGCTGCAGACCCCCCAGAGCCCCATGGTGCGGCCCTACATGTACGACCACTACAACCTGGACAACTACCCAAGCGGGACCAACGCAATCGTGGCCGTCATCTCCTACACAGGCTACGACATGGAGGACGCCATGGTGAGTACAACACAAACGTTACTTTAACATAGTAGAAAAATAGTCAATCCTGACCCAGTTTGATCGTATCAGATCGTGAACAAGTCGTCCTGGGAGAGAGGCTTCGCCCACGGGAGCATCTACAAGACGGAGCTGGTGGACCTGGCAGAAAAAGTGCGGGGAGAAGACAGCGTGGTGTTCGGGGTCAAGCCTGGGGACCCTAAAGTCAACGACAAACTGGACGCTGATGGACTGCCATTCATTGGATCCACTCTACAATACGGAGACCCGTTCTACGGCTACATCAACCTGAACACCGGCCAGACCTTCGTCAACTTCTACAAGTACGTTTCAATGTTTGATTATCTGGCAAAAGTGATTTAGGTTCTTCCATTTTTATAGTTCTACAAGTTATATTATGTGCACTTCTAGAGTCTAAACATAGACATGTGTGAAATCTGGTTTACGGGCCAGGGGTGTGATCGAACTGTCACTGGCTTAGGAAGGTTCCTATCGGATTCTTTAGATCAGCGGTTTTTAAAGTGTGAGGCGCGCCTCCCCGGGGGGGCGCCAGAGAGCTTCAGGGGAGGCGCAGCGGGAGAAAAGAATTACGAGAAACAGTGAAATCTAGCTAACTTTATGCAAGCGGCAACATGGATATTTTTAGTGAAGTTACCTAAAGTGAGAGAGGAGACACTTCTGGAGGAAGTATGACCACGATTATTCGAAGCTAGGATTTTCATGGACCGGTGTCCTGGCAGGGGCGGACTGGCCCTCTGTGTGTTCTGGAGAATCACAGAACGGCCGGTCGTCAGCGGGCCGTTGGCGGCCAGCTCGGTTCGCTGGCGGCTGGCACCGCCCTTTATTTTAATTTGAATAATACTTACTTTGATCAAAGGCTGCAGCCAGAGGAGGATCTGCGTTTATTCCTGTCTACATTGCATCCCCGCATCATCCGCCTGTGCGCATCAAAGACGCACTCATTGTTCCCACTAAAGTAGGGGTGAGTGTAATAAGGAGGCAAAGTTGACGTTCAGTGTGTTGCCGGGAGCATATAAGGATGTATCCACGCTGTTGAAAATGTATAAAAAAATATGTTTAAAACATAAAGATAAAAAGGTTTGAAAAAGTTATTGTTTAATGTTTTAAGGAGGTGACGCTACTCAGCCAATACACACACACACACACACACACACACACACACACACACACACACACACACACACACACACACACACACACACACACCGAAGGAGAAGAGAGAAACAGTCGGAGTCATTTCAAATGGTGTGCTCAAAAAAGAGAAAGGTAGACAGGGAAAGCATTTACTCTTACTGGACCTCTTTGAAATGCAATTGAATACCCCTGCATTATAGCAATAATAATAGCAATAATAATTGGGAGGGGGGGTGCGCGGCTGTTCTTATGTTCTCTGAGGGGAGGCTCACCTTCCCACACTTTGAAAACCCCTGCTTTAGATGATAGGAAAGGAGCTTCAATACTTCCTTTATTATCCTAGTGTAAGTGCGTTTGGAAGCAGCCTCTTTTCCTAAGTCCTGATGGATTCTCCTATCGTCTTTCCTTAACCCCGTTAAGTTATGAACTTCACGTCATGTCTGTGTCCCCTAGTGGCAGGAAATGACATATCATACATTTGAATTCTTTACTCTTTCATTTTGCCGCTTAACTTTAATAAACTGAATGTGTTTTTCTCTTAGGAGCCAGGAGGCGTGCGTGGTGGACAACATAAAGGTCTGCAGCAACGACACGGGCACGGGCCGCCTCAAACGCATCTGCATCACCATGCGGGTGCCACGAAACCCGACCATCGGCGACAAGTTCGCCAGCCGCCACGGTCAGAAGGGCATCCTGAGCCGCCTGTGGCCTGCCGAGGACATGCCCTTCACGGAGAGCGGCATGGCCCCCGACATCCTGTTCAACCCGCACGGCTTCCCCTCCCGCATGACCATCGGGATGCTCATCGAGAGCATGGCGGGCAAGTCGGGCGCCCTGCACGGCCTGAGCCACGACGCCACGCCCTTCACCTTCTCCGAGGAGAGCTCCGCACTGGAGTACTTCGGGGAGATGCTCCGAGCGGGCGGGTACAACTACTACGGCACCGAGCGCCTCTACAGCGGTGTGAGCGGGCTGGAGCTGGAGGCGGACATCTTCATCGGTGTGGTCTACTACCAGCGGCTGCGTCACATGGTCTCAGACAAGTTCCAGGTGAGGACGACGGGAGCGCGAGACAAGGTGACCAACCAGCCGGTGGGGGGGAGGAACATTCAGGGAGGCATCCGGTTCGGGGAGATGGAGCGAGACGCCCTGCTGGCCCACGGCTCGTCCTTCCTGCTGCACGACCGCCTCTTCAACTGCTCCGACCGCTCGGTGGCGCAGGTGTGTGTCGACTGCGGCAGCCTGCTCTCCCCCCTCCTAGAGAAACCTCCCCCCTACTGGTCGTCCATGCGTAACCGCAAGACAGTCTGCACCCTGTGCGGGAAAAGTGACTCCATCGACTCGGTGTCGGTTCCATACGTCTTCCGCTACTTTGTCGCCGAGCTAGCAGCGATGAACATCAAAGTCAAGTTGGATATTAAGTGAATTTTGCCGGACGACCAGAAATATGCCTAACTGCGTCAAATCAAAGGAAATTATCTTTATTATCTCTATTATCTGTTTTATTAACATGGCTCTTGATATCCTATGAAGTTGCTGCAATAAATCCTATCCAAAAAACTAACTGTAAAGCCGTGCATCAGAACAGTCAGGTTGAACTAGTTTTAGAAAAGGGAAAGTAGCAGCATTTATGATGGGTATGTTGACTTTGATTATGGTGTGTAAAAAAAAAACAAATGTATTTTTTATATTCACACCGAGTGTTAAATAAAGATGCTGGACCAAGAATTTAGATTCTTTACTCGGGTGAAAGCACCAACTGCACTGCCATATTCACAAACATTTAACAGTCAGATTGTAGAGAACCACAGAGTGAATCATTTCTTAGAGTACAGTCTTAAGACATGGCACCCTTGTTGTATATATTGCAGCCCGTATTCAGTACTTCTTGCGCAGTTGCCAAGTAACAAGCAGCTGATAATCATGTGTTTTTCTTTTACCATGCTGGAAATTAATTCAGTACTTAATCTATTTAATATAAATAGGAAAATGTACAGGGCTTTCATCATTTTCAGTTAATAGAAGTAGCTGTGTTTGTCGGTTTGATGGGGAATTTTGAGTGCATCTTTAAAAAGTCCTCCTTCCCTCTCCCAACAGCGTTTTTCCTGAGGAGCTAAAGGACTTATTGCTCTGTGAATAGTACATTCATCAGGATATACTCTTAACTATTATTAGAAACATCTTAATTCCAAAACAAATTCACATTGAGTAACTCATTGTAGGAGGAATCTTTATGAATACAGCATCAATACCGCTCATTCTGCGGGAGAACTGTTCCTGTGACACGTATGCTACATCATCTGATTAGTGATGCATCACTTGGGTCACTAACACAAACCTAGTTTGAATTCTGCATGTCACATGTTGACAAGTTAAGTAACCACTGGTTTAATATTAATTAAAATCTGATGAATTTCATACGTGCATAAAGTTATTTTTGATGTATATTCCTCATCCGAACTAGGACTGTGACAATCTGAATTTTTAATACATAAATAAAACAATTCACTAAAGATATTACCATACCTAAAGAAAATGTTAAAGGGAAAAATGCTATCAGTTGAAACCATCTTGTTTATTGAGCATTTGTTTGGCAAATGAATTGGCGTAAAATAAGAACACTTAAACTAATGAACAGTAAAGAGGAGACCAGATTAACATATACATATCAACCATGCCCAACATTTGCCAACATCATATAACCACATGTATATTCTTTAATATCACGATTATTGTCCGTACATACACACCTGGTCTGACCACCACAGTAAACATAGCTGTGAGATGAATTCAGTCAAAAGAGCCGTACTTCCTCTGATACACAATAACTCACATTGGTCTCAATTGTACTCTAGTACAGTGCTTAAGGAAATGTATACAAATGCATTAGACGAGGGGAAAAAAGCACCTTGTTGAAAAATAGAAAATAATCTTTTAAAATTCCCATCATTACAAATCTCAGCGACAGCCCCCTCCTTTAACGTGTATCATCAGTTGTCTTCATTTGAGTTGCTGCAGAATATGCGGCAGCTCGAGCACAGTAGGGATGGTGAAGTCTGCTTTCACTGCACCATCATCAGCACCCCCCTCACTGCTGATCCAGACTGTAGCCCGCACCCCGGCGAATACCCCCCCCTCAATATCTGTGTCCAGAGAGTCTCCCACCATCACACAGTCCTGCGCCTCCACCTGCAGCATCCTGAAACACAGCGTGAAGATGGAGAGGAACGGCTTTTGCTCTGCATGTTCCCCCCCGACCACGACGGCGTCGAAGAACTCCTCGCACCCGGTCGCCTCCACCTTCTCTCTCTGAGTCTGGGCCTCCCCATTGGTGAGTAGCAGCAGCTTGTGTGTGCGGCGCAGCTCCTTCAACAGGCTGCAGATTTCAGGGGATAGATTGAGGAGCTCCAGACGGCTGCTTTTCCACAGGAAGTAGCACTGAGCCGCCAGTGATGGAGTGGATCTGCTGCCCACAGCTTCCTGCAGGCTCTCCTCCCAGTGCCCCGTCCGCACCTCATCGATGGATCTGCCGGCTGATGGGTCGAAGCTCTCCTGAGAAAGCTTCAGCTTGAACTTGTCACAGATGCTGCTGACGGTGTCGTCGTCCAGGCCCAGAGAGCTCTTCAAAAGTGCACTGGTCTGTGAGAAACAAAACAGATAGGCTTTCAAATATAAAAATGTGTCTTTTATCAGTAAAGACTGTTGGTGATAGAAGCACATTTACTCAAGTACTGTGTAAAACATGTGAGGCAAATTCATATTATATTTTTTGCTGAAGTACATTTATTTTACAGTATTAGTCGCCTTGCAGGTTTTATATAACATAAATCAACTAATATTACCATAATTAAACTACCCAGCCAGCAGTAAAAAATGTTGTTCAAAAACCATAACTTTGAAAATCCATATCCCTGTAAAACAATCGTGAAATATTTGATGAACTACAAATTATCATTATTTACTATATTAAAGGTGACATTCTGCCAATGTTGTCTTTGGAGGATGTCACCAGACATTAGACACTGCACCTTTGTTTGTGATCGTGCTAATACTTTGTCAAAAATACTCCATTACAAGTAAAAGTCCTACATTTAAAAATATTCTTATTTTGAAAATATCCTGAAAAAGGTCAGTGTGTAGTACAAAGAAAAATATGAAAAAAAGTCATCATATTGTGTCTGAAAAATGTGTAATATAGTATGTTGAAAATGTGTAAAAAGTCATAGTATAGTATGTTAAAAAATATGAGGAAGGTAAAAGTTTATAATGTCATAGTTATATACTCATATCATATCGTATCGTATTTAATATTATAAAAAGTCAT
Source organism: Gobionotothen gibberifrons (assembly GCA_943591055.1). Lineage (NCBI taxonomy): Eukaryota > Metazoa > Chordata > Actinopteri > Perciformes > Nototheniidae > Gobionotothen > Gobionotothen gibberifrons. The sequence continues at coordinate 1,230,801 of CALSBZ010046657.1, read as the reverse complement.
AGTATAGTTTGTCAAAATATAAAAGAAGAAAAAAAACACTATAATAATAGTATAACGAAAAAGTAGGAAAGAAAGTAATTAACTAATAAAGTAGGCCTATGTCTTAAATATCAAGAAAAAGTCATCGTAAATCATTTCAAAAAATATTGATAAGACATAAAGTATTCGGAAATATATTAAAAAGTCACAACACTATTAAAAGAAATACAATTTTGAGAATATAGTATGTCAAAAAATATGAAAACAATTCATAGTAGGGCCTATAGTATGTTGAGTAAATTCAAGTTGTACGCTACTACCCCCCACCTCCCCCTCGACACCCCAACACATATATATCCAGTTAACCCCTGGTGGTATGCACATTAAAGGAGGGGTAGGTAAGTTTGAGAAACCGGCTCAAGATACACTTTTTGTTATATTCCATGGAATGCTCTTAATATCCTGATAGCAATGCATATTCTAAGTGCTTTGAAAAAAAATCCATTAAAAAATGTCATCTGTGGAAGCCGTAATACTGTAAAAACTACGACCAATTATTTTAGCCGGGCCGGCTAAAAATAACTGGTTGGCCGACCTGTCTGTCAGCCTTCAATCTCGTGCACACACACACACACACTCGTGCAGTCATTGCGTGTGCCGTCATTGGGGCATCCGGGCAGCTTTTGCTCAGTCGGCAGAAGCAGCCGCTGCAGGAGTTTGCTTCAACATCGTCCACCGGTCGCAAAAGAAAAACTGTAATGGAGCAAATTATGAAGAAAAAGAATGTGGGAACTAGGAGAAGTCAAACCAGAGTAAATATCGGAGTTGCTTTTCAACGATGGCGACTACTTATGGAGCACACCGGGCCGGAGCTGACGCCATGCTCGGCTCTTTTTCTCTTGGACTGTTGTGAGCTTATATGTGGATCTGGGTACCGGTCACGTATCTTCCAGACACAGCAACTGGGAATAATCACTCTGTGACCCTGTCCCAGGGCTCCATATTGCCACACAACAAATTGTCTGTATGCAGCATAGCTGAACTGTTTGTTGCTCTCCCCTGTGTGTCCCAATGTGTCACCGATAATAACAGAAACAAACGCTAGGTAGCATAGCATTTATATTTACTCATTTAGCAGACGCTGTCTAGCGTAGCTAGGTAATTAGGTACTGTATTTCGTTCGTCGACAAACATGATAGATGAATACGCTAAATATTTCAAATAAACATTCAAAACCAACTTGGGCTGTGTAGTATTGATAACCTTTTTTTTGCCTGATATGTAACGTTACGTTCTAAGGATAGAGGGTGTCGTTTTTCTCATATTGATATTCTGAATAATCTGTCCTGTTGTATTTAATGTAAAGTGTCCCTACTGTAGGCTATTTTTATTATATGTTCAGCACTTTGGCTCAATCAAAAATCGTTTATAAATGTGCTATATAAATAAAACTTGATTTGATTTGGTTACCGCAGCCTGCTCTCCTCAGCTAGACGTAACATTTGTAATACATTTTCACAAAACAAACATGCTAACTTCAAAAATATAAGCACTGACAATAACTTTGTTATACATTTGTTTTACATTCATTATCATGATCTTGGGTGTTGTGTGTGCGTTCATGTGTGTTGGAGGAGGTGCTCTGTAGGAAGTCTGAAGGAAGGGGCGGATTCTTTTCGGTTGTGTACTTTGGAATTTTTGTGCACTCGAGCCGGTTTCTCAAACTTACCTACCCCTCCTTTAACATAAACATGACGCAACCTAGCGCCTACATCACCTGTTCGTGAGGAAGTCCCTTTCACCTGAGTTTATTTGACACTAACGTTAGCCTCAGTTAACCAACATGTATGTTAAAATGCTAATGGTTCACGGAGAACTTTAGTAGCTTTACCTTCTGTATCGCCACTGCTCCTGCCCGACTTGTTTCTATTAGAGTGTTGTCCAAGTCAAACAGTATCGCCTTTACAGTTTGCCCCTCCATTGCCACAGCACACTGTTCATTCTACGCTTCATTGCGGAAGTGCTGCCGGGTACACTGCATGATGGGAGTTGTAGTTCTGATAAACAGCAGTAGCTTACTTGCGAGCTTCTTCCCCAAGAGGGCGCCAGATAATCACAAAACAAATCGATTTCTTTGGTCATAAGATTGTCTCCAGACTGACAAAGCATTGACTTTAGCTGCTTCACTTAAAATCACATTTTATACATTTAATTAGCTTTAAATGTTTGTCAGTTTAAGGAGTTACGGGCAGGAGCATTATTAATGATGCTAGGTCAATGTACTTGAGCATTGTACTTCTGTACTATGTTGGCATACTTGTACTTACTTGAAATTGGTTAAACATGTACAAACTACAAAACTTAAACTCAATGCATGTATTTGTTGTTAAAAAACAAAATAATACAATTCTATAATACTGTGAAAAAGAGCCTTTTTGCATACTGGTTACTATTGGCACTTAAAGTACATTCTAATGATAATACTTCTGTACTTGTGATACCTAAAAATATTACTATGTTAAAAATACTTCTTAGCTACTGGAACGTTTATATAATACACGACTGTAAAAGTACAATTAAGCAATTAGATGTTACAAAAAAAGCCTAAAGGACAAAACAATGACTTAAGGCACATGAGACACTAACAAACACTATAGGAGTGACTTATTTGTCAAAAATGAAATGTCCATAATGATTCCATTTGGTGATGAATGATGCAGCCAGCTTATATTACACTCTGAAATTAGTTATAGAATGGAATAATCAAAATAAGAAGGAAGAAAATCAGCATCATTATATGTCTTTGATGCCCTGCCATGTGACTCTTGAGCTTGCATATTGCCAATCTAAACTCATATTCCGTGACGGATACTCTTTCTAAACCAAAACATAACTCCATTCTTATGCAACCTGTCCTTTAACTCGCTCTCAGCTGGCGACGGGCCAGAGGTTCACACGCAGCCGTGTGTTTCACAACCAACCTAATCCTTTCTCACATTATACCTCAGAGCATTGTGATTGCATGTGCCTGTGTCTTTAAGAGGAACCTGACCTTATTCTTCCTATTACCTGGGACAAAAACTGCAAAATATGAACCATACATAAAAAAACCTGCAATTATCTATCAGAACAGACAACACGTAGCATAGCGCCTGCATGCAAAGCAGTGATATGCTTTGAAATGACACTTTGTTTTTCTGAGTATAACTCACATGTGTGAAGATGGAATTTCCCATGGGGGTGGGGGGAAAAGAAGCAAATGACTTCCTTAATAGGCCGCCAGTGACTCTTCCAAAGAAAGCGCTGAAGGGCCGGTGAGGCCTGGTGTCTTTGTCTGCACGACACCTTCCTCTTTTAACTGTGTGGGTGGCCGTGGCTGCACACAGTCACACGCTATCTCTCAGCTGGGCACCAATCCCCCCCAGCAAAGGTTGATTATTCAGGGTGTCATTCCACCTAACAGCTCATATCCTCTGCAGAGCAGGAGGGTTACACTGCTGGAGAATGTTTGATCTGCTTCATTTTCCTATTTGTTAGAACATTATGTGTGTACAGGGGGCAGGTTTATATACGTGACATCATCTGGTTAAGAAGAAGTTTCAGTCAGAGGTTCAGGTGGCCATCGGAGTGAGGAACTTCATGTGGGATACAAAGGATGGTTAAATGAATGCAGGTTATCTGAAGATAATGGGAACCTTGATTTGATTGACCTTGAGCCTCATTAAAGACAAAATATCTGCCTGTCCTATCTTGACTTTCAATGTTAAGAAAAATCCTATTTTTACAAAACAGAAGCACAATTTATGGCTGTGTCCTGTCCCTTCTCAGACCTCTTATCCTTAAGAGGCCCTGTTATACTTGTTGTGGTTTCCCTTTCCGGTAGTGTGTTACATAGGTTTGTGTAAATGGTCTGCAAAGGCTAATATCCTTTGTAAGTACCCCCCAGAGGGAGTTTCATTGGACTCCTTTGTTTAAGAAGAAGAAGATGGACCTATATTAATCCCCCGAGGGGGAAATTCAGTTTCCACTCTGTCATACATGCGTTTTTATACAGGTACATACACACAGGACACACTTTTTACATCATGCACATACAAATACACGCACAGTTATATGCACACATGCATATGCAGTTGAGAGGTCAGAGCGGAGGCAGCCAGTCTAGCCGGCGCCAGTGAGCATTTGGGGGTTAGATGCCTTGCTCAAGGGCACTTCGGCAGTGGCCCAGGAGGTGAACTGGCCCCTCTCCAGAACCAATCAACACCGTATTTTTTGGTCTGATCGGGACGTGAACCGGCGACCCTTCGGTCCAAAGCCCAATCCCCTACATACTGAACCACTGCCACCCCAGTTCTCTGCATTAGACCCATCCTAGTCTTAGGAGCAGTGAGCAGCCATTAGGTCGGTGCTCGGGGAGCAGTGTAGGGACAGCGCCTTGCTCAGGGGCACCTCGGCAGTAACTTGGTCGTTCAGGGACTCGAACCGGTAAACTTCCGGATCCCAAGCCGAGTCCCTACGGACTGAGCCACCAGCCCTACCTCCATAACATAGTGACATCATTTTGTGACACTCCCGCTTCTATTGGCTAGCTCTCCAACATATTGTACATGACAGGGTTAAGACGGGACATCTCTAAGCGGTTGACTAATCACAACAGAGCTGGTCAGCTAACCAATCAGAGCAGACTGGGCTCTGGTTTCAGACAGAGGGTGAAAAGAGGTGCTGCAGCACAGGCAGTATGAGAAATAAAGAGCTTTTTGAACATTAAAGCATGGAGACATGTCCCAGGAGAGACACTACATACAAATATGAACCTGAAGATGAGCAGAATATGTCCTCTTGAAGACATCCAACCCACAGTGACATTTATTTTTATTATTTCGGCCCACAATAGTGAAACATCCTCCCAGAAGACCTGAGGGCAGCAGAGAGTGTTTTTACTTCTAAGAGCCAACTCAAAAACCACCTTTTTAAATTGGCTTTTAATTGATATGTGTGTATATCATTTTTAGTAAAACTTTGATTGATGTATTGATTTTAATTTGGTCTATTATGTTTGTATAAATGTTTATATATTGTTTTATAAATGTTTGTATTGCACATTCTTACTTTAACTTCTTGTGTTTACATTAATATTTGTATTTTGTATTTTAATTAACATTTTCAACAGAGCTATTGTCACAAAACCCACTTTCCCCCGGGGTAAAGAAGGTATTCTGATAACTGTAAACGTGATTTATCAAGGGACGATCTTCAAAGCTATAGCTTAATTCATATATTAGAAATGATATGATATTTTTTACTAAATTCAGTGTGGAAACATAGAAACAATTAAGATATTAGACTGAGGAAGCTTGAGCTCATACGGGAAAGCACACATGTTCAACAGGAAGTAAGGAAGTCACCTACAAACCAAGTATTCCATCATACAGATAGAGCTCATCATCATCGGTGAGAAACCTAATTCATTATCAATCCTTGCGTATCGAACATTCTTCAGATGTGAAAGATGTGGATGCTTACAGTGATACTGCGTCAGGAAACAGTGATAACCGAGGATCAGCTGTTCTTTCTTTGTCAAGGTGCTTCCATCTAGGCGGGGAAGCCAACTACAGCCACAAACACACGTAGATGTGAGATTTTATCAAAGGCTGGGGGAATGTATGAACTACGGTCTAAAGAGAGAAACACTGGTGTGTCTAATGGCACTTGTCATGGTAACAAGGGCCGTCTGGCAACCTGCATGTACACACAAACACAAACAACATGATGTGGGGCAGGATGGTGCCTCTTCAGCCGCTATGCAAGGCGCTCAGTGATCCAGGCGATACGCTTTCCTGCAAAGTGAAGTGTGTGTTGGGCAGAGGTGGAAGAAGTAGTCCGATTATGTACTAAATTAAAAGTCCTGCATTCAAAATTGTACTTCACCATTAAAATATACATTAAGTAGTAAGTACCAAAAGTAAAAGTATTCAGAAAGGTCCATTCAAGCACCAGATATTTAAAATAGCTGCATTATATTAGATTGGATAAGATATGTATTTTATTGATCCCAATTTTGGACAAATATTTTGCAGCGCATTGCACATTAATTTAAAGAATATTAAATGTAATTAAATAGAAAATAAACACACATAAATACATTTAAACTACTTTTTTTAGTATAACTATTGTGTATTATAATTATTGATGCAATAATGAGTTCATCACTTGATAAAAGCTGAGTTTATTTAAATGAATTGAGCCTATAATAATATATGATAATGTATTCAGTTGTTCATATTTTGTATTGGTAATCTAAATCTGCAAAGTAACTATATGCAGTATGTTAAATAAATGTAGTGGGGTAAAAAGTATAAAGTAGCATGTGAAAAAACTCAAGTAAAGTACTTTTTACTTACGTACAGTACTTGAGCAACATACATTTGATCAAGTTCAATTTCTTAGTGGGCTTTTGTGGACAAATGTGCTTTTTTTGCAATATAAACTTTTTTCAATGTATTAATTTTGTGACCTCATCACTGATATATGTTTACATACTCTTAATATACTTATTTGATTTATTTTATATATATTCCTCCGCTCATCTTCTTTTTGCCTATATCTGTCCCTTTGCTGTGACAATGTAAATGTTTTGTGGGAGGAATAAAGGATTTCTGATTCCGATATAACTTTACATTACATGTTACTTATATCATCTGAAGTGTTCCGTGTGAAAAGACAGGACCTCCCAGAGTTTTGTGGCAGATCGCCAGGGCTTTCAGAGCCCCTTCCCCCGTCTGGGTGCCGATACACCTGAGTTCTCCTGACCGGCCCCTGAACCAGCGCTGCAGGGCTCTCAGTATAGTCCTGAGAGCCTGGGCCCAAGAGTTCAAAACTTTTCATCTCAATCAGATCCGATCAGATTTTGAAATCCCATTTTTTGTGATCCAGGATCAGACAAGTCGGACAAATGTTGTCCCTGGAGTTCAAAGCAATTCAGGATAGGATCAGACTGATCCAGATTACGATTTTTCAAGATTACTAGATCCTGAATATCAGTGCTTTAATCCTACCGAGCGCCATCTAGTGGCCATGAAAAATAATACAAGGAAGACAAGAGACCACATTGCAGAGACTTCTATTGTCCGCAATTACGTTTGAAAGGTGATGACAGATGATGGAATTTTTTTTTGTTGAAGATATTTTTTCTTTAATCTAAATTACATTTGTGATTGACAATCTTTGCTGTGATACTTTTCTGAGCATAAACATGTATGTCATCAACATTTGGTTGAAAACAAAATAGGCCACCACAAACGTGAGCAAAAAATGAAAAATAAAATGTATTTCCCATGAAGGCTAAACATGGTGTATTATTTCAGTTAACAAACTTTGCCATCTTATTTATATTGAAACATATTTTTAAAATAAATTGTACAGTACATTTTGCTCTGGTAATCCACTGGAAATCCACCCCTCTGGTGGGATCAGGATAATCCAGTTTTTTGGGATCAAACTGATCCCAATCCTGTGTTGTCGGTTTGAACTCCCCATTTTGAAGATTTGATCCAGATTAAAGCTTGGATTGGATTTCCTGATCTGATCGGATATCAACGTGATCCTAATCCTGTTTTTTGGTTTTGAACTCTCCAAAATTCAAATCTGATCTGATCAGATAGGAATTACAAGTTTTGAACTCTTGGGCCCTGGAGCCTGGGAGATCATCCAATCTCAATCCAGTTCTGGCTGGGACACAGTATTCTACTACACTGGTACTAACATCTTTTCATCAGAGTTGGGAGGGTGACTTTACAAATAGATTCTGTTACAATTACTAGGTACCTTTTAATATCAAAGGCAATGCAAATAATTCAAAGAGTAAATAAACATTAATAAGACCCATTTAAGTGTATTATGTCAGACGACAGAACAATGTGACCTTAGAGAAGAAGAAACCAAGATATTTAGGATAAAAAATGTGTCCTCCATTGCTAGGAGAAGCTGCCGTTCATGAAGAATGAAACACATGAGCACATCCTACAGTTCAAAAAAGCAGAAATTAAATCTGAGCAGACAGAAAATTCTCCGTTTTAGTTTAATACTAATCCTGGTAGTAATCCCCAATTTATAGTAATGTAACAGTTATCTGATTACTTTTTGTATCCTGATCAGGTTATCCCATTAGACGTAATCCATTACTCCACAAGCCTGCTTCTCACACACGCAGTATGGGAAACATCTCTAATTTAGGAAAGTAAATATGGTTTTATAATCTGCTGAATTATTATTTAAAAAATCGTGTGTTGTTCATGCATGGAAATATTATATTTCCTTTTCTTTACTCAGAGCAAGAATGAGCTTATATATTGACTTATAATAACACTGTAATGCATATAACAGTGCATTATAATATGCATTATTAGAAGGGTGCAATGCATTACAACTGTAGAAATGATAAAACACTGTAATCCTCCTTGCAAGAAATGACCTCAGTGAGGTAGCAAAGTCTATGAATTATTACCATACTAGAGCATATAAGTAGTTATGAAATGCTTTAATGATAATTGTTATAAAGCATTGCCAATCTTTTTTAGTGCATTTTCACACTATAATTATATAGTTCCATAAGCACATTAAAACACATGTTTAATATGAATTCCAGACATCATAAAAACGTTTTTAAAACTCCAACCAATAAATAAATCAGTTTTCTGAAACGTTGTGTCTCTCTCTGTGATTCTCATAATTAACACTCCTGAAAGATCACTACCTTTCTTATATCTTCAGTTTCTGTTTATATAAATCACATAAACACACTTACCAAACGCTGCGTAATTGTGAGTTAAGTATTCTATGAGTCTGAATATCTGTCAGAGCAACAAGTCGCAACAACCGGTTCTCTGGCACCGCTCTGTTGGCATGTCCACACTAATTATAATGTCTACATTTTACAAGGGAATAACGTAAACAACCAAGTATGTGATCTGAATGTCTTTAAAGATACCATAACAATGTATTTAAATGTTATACTGTTTGAAAAAAGTGTATTTATCTTATCTTACTTATTTAACTAACTTATCAACACACAACTTTTCCTTTTGGCCAGAGAGGTTTTTTAACGTAACTTTGTCCTTTTTATATGTATTGCTTGGTTAAGAAAGATGTAAATAACAAGGATAGGGGCTTAGGGTTAATTATCAGTAACCCTAACCCTAGCACTGACTCTAATCCTAACCTCTCCATAGTGGAACTAGTACCCCTTTTTTCCAGAAATTAGTTCTGTTGTCTGCTGGTGCTAGTTTGGTGAGCAATTGGTTCCCAAATTGAACCAACTGCAAACCAGTTCACTTTTCCACTGACCAGAGCCCCGTATAGGAGCCACATCATGATGTCACCGATAACGTGCCTGCATTTCTCAGCAACGCCAGAGAAATAAACAACAATAATGGCGGTCGACTTCTCTAGTTTTACTCCAGAGTGTTGTGGCTAATTGTTTGCCAATATAAATCAGCGGAATAGCATAAATAGTATGTCATAGATGGGCCTGTTAATGTTGTGTGACATAAATACATGTGTGTGGTCATGATCTAGTAAATCTACGCTCTCGACTTGACTGCTTCTGTATCAACTTTATTCTCTTCGTCGTACTCGCCATTCACTTGCTAAGGTTCATCCCTCAGCTTATGATGTTAACCTCTTACGTGTGCGGTTCTTGGTTCTAGCCCAGCAGATGGTTGGTCCCAAATGCAAACACGTTTTTTGGGGCCCGAGAGCCTGCACCGCAGGGGTGAAAACATGAAAAACGTGTTCGCAATAGGGCACCGGCCCCGACCCAGTCCTGGAACCGCTTGGTTGGAAAAGAGGTCAAGGAGAATCACCACTAATATAACAGTCTGTTTGAAGATGACTTTCATCTTTGAGATGACTCGTCACGTGGTATGAGTAGCCTGAAGTAAATCAATATGTGTGTGTGTGTTTGTATGTGTGTGTGACGGAGCTCTGCTAACCCAGAGGAGTTGTACTACAGATTCCACATCACGTCACTGTTTCCCAAAGGTGCAATTTTCCGGCAGACTGGGCGAGGACAGGCTGAGGCAGGTGGCTGAACAAGGTGTAACAGAGGCTTTGATGCTCCTCTGACACACGCAAGGCTAACCACAACACAGACAAAACGTGCCGTTACCAAGTTGAGAACACTGTGGACTTTAAACAGCAATTGAATCTCTAATCCAAACACAGGACATGCATGTCAGGTTTTGGAGATCCAGCATGAGTATATTAACTGCAAAAGGTTTACTTGAATGCACATTATTTAATGTTCTGCATCTACGAGTCTCTGAGTTAAAATAATAACCAAACATGGAGTTTGGTGTCATGTATCATGCCAGTTTTTGTCTTTACAACTATTGCTGTCATTGCAATAAGCTTTTCCTGGTTAGAATTACCTTAATGTTCATGGTTCAGGAGGTTTTTACAGAAAGCTGAATCTTCCAAAGATGTTTCCTCCTCTGAAATCAAACAGAACAAGTCATTCAAAATGGTAATTCACTATATCCAGTAGTTTCATTTAAAAATCTGTGTGTCGTCAAAGCAGTTTGGCAGACAAAAGACAAAGGGGCTGCGAGAGCTGATCTCTAGACAAAGTGAAATTAAGTCTATGTTACCTGAGCATTCCCTTTCTTGCCAAAAGTTAGGATGACATGATCAACACCATTATGTTGTGCTTAATATGAATCTACTGCAAGCAACCCATTTGCTTAGCTTACATAGACCAATCTCCGTGTTTCTAGCTCACATGCTAAGCTAACTTCAATAGCTTTGTAGGCTACTGGGAGAATAATCCAAGGTCAAAGCTTTAGAAAAAAAGGTAAAGAGCACAAAGTCCATTCAGACAGGTCTATCCAGACATACATCTAATTGATCAGTGGCCTACTGCTAGATCCAACAAGCACTTTCTTAGGAAGAAAAAGAGCTAACCATTGCAACACGTAGCCATATTCCAAATTAGAAAAAGTGAAGACATAAACAGCATAAAGAAGATTATTCTGATAACCAACACCTCTAAAGATCGCTTAAATAACATATTTTCTTTTTCAATTCAGCAGACTAGCTATTTACAGTCTTTATGCTAAAATAAGCTAAGCTAAGCTAACCAGCTGCCCACTGTGGCTGCTTATTTACTTAATGGGTAGGAAACATACTGAACTTCTCATCTTACTTTCATTTTGTGATTATGTACTTAGAAGTGTATCAACAGAAATAAATCTATATTTGACTAATTAGTGCCACCTATAGTTCTTTATAGGGAAGGTTGTATGAAAGTTATTGGATATGATTGGGAATGTATGGATCTGTTACTGTACATAAATAATTCCTTAGAAAATTAAACAGGAATCAAATAAAGGAAAAATTACTTGATTAATACATACTGTCAATATATTTTTGTTCTTTAAGATCTCTCTTGCAACCTACTTCCCTTGTTTATACCCTGCCATCTGCCCATGGTTTACATTAGATATGTCTGCAGGGTTCTGCTCAAGGAAGAAAAAACAAACCCAATCAAGACCCTCTTTCCTTGCACTCCCTTATTAAATCACGATGTGTGATGCAGACACACAGGGAGTGGAGAGAACAGATGGTGTGTAGCTGCTTGACTCTGACTGCAACGGGTGCTGAACACTTTCCAGTTGAAGGTTTTTCCCTTCATTGGGGAGAGTGTTGATGACATGTCATGTCCAGTGTCAATGGCCGAGGTTTATAAGAGGCTCCAGATGGAAGGTCTGGTGTTGACGTGAAGGAGACATGACTCCATATGGATTCTGTGTGTCATTCCTGCCTATCCTTGTGTATGGGTTCACTATGAGATCATCCATCTATCATATGACTGGCATAGAAATTAAAGAGTACTTCACAACAGACGTTTAAATGATTCGTGTGTGAAACACTGCTAATAAAACAAGTTCAAATTATATTCCATCAATATATGGAAAAGTACTGTGGCCAAACCTCACATTTGGTAACATAAATCTGTGCAGGTACAGCTGGTGATACAGTTTCCCAATGAGTGGTGCAGTGATGACATATTTTTGTAGAATGACTTGGAAGTAAGTAGCGCATGGGCTACCTCGACAAAAACCAATGGGATTTTTATATTGGGCTTTGGTTTGTTGCAGAATATAACACCTAACACATCACCACTTTTATGATTTTTTAAGGGTAAATGAAATCGCCAGAAGAGTTAGGCTAACTTTACGCTATAAATTGGCTACGCATCACCGCTAAGCTAAAGGTGGCTAATGTTTCGGCTTGATTATGTTAAGTAGTCTCATTTAGTCACTTGTTAGCAACCGCTGTTTTTAAGACACGTAAAAGATTTAGACAACTAACAGTCTGGTATTAACTGACATGATGTCTTAGAGCAAAACGTGAACATTTCTTAAGCTTGTGTTAAGCACAGACCTTATTTCAGGTATCTAACCAAAAACACATTCTTATTTGTGTTAGAGAAACAGAACATTAGAAAGCTGCACACAAAAACACAAAGTGTATTTAACGGCAAATGCACGAACTTAAGAGATTTTCAAGTTTTGTTAGTTGGCATGATATATATGACATTAAATACCCCATTCGTCAATTTGAAGCTTTTTTTCTGTTTAAAAAACGCGAATTGCTAAGATAAATTCTTAGCGTGAACAACAAACACAAAGTGTCACGATTCTTATGTCATGTCACGGTTTTAGTTTGGTGTGTCTGGTAATGGGTGTTTTGCTGTTCGGTTCTCCCTGTCATGTTTTCTTCCTTGTGTATTGTCTAGTCTTTTTCCCTGTGTTTTCCTCCCTGTCGTTAGTTTCCCTGGTGTGTCTAATGTGTCTGATTGTGTTCACCTGTTTCCCTTCTGTGTCTCCTGTGCTCATCAGCGTCAGCCCGCCCCTGATTGTCCCCACCTGTGTCTTGTTATCCTGTGTTTAAATTCCCCAGTCTCCAGTGTCAGTTCGTCTTGTCTCTTGCCATGGTCAGGTCTATGCTCTCTTTGTGCTTTTGTAAAGTTTTGTTTCCTCACTACGTGAGTGCTTTCATTTTGTTCTCAATTTTTGTCATCTCAGCTAGAGATTCGATAGTGACCTTTTTTGTTCATCTTGCTGTTTTTTGGAAAATAAAGTATCTTACCAATACTTTACCTCTGTCTCCCGGGTCGTGCATTTGGGTCCTATATCCTAAGTGTCTGAGTTCATAACACAAAGTAGCCTACCTGTATTTGCTGTCGCCAACATTGTAGATGGGTTACTTTGCCTTAATATAGGCCTAAACAAATCAAACAAAAATTATTATAGTGCATTCACCACGAATAATGTTTTGCGCCCACAACTTCAAACATCTCCCTCAAATAAGGCCATGGATGCGGGATGTCTTAATGGTGGTCTGATGAATCGCCTCCGTCGATTTTATCTTCAGTCATGTCGCTGACTGTACTAGTGTTACTCATGGACATTATGCCGTTAGACCTTTCTCCCTTAACGTCTCTGCCTAGCTGTTTCGTCATACGTCTTTTACAGTACATTGTTTTCGTCTGTTGGGCATGATCTGCCCACCATGGCTAGTCTTCTCTACGTGTTATTGTCACATCCATTTAGTTTTAAATCAGTCTTGATGTCGGGGAAGGCCCGCAATGATGCAAAATAAAAATAATTGGTAATTCACCTCACATGCATTAAAACGAAAGTAACGAGCCTGTTTTGAAAATGTAAAGGTAGAAAGTACAGATATTTGTGTTAAAATGTAGGGAGTAAAACTAAAAAGTCGTCAGAAAAATAAAATACTTAAAGGGGACCTATTATGCAAAATGCACTTTTTTATGTCTTTTATACATAAATATGTGTCCCCGGTGTGTAAGGAGACAAAGTTTCAGAAAATACAACCCTGTCTCTTTTCCTCCTTACCCACATCTCTAAAAACGGGAGTGCAAACGAGCAGATCCAGGATTTGGCTCCTATGACGTCATTGGTGAAATGTGGCACACGTGATACGTCCCAACCTATCGTCTCTGTATACAGACGTCTAGCTGAATCCCCTCTCGCAGCTGTGTGTCTGTGTATTCAGCAGGATGTCTGCAGGAGGCACTTAGAGTAAAGTTGTTATATATAATACATATAATGGCACTGTTCAAGCAACACACTCTCACTCCATAATCGTCCAGGAGCGACGCTTGGTCAGGGTCCCGTGGCGTGCAGTTGTGACGCTCCTAAATTCCTTCAGCTTCATAAAGGGACGCAAATAGCTTTCAACGCAATGTATTCCCATCTGCGGCAGGATTTGACGCTCATGGAAGCACGGCATTCATTTGTATCGGCTGCCCTTAAAGGCAATGTGAGCGTCCATATTTTTCCGGAGTTTAGGATGGCAGAAGACACTACACTACCCAGAATCCCCAGCTATCGTTTAGGACTACACCATGTGCTCTGTTTGACAAACCCCGTGATTAGTTCTCAAGCTCTGTGATTGGTTGACCTCCAACTGCATTCCATATGAAAAAAAACGTTTCGGAAAAGATAAAATCATACTTTATTCAGCAGTGCTTGCTTTACTATTTGAAAGTCATCACATGAATGCATTGTAATAAATGGTTCGGCTGCATTAAATATTACACATCTGTCGTAGTTCTTTATTTATCTAGAGAAATCGGGCTCAGAATAGACCGGAAACTATTCTTTTACCGTTCAGTTTTAATTTCACAATAAAGTTAGTAGTAATATTTTGTTTTGATATTATTGTTTTTTATTAACTACTAGACCGCTGGGTCATGTTAAGACCATCTTTTCTGTGTTGCTGTGGGTTTTTTCCATCGCTTTTGTGTTACAAATATCAAAACAATAACTAAATATATCCGTCGTAAACTAAACCAGAAACAGCAGTATATTTTATTTTGTTAACACTGTAAACTTGACAGGTTTTCAACCCAAACCACCTATTGGTTAAAGCACGTTATTACACGTTTAGAGTAATGCAATGCAGGTAGATTGTGTTGCTTTTTAATTACTGTTTAAAATGCCTTTTTCTTAATGTATTTCATTTCTGAAATACATTAATGTACATAAATGTATTTCTTCAACAAGAAGACCCCTTAGGTCACAGGCTCCTCCAACAGTGCAACACAATAAAACAGATACACAGAAGAAATAGTGCAAGTAAATTCAAAAAGAAAAATAGTAAAAAGTTAAATAGTGCAAAACGAGTCTCCAAGTGATTGGAATAAGATATATTAGACTAATCATTTCTAAGTAGCAGCCAGATTAATGTTATGGATGTTGTTTCAAAGTTCAGGTGTGTAATAGTCTTCTGGCCTGTGGGATGAAGCTGTCCCTGAGTCTGGTGGTTTTAGTCCATGAAATGCCAGACGGCAGCAGACAGAACAGTTTGTGGCTGGGGTGAGGGGGGTCTTTTATAATCCTGAGGCCTTCTTTAAGGTTAACCTGGTATTTTTACTACATTTATTTGAGTTACTTTACAGATTTGGATTAATGATGTGAAATATAAACAACCCTTAAATCAGACTTTAGTTACACCTGAGTAAAATTCAGTGAAGGTGATTGTGAAGTGCCAACAATCAGGCGAGATATTTGGTAGTGGGTGCTTGAGAAGACAAAAAATGTATCTGCAGATCCCTATAAAGCATATTCATTACTCGTTATTCTCTACTAATAGTTAATTAAAGACTGTATATAATGACTATTTTGCACATCCCTTTCAAGATTTCAAGATGTTCTAAGGTTTATTGACATATCATAGTATACACAACTACGGTGTATTTGTATTTATTTATAGAAGGACCATGCATACAAAAACATTAATCTCAGCAAAGAGAAGAGATGCAATATGCCAGATTATAGCTAATAGCTCATTTCCATCTGTGGTCCTCAAGCAGGTTCATAACAATCAATAAACAAATAATGACATTGCATGATCTCTATCAGTCAAACCATTTAAAAACCTGATTTAAGTACAGCTCAATAAATTAATACACAGTACACTTGAAATACACTTACATGATCTGCTTAAACAAGTGCTTAAACATAGCAATGTTAACTATGTTTAAGCACTTATTTTAACTGATATTATACATGTAGTATACTCTTATAAGATGTATGTAGATAGTATAAGAAATGTGCACAATATGACAGTTTAATGGTGGAGGTATACACACATATTGATGTGTATAATGTCAATAAACCTTAGAAAATCTTGAAATCTTTAAAGGGATGTGCAAAATAGTCATTATATACAGTCTTTAATTAACTATTAGTAGAGAATAACGAGTAATGAATATACTTTATAGGGATTCTATTAATATCTAATAATGAAAATAATAAAAATGCAATAACGCGCTTTAACCACTAGGTGCCCGTCTATCAGCTGTGCACCGTTATGGTGTAAATACAGTCAATCTATCAATTGGATCAA
>CALSBZ010046657.1:1192069-1213985 GCA_943591055.1 Gobionotothen gibberifrons | reverse complement strand
GAATACATTGCAATCAGTTGAAAGCTATTTGCGTCCCTTTATGAAGCTGAAGGAATTTAGGAGCGTCACAACTGCACGCCACGGGACCCTGACCAAGCGTCGCTCCTGGACGATTATGGAGTGAGAGTGTGTTGGTTCAAGCGGTAAACACTTAAGAAAGAACATGTCAAGCTATGTGCTGTATCAGAAACAATGTGCGGCGTGTTTTGGGAGTAATATGGTCTGTGTTTACATTAGCAAGCATGCTAACACTCAGAGCTAACGCTGTACTGGAGAGAATATGTGTAACGTAATGTCCTTATGGTAAACCCTGC
Organism: Gobionotothen gibberifrons; assembly: GCA_943591055.1. Taxonomy (NCBI): domain Eukaryota; kingdom Metazoa; phylum Chordata; class Actinopteri; order Perciformes; family Nototheniidae; genus Gobionotothen; species Gobionotothen gibberifrons. The sequence goes on along the minus strand of CALSBZ010046657.1, from coordinate 1,213,671 downwards.
GAGAGAGAAACGTTTGAGCTCCATACTGTTTCAGAAAAAAGCTTGAAGTGGTTCCGAACATAATATGGCATTTAATCACGGCAGCGTTTAGCTGAGTTTCTCCTGGTAGAAACTCTTTTAGCAGGGGAAAGCTGCGTGATGCTATAAAGGGGTGTGGCTAGCAGCTGTTCCATTTAAAGCTACGGTCAAAGAATCAGACCTTTTTGGAACAGGGCTGGAATAGAGGGGTATGAGGCATGGCTACAATGGGTGATCTGTTTGGTATTTAAAGCATAACACTTCACAGACATGTTTTGTATAGGTATGACCCTACAATATATTTTTCAAATATAGCATAATAGGTCCCCTTTAAGTAAAGTACAGATACCTGAAAAATCTACTTAAGTACAGTACAGCTCTGCCAGACAAATACTAGCTCCAACCCACTCTTTTGCTAGCTTAGTGGTGATGATGTGAAGTTATGAGACCATGGTGTTGTTGTATTATATAAGTGCTGTTCATTTGTAAAGATGATCTTGCTGAACCAAGCGCTGAGGGATCATAAGGGTTTGTTTACCACAGAGAAATAATCGAAACTTTCAGTAAAAATCCAATTGGCTTTTTTTGAGGGAACCAGGGCGATGCTAAATTCCGAGTTAGCATTCAAAAATATGATCACTGCATTCCTCTATATTAGAATGATGAAAAGAAAAGGTTATGGCAATTTAGAGTATGCATGGAATCATGTTCCTCATGCAACTTTAGCCCCATGGTTGGAGTTGAAAAAGTCTGTAAAGATGTTTTCTTTTAGCAGTGACTTTATGGCTCATGTCATTACATAATTGGATCAAGTGGGTTTTGTTTCCATGGCAAAAACAGCAAGCATGCTACAAACTATACCAACCGGTTCCTAATAACACACTGCTACACACACTGCACAGTATACACTGAGAATATATAAATGACATTTAGATCTACAGGGAGACAACAAAAATGTTTTACTGCAATTTTAAGGATATTCTTACATCTAATGACTTTGGGGTAAATAATCAAAGCCGTTAAGGGGTGCTGGTGAACTACATTCCACATTCTATCCTGGAGGTCTTTGTGAGGCGTCCCTCATGAAGCAGGATCTTGGCTGCTGATAAGAGGCGGTGACAAACTGACCCCAGGGAGACTGATAACTGGACCCTTCTTTTATCTCAGCTGGCTCAGAGGAACGGGACCTCTGACCCGGCGCGCTGAGGCTCAAGGGAACCTTTGTTGTCAACATGGCAGCACCGGTGGACAACAAAGAGGCCTTCTCTGTCAGGCAACAACCTTCTCTTCTCATCACTTATCTGTGCTCTCAGGACAGGTATACCTGTGTCTTTGTAGAGTCTGTCCAATGATGTGGGTAGCTGCACCGGTTTTTAATGGCTGAGATGTCTTGAATAATCAGCCATGCTATGGAGTTTGCTTATGATAATGATAATATACTATTACAGTAGGCAGCTTTCGAAGGAGAGTGTAAAACAGGTCATATTGGAAAGTAGCGAGAGATGATATTAATAGGAAATTAAAGATATTTGAGCCTCCTCTTTGAGTGTTTTAGTGTCTTTCAGCTCATTCTTTTTTCTTTTTTTAAAAATTGCAACTTGATTGTTTTGGTTGTTTCCAGCCCAGGGGGAAAGCATTTTTAAGCCAAAAGGCAATAAACTACGTTCAATATAATATAACAGCACTGTCAATTACCTTTAGAAGGACATATTTCTTGCAGATTTGATTTGTTTTTGACATATCAAATATGCCTTTTTCAATTGTAGCATACAATACGTCTACTCAAAGAGGAAGTCAGGGAGGATTAAGGACTCTTATTCAGGAAGCCTTCGTTTTTGTCCCGTGTTAATCCAAAAATGGACACATTGACTTATTTAAAATCCCTTTAACATTTGTTACATCAAAAATGTGTATAAGATCTAGCCCCAGAACCTGGCTCTACCCAACAGTATCACGCACCGTTTATTCCGTACAGGTAAGGATCGCAAATGACATAAATAGTTTCCAATAAGCCAATTTCCGTTGTTGGGCCACTGATATACGGTATATTACAAAACATGTTCTCATTAAGTGACAAGGTTTAATCCTATGATGATAGAGGTGTATACAAATATGAAGAAATTGTCCTGTGATTGAAACACTGCTATCCAGCCATGACCCACGGTATCAATGACTATGCTTCTTGGGAATTCCTGCCTGTGTTGTTGTGAATGGTATAACCTGAGGGTGCATAAAGGAACATTTTCCGTGACTAAGGAAAGGTGAGTAAGCTGGTAATGATGTGTTGGGACGTGGTTTTGTGAGGGCTGCTATGGGGTGCTAATGATGACCCAGACTATGGTTACATTCCTGGAAAGAGGTTGGTGACTCAAACTGGCTTGCGGGGGGGGTGTGTGTCGTGTTTCTTCCACAGATAATTGTTGCCTAATCCTGACACATTATCTTTCTCATGACATGTGTGTTATGCTGTAAATATGTATGTTGGATTATCACAGCTTTCTTGCTATATTACACATGCAGGAATGAAAAGACAGTTTCAACACAACAACAAAGCCATTGCACGGTAACCACTTATTCCTGATCACTGATGGAAAGTAACTAAGTATGTTTTCTCAAGTACTGTACCTAAGTACAAATGTGAGGTACTTGTGCTTTAGCTGAGTATGTTCATTGTATACTATTTTATACTTCGACTCTACTACATTTTGGACGCAGATGTGTTTTTTTTTCTCACTCAGACATATTTATTTACTAGTGACTAATACATTAAGATGTTAACACACACTACATACAGATGATTTAATCCAACATTATATTTGAGTGACGTAAACCATGAGTGGTTTAACAGAAAATGAATTGGGAGCATTGGTGCTGTACATTTATATGAAAATAGATTTTTCTGCAATGAGTGCTGAGACTTGAAATACATGTTCCTAACTTCCTAATCATACTTAAATACTGTTACTTAAGTACCATTCTACATTCACATACACACATCAATAATTATAATTAAAACATATAATATATTTTATTCTGAAATGGACCAATTTGCATTTTAAGCACTTTTACTTTTGGTACTTTAAGTACACTTTGATGCTAATACTTTTGTACTTTTACTTGAGTAACATTTTAAATGTAGGACTTTTACTTGTAACAGAGTATTCCTACACTCTTGTACTTGTACTTTAACTTCAGTACACGATCTGAGTACTTCCCTACTCTGGTATTTCTACAGTGTGGTATTACTACCTTTACTCAAGTAAAGAAGCTGAATACTTTTCTACCACTGTTCCTTATCCGTGGATGGATCTTCAACCACAACAGGCTACAGATGATCTCTTTTTATTTGGATAAAAAATAACTAGACACAAGATTTCATCATCTCTTATATTTATATTCCACGGATTAGCTTCTATATATTGCAGCCTTCAAATCAATTACAGCTGATAATAACACCACAGTGTTTAAACACGTACACACACTCCCTTTGTGCGTTTGACTTCAACAGAATTGGAAACTGTGAGAAAGGCCAGTTGGAAGGTAGGTTCAAAGTTCCCACCCCCCTGAATCCAAAACCAGGAAGCTGATAAAAAGAGACAGCCAAAATGGCACCACATTGTTGTTAAATATACCTAGGCTGACGGTTATTTTCCAACAAAATGCGAAAGCCAAATGTGCAAACACAATGGCAGCCACCATCGGATACATCAGCGATAAAAATAGAAAGGTGGAACATCACGTACTGCTGCAGGTAGACAATTACTTTTTCTAGGAAATATGTCAACTGGTGCATGTGGGTGGGCGGGGTATGCAGACCGTGACACACTTTGATTTTTTTTGTATCACTGTTACCCAGAAAGTTTCTTTTCTATCGTCTCATCTCATCAGGTTCCAGCTGAGGTGCTTTGCTCTATGTCCTAAGGCGGGATGGAGTTTAAATGAATACACCTTAAATGCTAGTGAAAACACAACATTCATGGTGATGACATTGTTGTATGAGCGAAGAGTCACGTATTACTACAGTGAGCGCTCTTTGAACTTATTTTTACCAGGATTAAGCTTTAAAGTAACAAAAAAGTACAGCATGTAAAATGTAACTTTATAGTGCTTTTATCTCAGTCTAATTTAATGCTGTATATTTGTGAATTCAGGAGAAATCTACACTCAAATAGACAAAATTCATAAAATAAACACAGTATTGTGTATATGCTTTGTTTCAAAGAGTGTGAAATAGGACGTTATAACGACATTATAGAAGCAAAAAATACCAAAATCTTAAAATAGTGTGAAGTCTCTGCCTGCAATATCTCTCCTTTTTTCTGCATTTATGACTTTTTACCTTTTGTATTCAATGTTTTTTTTAGCACAACTACCCTGTGGTGTGTTGAAGAAGCAAAGAAGCAGATGTTGACATCAATTAGCAACGAGTAAACATATGAAAACAAAGGTCTGTCTCTAAGATCTGTGCAAGTGTTACATTCAGCACACACATGTCAACAGTGAGGAGGACTGGCAGGGCTTACACCACACAATGAGAAGCTGTCAGTTCCACAATCAGCAGTCTGGTAATTACTGTACACTTTTTAACGTTCTACTGTAGGAGTCGAGTATCGCTGAAAAGGTCCTCGATCAAAGAGATTATATTTAAGTGGCGGCTCTCATCAAAGCAGCACAAATCTTAGTATTTGGAAATGAAATGAGGTAGGATTATGATTGAGAATGAAGTAAAGAGAAATAACAGGAGTCAACAAATAATGTTTTCTGTGAAGACTAGTAACAGCAGGAACTGTCTCCCAGAGGCATCATCAATTACGTTGGTTTTGGCTGATTCTGCAGCTCAATTCCATTCAGAAAACCCAAGTTTGCATCCTGTCAAAGACCTACAATTAAAGTGTCTTTGTATTGAGCTTAGCCTCTTTTCTGTATGTTTGCAGTGTGTCCCATTTCTATATTGTAGAAGGTTCTTCTTATTTATCTATCTATTTCCTTCTATTTCTATAACTTGCAGTAATGATGACCAGTGTTGGAAGAAATACTCTACATTTTACTTTAGTAACTTAAGATGTAAAATAAATGTAGTGGATTAAAAAGTACATTGGCTTCCAAAATGTAGTGGCGTAGAAGTAGTGTACAATGGAAATACTCTCATAAAGTACACCTATCTTGAAAAGTACAGCAAATGACTACAATACAAATAAGACATTTTATTTTGAGGAATCTCTGACAAGTCTGGTCTCTGGTTTGGGCACTGATCGGCAGCGAGAAAACTGAATCGCCAGCCTCCTAGGCTAAGCAAAAGGCCAATGTGAAAGCGCAAACAAATGCAGTTCATCGAATGGCCACTTGGGAATGACAGGAGTCTATCACCATAAACCCCACATTTCAAATTTGCCTAACAAAAAAACAAACGAAAACCTGAACCATTGTTTAACCGTAGTTCATTTTTCTAAAAGAAAACTCAAATCTTCCCTTCACCATCTTTCTAATGTACAGATATTGTAGAAATTGGGACATGTTGTTTTGGTTATAAAGAAAGTTTTCATAGCACATTATTGTGGGATTTAAAAAATCTCGAAATGCTAATGTCTGGTGATACAGTCGGGTTCTATCATAATGGTCTGTACTATCAGTTGTTTAATGCCAGCACACCATTCTGCACATTCAAATGAAAGAAATTGCTTGTCTTGTATTTCACTCTATTTTCATCCTGTCTTTGCTCTCTAGGAAACTACAACATCAAGGTATGGCAAGATTCGATCCAGGTATATCAATATAGTACCTTAAATGTAAATGTCATTTTGCGTCTGTGGCTCATGGGATAAATGGGCGTCTACAAATAACTTCAATACAAAAATTCAATTAACACATTTTCTACAAAATATTCAGATTTTTAATCAGAGGGTCAACTAGTCAATCACGTTTATATTATGTCACATTTGTTTTCGCAGGGAAATTTGATGATAAATATGTTTCAAAATGGGTACATTATTGACAAATGTTAAGAACCAGTAATCTAGGTCGTAATGAGAATCATAGAAATGCTTTTCTTTTTTTTATTAGCCAAGATAGAACTATAGTTTTGTATAGGAAAAGCAAGGTCCCATGTCATGGCCATTTCTACTGATCATAATTCCATTGTTGAGGTCTACTAGAATAGATTTATATTGTGCAATGTTCCAAACTCACATTGGTTTCTCATACAGCATCTCTGTATAGTATGTGTATTCACTCTCTGTCCTAAACGGCTTGTTGGTTTAGAATTGTTGGAATTGGCGTTCATACTAAGCACATCATCAGGTAGCAGGATGTGTGTCTCAATGGTTGAGTAATCATATTTAAGAATTGACAATCATCAACAAGGTGTGTTGCCTTGTCTAACCTGCAAGTGACATAGCTTTTTTAATCTAGACAGAAGTGTCCTCTGAGTCTTTTAATCAAATCTCCTCTTCAGCACGTAAATGCTTTACTGCACATTTACTTTGATATGTGATGCTGCCTTGACTGAATGAAACATGTTAGCATTCATCTCATTTTTCTTTTGGATTATCACCCTTCTGAGGAGCCCCCCTCCAGCTCTGTCCCACCGCGCTGAGCTCGTCTGGAGCTTTCAGCACAATCTTGATATCCATGTATCTGATGCAACAGACTCTAATTCTACTTCTGAGAGATCCTTCATTAGATATTGCACTGCGCTGCGAATTATCCCCTCCCTCCCTCGATCTTTTCGTGAGAAGAGAGTTGTCAGGGCAGAGCCGCCGCACGTGATGGTTGCGCTGTAACAATAACTCGTCGACAGCTCATCTTACCTCTGAACACCCTCATCTACTGTCTACTGAGCCTGGTGTCAATAAATCAACGAAGGATAGAAAAGGAAACCTAAAGTCAATTGAATTGTCAATCTTTAAAAACAAGAAAATCCAACCCTAAATCTAGACGGATTTTGTCACTGTCACTTTTATCCAAATTAACCTACAATTACTGCAATCAGCAAAGAGAATACCACTTCAGAACATGCAATAATCCTGCAAGTGCATTAGCTTCAAATAAGCCTAATACATATCATTGAAGCTGCAGAGCAAATATCGTAGCAGACATGTTTGCATGCACACATGCGTGCCTGCAGGAGTCTGAAGGTGACAGCATTGCGTGTTTCTGCCACATCAACCTGGTCCATCCAGTTTGGTGTGTTCCATTCAGGCTGACACACACACTTGTACCTGGTTACAAACAGGAATGTATAAAGAAAAAAGAAAAAAAGACAACCAGACATACAGGGCAGAACACTTTTATGAATGGAAGACTTATTTGAAGACTCAAATACCATTCATAAATCCACATGAATGTATATGCATTGTCAGCAAAGCGCCTTCAGAAAGGGGATAATACAACAAAATGCAATGTAATTAACATAATGTTGATTGTTTAGCCAGGTGTATCTCTAAGGCTAAATCATAAGCACTTGTCTCTTTCCTGGAAAAGTACAAAGCCAATGCACTGGAAATGCATTTGCCAGTTGAATATGTTTTCTGTCCATGGGAGCCAATTCAAACACAGAGAGGAAGCGCACGTTCCTCCAGCTTATAAATGTGATCTGCAGCTGTCAGTGTACATCAAAGCCGTACTGAGACAGAAGTAATCCAGAGTGACAGGCCAGCCTCTCACCTCTCTGCCAGAGTACCAAAGCCATGACAGCACTGCTTTTTTCCCCCAATCTTAAGTCAGAAAAACAAAACAATCCCACACGGTCCTGGCAGTGCTTTGTGTACCTCGTTGGCGCCTTGGCAACAACGGCGCCTGTCATTACCACTGTGAGAAGTTATAAAGTTTTAGAATCATGGGAAAGCCCCAGATGACCTCAAAAAGACGGAGTCTGTGTTTGAAGGCCTCAGTGGATTGGCCGTGATGCATCAGAGGTCAAACCAGACAAGAAGGATGGGACTGAATCCAACCCAACAGAGACGTACCATTGCCAGGATCTAATTAGAGTTCAGTCTGAGTTATTAGAGCATGTCTGTCTTTGTGCCATCGACCGTTAGACACACCCAAACAGTGGGTGTCAACAGTGTTAGTCAAATTGACATGTTGGAATACTGTTGGAATACTGTGGGGGGTGTTACTAATAAAAAAAAGTATTGCTTGATTCCTTTAATAATCATACAATAATAACTACAATTAAATAATACAATTAAACCCATTTAAAACTACATTTTACAATTTTTGTATCTGTCACAACAAGTCAAACATGTTTACATCATATTTTGGGATGTCTCTGGGATTTAGTTTTCTTTTGAATTAGCCCAAGATAGAACCATTGTTTCAGATAGCAAAGGATTGTACAGTGTTTACAAACACAACATTGATTAAGCTCTATTTTGGTCCAACCAGCTTGTGTGAAAAATATATAGGTATATCGTATGTAGCTGCTAAATGCTAATGTGCTACCAGCTAGTTTGCTAGTAGCTAATTTTGTTTGTCTGCCGTTAGCCGAAAAGTTTTGTTTTTGCCAAAGTTTCTCCATAAAAACTGCTGCCTGCTGTTGCTGAAAACAAAGCGGATAAGGGCGTAGAAGAAGTAAAGCACAACATTTTGGTAAGAGCTGTTAACCAAAACAATGTGCTAAAAGACGCTAACACAGATCATAAGCTCAGGGGAACTGCAGTCAGGTGATATATCTCTGTCCTTATATAATACATTGTCAGTTGATCAATTGTTAGTATGAAAGTTATAAAAGGTTTTAATGTTTACAGGGGACCTATCATGCAAAATGCACTTTTGTACGTCTTTTATACATGAATAGAATATGTGTCCCCGGTGTTCCAGGGAACTCACCAAGTGCCAGAAAACACAACCCTCTCTCTTTTCCTCCATACCCAAATCTCTAAAAACGGGGCTGCAACGGATCTGATACAGACTGATCCAGATTTGAATTATTGTCACAGAAGTGGTGCTCCGCTTATTGGTCAATTCTCCACCGATCAGGGGAATGAGAGGTTGGGCCACGGCCGCTCGAAAGCGCTGGAGACGCTATATTACATATGCCAGGCCTATATATGTAAGTGGCGCTGTAGTCTGCCACAAAAGCAGCGAAGAAGACTTCCCGCGCATGGTTGCCATGGTTGCCATGGTTGCCATGGTTGCCCTTCTGTTTATTCTCCGCTGTGGCTCTTTTTCTCCCTCCCCGAGGCAAGCGTTTGCTCCTGTAATTCAATGCAATCCCTCCCCGTCGAGGCAAGCACTGTAATTCTCTCCGGTTAGTCCACCAGCATCTGCCTCTTCCAAGGAACGAGGGACCGTGCGGCAGAGTTTCAGTTAGATTTTTTTCCGCCGGTCAACATGTCCGTTAAAGTTTAAATCTTCCGAATTTTTTTTGAAAAGTGCCGGTCAAAGGTCTTCTTTGTTATTTATTGAGCTTTAAAACAAATGAATAATTACTCTAAATAATCATATAAGAATAAAACACGGAGGACGGAGATCTCTTTTCTCCCCCTCTTCTCCCCGCTGCAGTCTAGCAGCTGATCTCAAAGCACGCTCCCCTCTCCTGCAGGGGTGTGTGGTCAGCTGCAGCTCACAGAATCAGCCCCCTGCAAAAACAGGGCTGGAAAGAGCAAATAGAGCGAAATGAGGCATGGCTAAAATGCAGGATCTGTTTGGTATTTTGAAAAAAAAAACATATTTATATACTTTATATAGGTATGGCCCTACAATATATTGTTCAAATATAGCATGATATGTCCCCTTTAAATGAAGTTATGTCTCTTTCAATTGACAGTCCATACAGTGTAGAAAGACTTTGTTAGGTGACCATTGCACCACACCACTGCAGTTGACAAAATGGTTCACTGCTCAACCCTCCCATGCCCTCAAAATCCCTTTGCCGCTTTTCAGATTGATTGTCCAAGTGTGCCCGGACCCTCAGTGCCACCTTTATCTGAAACATGTTGAGGAGCTGTGAGTGTGACATTCTTACCATGTTGTGGCAACATGATGAGAACGTTCTGCTTCAGAGATCTATGGCCGCTGTCTCGCAGTCAGTTTGGAGTGTTTTTGTGTGTGTGTGAGAGCGTTTCCTCCCGACACAACAGGGGACCGCTACGCTTTGTGAGTTATTTATTTAGCGGGGGTCCTTTTGTTGTAAAGGGGCCAAATCACTACTATCCCACAGCCATCTGGAGCCTTGAATCCAAGCTTTAGCTATGCTTTGATGCTGACATGAAATTGTAATCAGAAGGACTGAAGCTTATGTTATTTAAGTCTCAGATAATGAGTGGAAAGACAAAGAAGGTGCTCCAGTCGTGGTTGTTGAACTCCTAACCTGTATGTAAAGCTAACAAGTTACACAGCAAACACTGCACCTTGTTCTGTACCTTTTTACGCAGATTATTTCACAATAATGAGAGAAAGCAAGTCATACATGATATCTGTACCTCAGGCATATTAAACTGACAAAATAAATACGGACAGTTTTTTGTAAAGAACGTTTTATATAATAATATCTGTGTGAAACATATATATCTAACTGTATAAAAGAACATTCAAATGTGTTCAAGGTTAATTTCAAGGGGTTGTTTCATTATCTACATTTCAATTATTTAAATTCAAGTATATGATGTCTCTTTATTCATAATTGTCCTGCAGCATTCATATATATATTTTTTGTTTAAATCACGTTAATCAAAGAAACAGAATGTGTGTGCATGTTTTTGTTTTAGCTCAGATGATAAGGTATGTTTTGCTGTGTTGCTCTGTCTGTATTCCTCCACCCTTCCTTCTCTCAATAGAATCAGATCTGCCGGGACTCGTGGGATTTTATTTCTGTACGGAAATGAGTCTTTAGGGGGAAAGGGGGATGTGGGTGGAGAGGAAGTCGTTTGTTTCCACTGCAGGTTAAAGCAGCATATTACACATTGGTGTTTATTTCTCTTAATAGCTCTTTTTTTATTTCAGGACTTACTGCAGGACCATCCATCATTTTCTCTCATTCCTCTTTATAAGTTAGGTTAATATACGTTATTTCCCTCTTGACTACAGTATTTTTGATTAAATTGATTAAGCCTAATAAAGAATCCTACAAGCATTGGTAAATGAAATATAAATGTTGAACCGTACCACTTGTAACTTAAAAAAGTTAAATGTAATTTTTTTAATTTTTTAATATGACTTCATCTCTGATATTCACAATTGTATAGACATTTTACATTTCAAATATTTGTATTTAGGTCATTAAAATATTGCACTGGAGCACGATTTGTAAGTCATGATTCCTCAATGTTTTAACCCATAATCCAACATAGCAGAAAAAAAGACAAAAAAACTCTTGAAGTGGGTTTACCTCATATTATAAGTAACAATGAAACAACTAACATGACCTCATGACCTCTGCTCTATGACACTTTCTGGCAGACTGTAAATGCTGTATCAGCAACAGCAGGCCCAAAGGAAATACCAATCCCACTGTGAAACAATAAACTGAGGACACACAGTTCAGAGGCTGAGTACACTCTCCTCTGGGACTGAGGGAGGGATCTCATGCGGCTTCCTCACTGCCGGTGACGGTGCCCTTAAAACATTGCACACAGACACGTTTGGTATGAATAAAAATCATGACAGAATCCTCTGCTAAGATTCTTGTATTCTGACGTGTCGTTACCAAAGGTTTCGCCCCATCGTCTACAAATCCAGTCAGTTTTTATTTTTCTATTTGTATACTTCCATGCATTGGTTTACATTAAATTGAACCCATCCCAGGCTAACAAAAGATAACGGAAAGTTAACACAGGGAGTTAGAAAGGATTGGAAATGTATGAGGCAGCATTATAGAGGTTAAGAACCTTCAGGTGGACTTATTTCGGAAACATTTAATGGATAGAACACAGCATGTAAAATACATTTGTGCATGATCTTAGCGTTGTTACCAAGCTACCTAGCAAGCTAAGCTAACATCCGTAGCAGTGATGTACTGTATTACTGTATCCGGTAAGAGTCAGCTAAAAAACATGTACCTTAACAAATCTATGAAAGTGCTACTTCCGTGACTTGCACATTTGATTTGAAACTGAATGAATAAGTCTTAAGATAAAACGTGCATAAAACCATGGAAAGGTTGTTTAAAAAAGCTATTTTAAGCTTATATTCTACTTCATGATGATGGCAAGTGGTTTCTCAATCATTTAAATCACAAACCTTGAACTAATGCAACGATTCATCACTTAGTCCTAATCAAATCCAGTCTTGCTTCCGTAGTTGTTTGTCCAGTGTTCCGGTATTTAAATGTTTTGTCCGTTCCGAAGTGTTTAGAAAAAGCAACACTGACTGTAACAATTATCATGTTTCTTCTTCCTGACAGCATGACCACGTTAATCCAAATCCCAGAGGATAGTTCCATTTACTGTGTACGTTTTTTCCAATTTCCAAATGTTTGAAAGGAAGTTCCGGGGTAAAACACTCCTCTTGAAGATCTCCTTCTAAAACCCCAAAGAAAAAGTAAAAAAATAACAATCATCTCCATGCAAACGGATGCGCCCCATGCATCATTCACTTTCTTGGGCGCTTGAATGAGATCACCCCACAGTTGGGCATTTATACACACTTTGTTTTCACATGACTGGCAAAATATGTCACAGTTTAATGCTTCAGAGGACTGATGCTTGTTTGTTTGGGCTTCTCCAGCCATGAAGACACAAACATAAGACAACAATTTGTAATGTGATACAAAGACCGAGAGCTTCTGCATAACTAGGACAATTACGTTCCTTTGTTTTGGTCCTGCTCTATTACTTGTTATCGCCTTCATCATTGTAACCCCAGCATTCATGTCCTCTACTGAACTGAACAGCCTGTCCTCCTACAAAAAACGACCAAATAGGTCGATTGTTTAAGCAGCTTAGATTACGACATTACGACCCATAGTCACGTTTTTAACGTGTAGCCCCTAGTGGTTGTGTAAGAAACAACATGCTCCCGTTTATTCGTTTATTCACAAATAACCCTCTCTGGAAAATCGTAGAATAGTTTGGCCATTAAAATGCTTTTTGATAAGATTTCTAGCGAGAAGTGTATATTGTACTCTTAGAATCCACGTCCAGTGGATGTGTAGGATCTAGTTTGATAGATATTTACAAAGATGAGGATAACGTGTATGCAGCTTCCATGTAAAGTTAGCGTGGGTGAAAACAGCTTTTCCGGTCTCGAAGTTTTCATAATAAAACCGGATATATTCCTCTCACTGTCAAATGATTACACAGTGATATCTGCATTACTCATCCACTAAAAAACATCAGTTTATCCTTGTTAATTACACGATATTGATTGGTTTAAATTGTGTACAATGCTTTTGTGTTTTTAACCTTCGATTCAGAGAAACAAATAGTTTTTTAGGAGTTTTTTTAACACTACAGTTTCCCAAGACACTACACTACCCAGAATCCCCAGCTATCGTTTGGGACTACAACATCCACCTTGCTTTACAAACCCCGACAGGCTGTTCAGTTCAGTAGAGGACATGAATGCTGGGGTTACAATGATGAAGGCGATAACAAGTAATAGAGCAGGACCAAAACAAAGGAACGTAATTGTCCTAGTTATGCAGAAGCTCTCGGTCTTTGTATCACATTACACCTGAGTCAAATTCAGGGTGATTGTCAAGTGCCAAAATAAACTATGCAATATATTGGACGTTAAGTACTTTGTCAGACTTCATATTTATCTGTGGATAACCCCAACATTTTTTTCTTATTCAAAAGAAGACCTTAACTTAAAGTAATCTTTAATGTTTAAATAAAGCATTATTAGTTTGTCTGTTTTGCAAATCCTCCTGTTAATATCTTTGGACGTCCTGCACTAAACTGTTTTATTGTAGAGATCACTACAGTATCTTCTTGATATTTTCAATTTTGTATGTAGGCTACTCTTAATATTTAAATGTTTTCATCAAATAAAACGTATTCAACATCAAAATTCAATAACGTGCTTTAACCACCAGGCGGCGCGGGTTAAAAAAACAGTGGTGTAGTTAATAAAACATAATAATATCAGACATAATATGACTATTAACTTTATTGTGAAATTAAAACAGAACGGTAAAGGAAAATATAGTTCCCACACGGACATTGTACGTGTTCACTGTATATACTGTGTCCTCCTCTCTCTCTCTCTCTTCTCTTCCCGGGCTGCGACCCGATGACACCTGCTTTGCTGCTGCTCAATAAAGCCAGCTTTGTTCCTCAATTGCACCGCCTCATGACTCCATATCCTTCGGCACTACACTGGTGACCCTGACACGTCTCGAAGTTTCCGGGACGGAGCCGAACACGGCAAAAGGAACTCCGGTTCCTTTCTCGAAATGCCGGGGATTTTTGGAATCGTCCGTGGCTGCCGCTGGCACACGGACCGGGGCTCGGTGCGTGCCCCGCAGAAGAGCTGGGGACGTGGCTCAACGTTCCCGCATCAACCTCCCATCCAGCAGGGAGACGATGCACGACCCGCTGGGTCGACCAGCAAACAGACTGCTACCTCGTGGGTCTGTTTCTCCGGGCCGTGCGGCTGCACGTCCCGCTAGCGGCTTGCCACGTGGGGCTAACGACGGCTAGCAGCTACACATGGCTGCGCTAGCTGGACCACGTGGAGCTAACGGCTAACAGCGACAGCTAACAGCTAACAGCATTGACAGCTAACAACGGCTAACAACTGCTAACAGCTAACAGCAACGACAGCTAACAACAGCTAACAGCTAACAACAGCTAACAGCAACGACGGCTAACAATGGCTAACAGCTAACGGAGCATCTGACCTGTTAACATCTGACTGTTAACGACTTTTTGTTCCCCCGGTGACGGAGAGGAGGTCCGACCAGCCGGTTGACCTCGTGTGGACACTCTCATCTTTTTCACCACATCGACGGCGGTTCCAGACGCCACTCTCGTTTACATTAACGCCTGGGTGGTGCACTCCTGGACCCCGTCTCGCCTCAACGGTTCCAGACGCCACTCACGTTTGCATCGACGCCTGGGTGGTGCTCTCCTGGGATCCCTCGACGACTGCCGAGGATTTTATGCCCGCCGCCGCTGCGCGTCTGCCTGCGGCCGGGTTGCTCTCCTTTCCTCCTGCGGAGACTGCTCCTGCCTCCCGGGGATACCTCGGCTCCTGCTGAGGACACCTCAGCGCCTGCTGAGGACTTCATGCCCGCTGCCGCTGTGCGTCTGCCTGCGGCCGGGTGGTGCTCCTTTCTCCCGGGGTTGCTGCTCCTGCCCCCCGGAGACCCGGTTCCTTTCCCCCGAGGACGTCATGCTCGCCACCGCTGCGGCAGCGCTCCCTCCTGCTGGGGACCACCGGGTTATTTTAGCCCTCGTTGGGGCTCCTACCCTCTCCTGCGGCCCCCTTCCGACGGCCCGTTCCATGGCACAGCCCTCACCTGCAACCTCAGCTCTGTGGTGCTTCCTCCCGGACGCGAGGATTTTTCGCCTTGTCTGAATTCTGGGGGGGCTTGTGTGGTGACCACCTATTAACACTGGGACATAATTCATACACGGAACTAAGGGGTAGGGGTTATTGTTCCCACACGGACATTGTACGTGTTCACTGTATATACTGTGTCCTCCTCTCTCTCTCTCTCTTCTCTTCCCGGGCTGCGACCCGATGACACCTGCTTTGCTGCTGCTCAATAAAGCCAGCTTTGTTCCTCAATTGCACCGCCTCATGACTCCATATCCTTCGGCACTACAGTACACAATTTAAACCAATAAATGTCGTATAATTAACAAGGATAAACTGATGTTTTTTGGTTGATGAGTACTGCAGATATCACTGTTAAATCATTTGATCATTGGTTTTATTATGAAATCCTCGAGACCGGAAATACTGTTTTCAACCCGTAACTTTACATGGAGGCTGCCGCATACCTCAAATCATCTTCGTAATATCTATCAAACTATAGATCCTACATATCGACTGGACGTGGATACTAAAAGTACAATCTGCACTTCTCGCTAGAAATCTAATCAAAAAGCGTTTTAATGGCCAAACTATCCTACAATTTAGGGTTTTACAGAGAGGGTTATTTGTGAATAAACGACCATCTGAAACGTTTGCATTCTACGGGAGCACTAGAGGGCGAAAACTTTCCAACGTAATTATAGGACGTATTTGGTCGTAATAATTTGGCCTGAACAATCGGTCTATTTGGTCGTATGAATTGGAGGACTTGTTGGAACTGAAAGATAATCTACACTAGATTTTATACACTAGTCAGTTTTCTTCTGAAAGTGTCATAATGTAATCGGGATAATGTTTGATCTGGCTTTGATACATACCTACAAAAAGGGAAGGGAGTTTTAAAGTATTTGACATTTATGCGACAGCTATAGGGGCAAATTCCCTTCAGCTGGACCATCATGGAACTTATTGGAAAGACTTGCTGGATAAAACACGGCAGGAAAAAATACATTTGCGTGGGGCTTAGCGTCTTTACCAAGCTAGCCAGCAAGCTAGCCAGCAAGCTAAGCTAACGGCTGTGTTTGTGATATATTTTAGGGAAGACACGACTTAACCCCAAATTGCTCCCATATGCGTGTCTACCGTATAGAAATGCTTGCAAGTTACTTTTGATAAAAGTGTCTGCTAAATCACATGTAACTTAACAAATCTATGACACAGAGCGACTTCTGTGACTTGGGAATCTTGATTTGAAACTGATTCACAGCATAATTAAACATCTAAAACATAATAGACTCTTGCTGTTGACTATGACAGATACGTTTTCAAAAGGGGGTTCTGAAGGGGCGGGACTTTGCCTTTCTAAAACAAAACTGCTATTGAGTTGCATTATGGGAAATGTAGGATCCAGTATTTTTGGAGATTGCCCATTAAGATTGGTGCAGATACGATTCCAAGACCTGGAAATTACCTAGCCTTTCACCACTTCCAGTTCCCTCATCCCAAAGTCAAAGTTTTTTTGAAAGCATTCAAGGTGAGAAGCCTGAAAGATATTAATATAAGCTTTGTTCTCCGAAATAAATATGTCAGTAAATACCGCGTAATAACAGCTGTTGTTAACAAATTACTAAATGAGACCAATAACGGAACCGCCTTTAGCTTGGCGGTGGTGATGCGCAGCCGTGTGACTTCATTTATAGCCCAGCATTAGCTTCTTATTTCTGCCTATTGCAATTACGCTTACAAATTCACTAAGTGCCATTAATGTGTGAAGATTATCCTGTTGAACAAAACGTGTTGATTATCATAAACGTGTTTGCCATAAAGATTATTGAGTGCAATATACTGAAATTCAATGGGAAAGTCCCATTGCTTTTTTTCATCTCTGCACCACTCTATGGACTAATGTTTGGACCTTGGCCTCCGCTGCTTTGATTTGAATACTTTTTTGATTTATGTTTTTTCTATGATTATTGTCAAACTAATATAATGTAGTTCATCTTTAAAGCAGTTTAAAAATGTCTTCAAAATGTGTTTTTTTCTGAAGTTTTTACATGAAGCCAAGGATTGTTTTACTGCGTGTTACAAGACCAACAGGTTGTGTAATGTGAGTAGTTGAGCTCTCTTCTGGGCTAATCACTTCTCATCACGCCTAGCTTTACTTTCCATTTCTCCGCCTCATATGCTGGTAGCAGCTCTGCCTGGGACAAGACACGGCACCTCGCGTGACTTCCACCTCCGCAGGCCGCAGCCTATCGTGCATGACTGTCCGTCATCATTACTTTCTTGTAAAAACACCAAAGACAGGCCCGGGGAGGGGGTCCAGGAGGAGAGGCCTCGCCTCCCTTTGAGCGCTGCTTCACCTTTGACCTCTCACAGGGGGAAAGAGATAAACACAAGGGGGGAGACAACTAAGCTTCAGTGACTTTTAATGACAGACCTGGTTTGGGTTAGAATAGCAACACTGTCATCATGCAGAGAGGAGATGAGATTAGGCTCCATCAGGCAAGGGAAGGGGAAGTGTGGAGGAGAGAAAGGTGGACTTTTCTGCTGCTTTAATCTGTGTAGTGAGTAAAAATGTGAATTGCGTGTGAAGTGAAATATGCACAGTATGCACTAACAGATCACTATCTGATGTGAATTGTGTCTCTGAGGTCACTCAGCTTCCTGCAGGAAGCAAACTTTTTCAAGGGTTCTTGGAGCAGTTGGCTTGAGAGTTGAGACATAACTCACAAAGAGCAAAAGTGTGTCCTGATCAAACCTGTCATCAACATTCATTTCCACATAATCCTCAATTAATTCGTCTAACAGAGTAATCCACAAAAACAAAACACCTCCGCATTCATTAAAAGCTATTCACATTCTATTCACTTGTTTTTTTCCATGGGCTCCTTGTCAGTCTCCTCAATTAGGCCAATAAAAACAAAGACCGATGACAACAGTTACATGGATAGAAGCTTTTTCTAGTTGGCGTGGATTTGAAAAGCGCAGTCATGCGATTGCACACGTAATAACCCTCCCATTATTTCCAAAGAAGCACAAACAGTTCAACTAGAATCCACAGACCCCTGAAAAGGTTCTCCTCCAGCAAGACAAAAAAATCCGACATGCACGCCGATTCAGAATTCAGGGGGAAAATGCCCTTTTAGTGTGAGAATGGAGGGGAGACGCCTTCACGGGCTGCTGACTACGCTTTGGCAAGGGCCTCCGTAGCACTTGGCCGGACAAAAAAAGACCCTACAGATAGAGGTACCTCAATGAGCGCTCAGTTAATCTGCAAGGTCATTAGGATACTTGAAACACTCATTAGCATCATTCTCATGAATTCGATTGAGGGATTCTTTTTTCATCGTTGGTAAAGAAAGGAAAAATAGAGGATTCGAGGACTTCTGGGAAATATCGGGGTGAGTCGAAGGGGGAGTTGTTGTGGGTCGGTTTTGACATTTGGAGTCACTGGGGTCATTCAGTCGTAATGAGGCGCTCGCTGGCGGACCAAAGTAAAAAGGGTTTGCCCCGGCGCTCAACTCTCCCTGATTCACCGCCAAGCCGGAGGACAGTTGGGTTTGCTGGAAATCAGACCAATCACACGGCGGCAGGTTGATTCATCTCTCATGGAAGTAATTAACAAGACAGTCCTGATATGCTCCACTGGCGACATATTTGCTTACTGTGATGATATTTCTTGGACAATCTTCAAATGCTTCTTATTCCTAAAATCTTCAACTACAAGTCAATAAACCCTCATCCTTGATGAAAATATTGAAACAATGTTATATAAAAAGAAACACATTTTGCATTTATTATGCATCGACAACAACTGTTTGTTGGCAGCGGAACAATTAGCTTACGAAACATTGGCTTATCGTGTACTATAAAGCCATCATGGCTAATGTGTTAGCAACTAATTATCATACAACCGGCAATAGATGGTTCAGTGATGAAGCACTTTTCTAGCTAACCCTGGATCCCGATGCTAAGCTAAAGGCAGACTGTTTGAAGTAATGACATTAAGACGTCTCATTTAACCACCATAATACACATAGTAGTTTTGGATATTCATTAGTGGGGTGTCTACTGGCACATTTGATGTCGTAGAGTGTTTTTTTCTGTCCATCAAACATGTCTGTATATTAAATATCCGGCTCTTAAGAATTGAAACCTCCTCTAGGTTCAGTAGCTACTGAGATTTCCGATGAGAGCTGTCTGTATTCGTTGTAAATATGAGCGTTGTGACTGAACAAACAAAGAACTGATGGTAACACCAGGCTTGGGGAGTAATGGATTACATGTCACGGTATTACATCATCAGGATAAGGAAAAGGTAACTGTATCCCCTTACATTTAAATAAAAAAGAAAGCATAATCAGATTACTAGCAGGATTACAATGTTGTCAATATATTATAGGTAGAAGTACTGCCTGCATTTTCTTTTTGGTTTTCATTTCTTCTTCCATTTTTCTTTATTTTAGATATCTTTTTTAAAATTCAGTAGATAGAGACCTGATTTATCAAAGAAAAAGACTGTGTTTGCTTTTAATTCATGTATTAAAGTAAAATTGCATTTGTAGACACATTTTGTATTGTAAATATATTTTCTAGGCTCACATTGTTCTGTTATCTTAAGTAAAAAAACATCTTATTGATATTTCTTATTTTATATTTGCATTGCGTTTGATATTGAGGCAATCCAAAAGTAATGGAAAGTAATCAAGTTACATTACTTTTATATTGTGATACTCGGATTAGGATAGTGGTTACAGTTTTGAAATGTAACTAATGGTTTTGTGTCTGTTTCTACAAGTAATGCCTCTACTATAACGTTGCCCCACCTCCACAGAGATCATTTTTAAGATTACAAAAGTGTCTTTGTACCACCATATAATTACAGTGGACAAAATTACACAAAGACTCACTTTAAGTGTCAAATAAAGGTTCAAGTTAAATTGAAAATACATTTCTCAAGCAATTTTATCAGCTCTTTTTTATTACCAAACTTCTCCTAACATTTTCTCCTCATACTTGAATTGCTGTTTAATTGCATGCCTGTTTGAAAAGACGTCCTGTCAAACAGCACGCCTCACAATGAGCCTCACGAGGTTGACCTGTGGTGTTTATTTGAATTGTCAGGCTTTCCCCTCAGTTGTCACCCCTATGATGAAGCACATGTGCGTGACTGCTCAGCACCTTTAGAACAGCCCGGGGCAGCCCCCCACGCCCCTCTGCTACTCTGTTTCCCCCGGATGTTAGCATTGATTCGGAGAGTGAGATAAGCCCATGCTGTCGAGGGCGCGCAGCTCCTCACAGATCCCGTGCTTGCTTCCACTTATTACCCACATAAATCAAAGTAATGGCTCCTTTCCTGTTTGCAGATGATGTAACTTTCTTTATTCAGATTTCCCTCCGCACGAAACTATGCTCTGAATGTGAGAAATGTCCTTGGAATCAGACCCGACCCGATGTAAACGTCCCTTTTCTGTCCTGGCCAATGGTTACCTGCACACACCTTCCGGAGCTCCGCCCTGACCTCCATGCTCACTCACACGCGATGAGAAATTCAGCTGTCACTCAAGTGGGAAACTGCTGCTGAAACTGAACTTGCCAACAATAAGGAGCTTCAGGGGCCTAAAGCAGAGTCCACTGTGGGGGGTTAGACGATACAAAAAACAAATGTGGCTTTAAGGGAGTCTTACAAAATCAAATAAATGTCAGGAAACTAAATATAATTGCATTTGCTGGATTTCTGAAAGAAGAAAGGTTGTATACACTATTACGTTTCACTCGGCTCTGTTGTGATTGGTCAACCGCTTAGAGATGTGTCCAAAATGTCCCGTTACCCTATCACGTTCAATGCGTTGGAGCACTATCTAATAAAGGCACGAGGGATAATAGAGCCTCTTTAATTGAAGACGTAATACTTATAGCGTAGCACTTTGACCTAATAATTATCCCCATGACATTACTCAATAACAAAATATAGATTATGAAAAAAAGTTTTTGTGCACAGTGTGTGTTCTCTTTAACAAAACTGAGTTAAACCAAAGATTGAGTAACAAAGGTCGTGTGACCATGGGATGTTCAAGCTGAGTTGAACAATGACCCAATGACCCAATGACCACACACACACACACACACACACACACACACACACACACACACAC
>CALSBZ010046657.1:1124929-1182069 GCA_943591055.1 Gobionotothen gibberifrons | reverse complement strand
ATATAAAAATGTCAGGAAATACTGTTTCAAGCCTCTTTAAAATAAAGATGTTCTCTATTATTGAAGTGAATATCTTTGGGTTTACACCTTGGACTTGAAAAACAGGGATGGAGATTCTTTACACAATTTTAAATACCAAACAATTCATTGATAATGGAAATAATTGTCAGTTGTTGCTCATAATTAACAAACATACCTTGTCGTACACTGCAGGAGAAGATAACATGTTGGTGAAAAAAAACTGTTATTTTGTCACCAAATAATGGATAAAAACATCCATTTGCTTTAAGGGGCGCTATAATGCTAGTTCCTTGGTTCAGCCCTCTCTGTAGTGTTTCAACTGGGACATGTCTCCATGCTTTGTGCACCTCTTTTCACCCTCTGTCTGAAACCAGAGTTTTCAGACTGTTGTGAGCTGAGAGATGTCCCGCCCCTTAGCCTATCACGTCCAATATGTTGTGCTAGCTAATAAAGGCGCAGGTGTTACGTAGTGATGTCACTATGAGACAGCAGAAAAGTGTCCAATGGAGGCGTTTCAGGCTTTTCTTTGTGCCTTTCAGACCATTTACATGCACACAACTTATACACCACCAACAGGAGAGGGACAACCCCAAAAAGCATCATGGGGCCTCTTTAAAGTCAATCCATCCCTAACAGGGTTAGAAATATGACAATTGCAACAAGATATTTAATGCTGCTCACAGTAGCAATTGATACAAATACATAATGTTACTTGCTTGAAGTTATTCTCAATTAAATTGTTCAGCCACATAATAAAAAAACACTTTTTGTAGTTTCCTGATTTTATTTGATGTCAACAGGCTAAGTGTGTAAGTGACATTTGCACATTTAATTGACGCATTCCAACTATTTCCGTTTCAACTATGTTCAAAAATATTTGACTGACTAATCAACATTAGTCAGTCAGTGCTACAGTTCACTGTAAACTTGTAAGGTAAAAAATGCAACGGCGTCTTGGCATGTTGCAAGGTCAGGTGGAAACAAAAGGGAAGTGTTTAGGAGATCCTTTTCCCCGCACAGCGTTTTATCTCGCCCTGCCAGAACATCCTGTACTCGATCAGAGAGCGGCTTGCAGCCAGACAACTTTTCAGAGTGCGTGACAAATTCAGATAAACGACAGTAGATGATTAGATCGCTCCATGCTCTATTTCTCAAAATTTAACGTGAAAACTAAGCAGTGCCAGCGAAGTCGTGTGGCAGCGTGCCAAGGATCATTTCTATGAATCGGAAGCAAAAAACTTGTTTTGCTGAATTAAGGAGTCGACAGATCATCAAACACAAATGAGCTGCCAATGAGTAATATCCCTGAATCAGTGGCAGATTGACTCCAGTTATAACAACAGACATTTGCATCACAGGAAGCTGCAGCAAAAGGACAAAAACACAAATCTGATATTCTCCAAAATTATGGAAATATAATGGGGTACGTACAGACATGAAACCCTGCTGAGGAATCACATGGTGTGATGCCCCTGTGGGTCCATCAGTGGAGAGGGTGTGGCTACCCTGGCTGTGCTGCACTGATTGCAGTAACTCAGGGCACCTGGGTCTGGTGCCCTATTTAAAGCCTCTCTGCTCCTCTCTGTTCCCGCTCTGCTTCTCCCTGCAGGCACCTGGTTTTTGTTGAGTATATGTTGTTGTTACTTTAGTTGCTTTACTTTGTGCACCTCACCACTTCCACACATACACATTCATGCAACCCTCACCCTGCATTTACACTACTGATCCCACTGACGTCCACACCTCATGCCTTACTTATGGTTGCATTTCATTTAATTTGGTTAATTTGAATTGTTTGTCTTAAATAAACATCTTCTGTTAACCGTCGACATGGTGTGTCTCCTCTTTGTTGTGGCCTTTTGAGCCGGGTCGCAACACATGGAATGGCCCTAAGATGCATCCTGTGTCACAACAGTTTATTAAGGTGAATCTCTCTGTAAACTCGTATCCTGCATCGCCGCCGATAAAACGTGCGGATCATTCCGCCGTCAACTAAGAGTTCAGTCAATAAAGTAACTTAGGTGTCCCCATCAGAATCACTCATTCATCATGAAAATGTTACAGAATAATGAAACTCTGAGGTCTTAATATAAAAGGCCAAACATTTACACACATATCAGTAGGCTACAATGATAAGTCTCTTGAAATGTGTTTCCTTCATTTTATACTTTATTTTTTCATTGGATGTACGTGATGTTGGCATGTCCCACACACTGCTCTGCTGACTACAGTGTGTGTAGTAAGTGATTAAATGATACTACATTTTTTAAATAATTATATGGTTTTAATGTCCACAACAAGTTATTTGATAAAATGAGTCATTTTGATCATGTATATTCTATTTTCATAATAGTATTGAGCATTTTGCATGTGTCCCTGTCCCTGACATTGCTGTCCACCCTGTCATTATGGGATAACTGCCCTCTGATGTTTTCAGTGACATTACTACCACCATTTTGTCTTTCCTCAATGGAAGCTGAGACATCGGCTAGTTGCAGAGTAAGTATTTCAACTTATATTTCGTAATTGTAATCATATTATGTGTGTAGTTGGATGTTGTCAAGCTTAACATGTCCACTCTGTCATAGTGAAATGTCAATTAATATAAAAACCTTTCAGAAATTCGAAATATATTTGTTAAACAGTACACAGTCACCTTGCTAACTGAATCATGTTGCTAACTGAAGGTCCACCATGTGCTCCTTAAATGCTAATATTAGCCCAAAATGTCCACCCTGTCAGCAAGCCTTCCATGACAGGGTGGACATGGTAAAAATAGTTAGCCATCATTTCATTATTATCCAAATACTTTTTCCATTAACTGAAATATATTGTTGAGAAATTGACTAAATAGCTTTCTGAAAATGTACATTTATAATACCATGTAATTACAATGTATTTATTCTACACTGAATTTGTCCCAGACAGGGTGGATACATTTTGCTGTTTGCATGTACATTGTCTACCTGCAATTAATTTATAAAAAGTATGGGAGCTTGACCAACATCCATTTCTTACAGCATAACATACTTAATACAATGAATATGAAGTTCAATGGAAAATCTTTCTTTTTTGGAAATGGGAAGTCTGAAAAGCACCGTATGGTGATATTGACTCAGTTGTGTAACTTTGCATAGCTGAGCTTAAGATTATGAATAGAGGGTTATATGGAGATCTGAATGATGTTTACAAGATTGTGCAGATGTTTCAGAGAGGTCACTGGCTGATAGCAGCTCAGGAATGAAGACACCACAATCAGCACTATCAGCTCCATCCTGAGCAGGGTCAACACAGGTGAGTTTCGGTCAAGATCAGAGCAGAACATTGAGACATGAACAGAAAACGTTACATTACCTTCCATGTGATTATACATAGACTAACCAGGCAAATTACCTATGGCCAGTGGAGGAATGTTAATAGGTAAATGAAGCCAAGTGCTGCACTCAAACCTGTGTCCGGCTGAGACCAAGAACATTGACCTCGCTCTACCGTGTGAGCTATTCTCTTTTTGGGCCAGTCTGGCCAGATAGATTTGAAAGGGGGAGTTAGAGGGGTTGACAGGTGCAAAGGGTAAAGAGGCCGGATTCAAACCTGCATCCGGCCCAGAAGTGACTGAGCCCGAGGACGTTGGCCTCAAGCTCTTCCAAGTGAGCTACGCTGTGGACCTTAAATACACATTTGAGCTACTTTGTTTGTGTTTTCCTTTTGTCCCAGTTTAGCCGTTATAAGATAGATAGATTTAAAAGGGGGTGATAGAGGGGATGACACAAGTAAGGGCGGGATTTGAACCCGTGCCCACACAGTGAGGACTGAGCCCCTGAAAGCTGGCCGGCCCGGGTTTTTTCTTTTATGTGTTTAACAAGAAACTACAAGACAATTTGCACAAGAATTTGAAACAAAACTGTTAGATTGACAGGAAATTCATTGACGACTATTTCCATAGTGTACGTCGTTTTTCATGTAAAATCATTGCATGCTCTCTCAAATAATGACAACTATTTTTTTTGTTGAAAGTTGTCCGTGTAATTGCTTAAAATTGCATTATTTTCACGAACAAAATCAATGGATTTATCAAGAAAATATGATATAACGGCATAATCCATAATAACATTAACAGTTCAAAAGGAGCCAACATCAACCAACTACAGCCTGAATCCTGCTTTAACATATATGCGTATGTGATAATCTAATTATATATTATAGTCTAACACTCACAGGAACCATTTTTATGATTATACCTGCATACTTTTACTTCAAGCAGAGTATTTTGAGAGTATTAGTACTTTAAATAAAGGATCTGAGATTTTCCTCCACTGTTGCCAAAAAGGCTCACGGTTCACTGCAGCAATTAGTTTGTGCTAATTTGATTCAGTGCATTCTTTTTGTGGTAGAATTGCTGTTGGAAAGCTAGAGGAGTGATACCCCCCTAATGTAATAACGCTACAATCAGCAAACATTTAGCATAGCTTAGCATAAAGGCTGGAAACATTTAGCTTAGTTTAACTTGGTTGACTTTCAAATTCACTTAACACTGGCCCACACACAAAAACAATTCTTAACAGATGTTGAAAATCGGGAGACATCACTAATGATGAATTTAAGTTTGGTTATTCTCGTGTGGACACAGTCCGTAAATATTGTTTAATATGCGATTTGAAATGGCTGCTACCGAGATGTTAACCGCAGATCAGGGGGTGTAGAACATACCATACCTAACATGGAGAACCTCACAGCACAGGAACATCTGGGGCTTTGCTGAACATTGTCCGAAGGGGGGAATCCAGCAAATTCTCTTTTTTTAATTTTTTAATTTGCAGCGTTTTGTTTATGCAGCTCTTTGAGTTAACCCTGCGCATGTTTTGTCAAGTTGGTGAAGATGTTTCTTCATTTGCATTTGTTTTGGCACATTTGTGTTTTTATGTTTGCATCCTTCCTGAAGCCAGTTTCTCCAAATGGAAATGTTTAAGGTCGTTGTAGCGCGTTTGCACCTGTCGGCCACCGTACAAGGAACTGGAAAAGTGCCATTTAAATAGACAGTAATTCAGGAAAAGTCCAGGAAAAGTGTAGATGATGAACTTGCGGATTGGACCTCGAGAAAATAAAATGTATAAACCACAGCTTCTGAATTGTTATGCAACATTGGGTCCTGTCGTTTAGGACGGCATGAACAGACAACAAGATTAGATGTAATCTCAGACTCATGCTGTATGCCTGTGAAAACATATAAAACATCCAAAGTTTCCTTTCGTATTTAAGGGGAAAAAAAGTTGTAAGTTAATTCTGGAGCTGTTCCAATGGAGGCTTTTAAGTGAAGTGCAATAGAAGGGTTATAACATATTTGATGACTGTATAAACAAACACCTGTGCTGTTAAGAACGGTTGGACCATGGAGGGAGAAAGGCTGAAACATGACTAGACAGGTGGCCTAAATCTGATCCAGTAACAGATTCACAATTGCCCTGGCACAACATGTACAGTCTGGGGAAAGGGAAGAGCTCCACATCATTAATAGTTATGCAGGAGCCGGCTTGTTGAATCGGTTTTTGGATTAGGATCTATATAGTTCACGGCCAAGGAATCACTGAACACTTGAGTAATAAGTTCCAAATGTTTGCCACTGGGTGTTTCTGATGTGCAATACAAGTAACGAGCACACAAACGAGTGACAAACTGACACCTCCAATCAGGATTGCACAGATTTAATTAGAGAGAACAGAACCATTAATCATTCAGACACTGCAGTATCATCTCTAGTGTTTATATCTCCCAATAAGTACTTGCTTTGGCATTTGAAGAAAATCAATTGCCGACATTCGTAGCGCTGGTAGAAAAAAAAAACATGACAGACACAAATAATTATTTTAGGTCATTTTCACAATTCAAGTAACACAATTTAAATTCTAGAGTCTCAAGAGTAAACCTCAATCAAAATGCATCACACGTATCACAAGTGTAAAATCATTCAAATGACGTCTGGAATGCAGTTCACAGTATGCACATCACATCGGTCTATTATTCATGAAACAGAGAAACAAATCAAAGGATTCAGCAAGCCCCCCCCAGAAAGATAAACTGGGGTCTGGATGGAAAAGGGAGGGGTTGCCCCCTACTCCTGTTCGGATGCTTTATAAAACTTGAGTTATAAAAGAGATTCTGTAATGAACCTTTCATTTACAGAAGAAACCGTGAAATCAGTGTTTTCTTTGTCTGGCCATTAGCCTCAAATTGTAAATATCAAATATCATGGATCAACTAAAACCCATGTTCTCCTGTGAAGAGTCCTACAGAGAGGCCCAGGTCAAAGTGTGCAGTGAGGTAAAAAGACCCAGATCTTAACATTAAAACAACACTGTCTTAGAGAGCATCTGGTCTAGGTCCATTGGATAACAGCTGTTATGTGAGACTGAATTAGAGCGGTGCAGTGATGACGTCTTTTGTAGCACGACCCCGATGTTAGCATCGCAAAGTGGCTCGACCAAAAGCGAATGGGATTCTTCCATTTTGTCTTTGGCAAACACACGTTTATGATACTAAGAGGTTTTGTTCAGCAGGATAATCTCCACATATCAACACCACTTTCTTTGTAGTGTAAATGTAATCACCAGAAGTAATTAGATCACCGTATGCTAGCAGCTATAAACAAATCAGTGTGGTGATGTTTAGTACTCTCACTTGTTAGCAACTCCTGTTTTTAAGAAACACAGAAGCTTTCGGACATTCACATGTGGGGTATTTACTGACATGTTTGATGTCCTAGAAGCAGCTTGTGTTAACCACAGACCTTTGAATTAGAGACAGGGGAAATGCTAACTCATTCCTGGGTTTTGCGACTCATTCCTTTTAGGGCAGAAGATAGTTAACTAAATCAATCCTAAGCAGGACAACTGGGGCCAAGACAGAGTTACGTTTTGGTCCAAATCAAATCAAGATCTAGACATGGACAGAAATCTTTCATCCGAGGCATTGAACCAAAACCACAGACTCATTTGTGCACCGCTCTATTAGAGCTGAGTATCAGGTGCTATCTGAATAATACATGTATTCTATGACCAGATGCCAAAGTAAACAAACAAAGAACATAACCCTGTGCAGACTGCTGGATAGAATCACTGTGCAGTGTGAGGGGAGAGGGCAGGGGTCGTCCAGGGGTCGTCCAGGGATCGTCCAGGGGTCACAGCAGGTGTCTGAGGTGCTGTTGTTATTGCCTCTTGAATGCGAGGTGGGAGACACAACAAACAAACAAAACAAGACAGAACAGGAAGGAACAGCGAGTCCCTCTCGTCACTTCCTAAAAAGCAACAGGTCTTTGTTGCCAAGGAAACTTAGTATCCTTGAGCTATGGCTGCTGTACACACAGATCCACTGAATATATATTTATACACCCACAATCACAGACTTCACTACACGTGTGATTAAACACATTTCTGATACAATGCTAATGATTAAAATGTACTTTAAAACACGGCTTGGTGATCCGAGCTATGGAAAAGCTTCTGTCTCACTGATTTAGTACAACCAAGTGAGAGGTCCTCCTTTTCCACTATTACAAAATAATAAAAGATTAGAATCAAAATCTTGGTAACACTTTCTATGAAGTCTATATTACTTTATAAACACTTATAAAGCAGAATAATCTCCAAATAATTATCGCTACAAGCACTCGTAAATATGTATAATGCCAGTAATCATAACACATTATAGAGCAAGTTCCCTTAGTTGCAATAAATTATTAAAATCAGTGTTTTGGTTTGAATGTATTAAAATCATTTACTCTAAGTGGTCATTGTTTGTTTTAATCAAGTAAAATAGAATTGAAAGGATTGTGTCCTTGCATAGAATGGTTGATGTTTCTTTACTGAACGCAAACACTGACTACTTTGAAAGTGATTATAATGAGTTATTAAAACCTTCTGAAGTTATGGGACATATAATACACTTGCAACAAATAATATATATTCATAATATATTATGAAGTCATTATAAAATGCTTTATAATGTGTTATGATTGAAAGTGCTTTTAACTCTCGCACTATAAGCACATTATAATGCGTTACAAAGTGTACACAGACTTGGATTTAAAACTCTACGTGACGGCTCCCATTGATGATTTCCCTCCACTCACAGAGTGAATTAACATGATGGCCTTTCAATCCACACCCACTCACCCACACACACACACACCTACACACACACTCACACACACACCCACATCACGTAGCACATGAGCACGCTGTGGTCACATCCCGAGCGCGGGGCAGAGCACGTCCAGCTCCTTCTGGGCGTCTTCATCCTGAGGGATAGAAATATGATCAATATAAGAATAACATCTTAAACAGTTTATTATCTTGCAGACTGTGAGATGGATATAAATAGACTTTCAAAATAATGATGAAGTTGAGATTATATTACAAATAGTTCATTGATCCAACACCCAAATTGTTTTGTTACAGCGGCATGTTAACAAAGCATTGCACACGAGTTCAAATATAATAAAACAAAGAATTTAAATGAATATTATATACATATAAACAGTAGGAAGATATACTGTATGTCTATGGAGTATCTCTAAAGAATACAAAATAAATCAAATGTATAGAATAAGTCAGAAAACATTAACGGCCCGTCTACACAGCAGCGTTAAAAAAATCTTCCAATGCTTCTGCCCATTCACTTTGAATGGGGTGACGTCACTTTGCCTCACTTTTCGCCGAACTGCATTGTGGGAAGCAAAGCGGAGATTTCCAGGCATCTCAGGATTCAAAAGTGGAGCAATGTTCAACTTTTGAATCTTCTGAAGCTTTCGGTGGAAGCCTCAGCCAATCAAATCATATGCCAGTACAAGCTCTAGCCAATCAAACCACTGCTTGTGTGTCAGGGGCGGGAGATTCATGTGATTGGTTGTTGGTCGAGCTTCAGACACGCCCGCCGGCAAGCTTTTTCCAAAGCCGCTGTGTGGGCGTACCGTAATAAACCAAACTTTTTAAAAACAAGTAACCCATCCCACCCTGGACCCTTTATACATGATTCAAGTGTGTGTACCTCTTTAGACACAGCATTCATGGAACACGCAGCTTCACACATCTTCCTGGCCTTTTCTCTCTGACCCAGGTCTTTGTAGCACTGTCAGAGGAAAGAAACACATGGTTTGGTCTCAGTGTAGTCTCAAAACAAGACAATGAAACATTCATGTCCAAGTCCTGGTACTGACCTTAGTTAGAAACACGTAGTTCACTTTGGAATATCCTGGCTGGATGTTTTCAACCTGAATAAAAACATTGTATGGTTTTCTTTCAGTTATTAAAGACAATTATTGCACGGCTTTGTTGGATACTCGATTTGGATTGGTTGACTTCATAATAATAATACATTTGATTTTGAAAGCACCTTTCATTGCTAAAAGCAATCCCAAAGTGCTACAAGAGGCGTAATAGAAAGAACAAAAGAAACAAGTTTAATCAAAGGCTTTTTTCAAAAAGAAAACGTATTGTTTTTAGCGGAAGCAATATGATCATTTTGAAATATTTAATATTGGTGAAGGAAAACATAATTGTAGATCTCCCCTTCAATCATCACTATACTGTCTGATGACGTATAACACAATCCTTTACTTGTTTATTTGAACTGGACTAGATGCAGAGTTCAATGACCTGGATTCAACCCATGCCTAGTCAGCAGTTCTACAAAGACCTACAGAACACACTGCTCCACTCCTTCCCCTGCCTCTCTCTCCTGTCAACAGCACTCCTACAGTTAGTCAGCTACAGATAACCACAGGTTATACCTTACAGCAGGGGTTCTCAAAGTGCGGCCCGCGGGCCAATGGTGGCCCTCGGAAATGTTTCTGGCGGCAAAAAAAAGTGACAAAGAAAAAAAAAAAGTCGAAAGTTGTTTTGGATGAGTCACTAGTTGACTGGTAAGAAATGATATGAGAAGCTGCTGTGGTGCATCTGATTAAAATGCCAGAGAAGATGTATACTCCAAATGATGTTTATTGTAAATAGGAGGTGAATGCCAAGATATGTACACAAAATGTATGTGTGTTTGTTTGTATATATAGGTATGTAAAAAGGCGTGTGTGTGATTGTGGTTATTTGCGTGTGTGTGTGTGTGTGTGTGTGTGTGTGTGTGTGTGTGTGTGTGTTTGCAAGGCACTTTTGAGACAAATTAATGTTTGATTAATCTTAATGTATACTGTATGTATAATTGGTTAGTACAATAAAGAAAGGATTTGTTTTGGAATTATTTTGTGTTCCGTTTTTTCTTGGGCGGCCCTCAATCCAATATTGGGTACCTAAATTGGCCCTCACTCATCAAAACTTTGAGAACCCCTGGTTTACAGGATGTATTTGTTAGAGCTCGACAGCCTAACCTGAGCCCCCCCGGTCACAGGCAGCATGTTGTAACAGGGACCACTTCAATTGATGGCTGAGACACACAAGACGATGAGGAAGAGGCCTAAACAAGAATATTGGCCAGAAGCAAACTCCATTTCTCCACTATATAAACATCTGAAATATTGGAAGACATATTAAGCTTTCTAAACACGGAGCGTTTGGGCTTCGAACGCTAGTCCAGGAGAGACCCTGAGGCAAGCTTCAAGAGAACTCTAGACTAGCTCTGAATCAGGACGCTCAGGTGGGAACATGCAGTCATTTCAACTGAATGCAAATCAAATCAAGAAGCAATGGGAAATTAGACAATCAGTCCCTAACAAGTAGAGTAGGAATGAGTCCTATAACCCGGGAATGGGTTAGCATTCATCTTAAGCCCTGGGCTGCTAATTTAGTGAAACTTGACATTCTTTAGAGAGTTTTATCACAGGCAGGTCCAGGCGGACTCACCTTTGGGTACATTTGGTTACCATCAGTGCCATTTGACCTTTCTCAGGTACCACACTGTAAAACTCCTTTTATTTCATTGAAATATCACTATAGGTATTCATTCCATCCAAATACAACTGTTTTTGACCTTTTTGGCACCATGACCTCTATACCCTTTTTGGCCACATGCGTAATGGTGCGCCAGCTGCCAGTCAGACCTGCATGCATTACCTATGGCCGTATCTCTGGAACCCATTGGTCAAATTGGGCGATTGACATCTCTTTGTAACCGTTACAGCCAATAGAATCGAGGGGTGGTTCATAAATCCATGTAAACATTACCATTGGTCAGTTAGAATGACGCACACACAGCTTGCCCTAAAGCCCCGGCCGGCTAACCAATATACCAATATATATATATATATGTAGTATTTCTAATACAATGTATGTTAGGAGGAGAGTGTTGGGAATGTGTCACTGTACCTTAAGAAAGTTATTCAGTGCATCTTCCACTGTGGCACTTGGAGGGTCTCCAAATAACGTAGCAGCAACTTTCCTCTCAATCCACGACAACTGAGCCACCTGCAAGACAACACCACAAGTTCAAATACAATTCTGCACATTAGATTCAGAGAAACTTGATACAATGCAAAATAGCAGCGTCAAACTTTTCTCGAGTTAAAAAAGTAAAACATATGGGGAAATGATCCGATCGCGATTATTTTGTTGTTATCGTATATCAAATGTACAAATCAACATTGGATATAGTCAATATATATATATATGTTATATTATTATTTAGCTATTGAACTCTATAGACTTTTAATCACAGTACAATATTCGTATTACAAACATGTAATATAATCATCATAACATAACTTAATCATCCCATCATTATATTTAAAAGACAAGGATACTTATATGGTTTAAAATGTTAAGAGGAGAACAGAAATGAGGAAATCCGTGTCTGTCATTTTGAAAGTCAATTACGCGATAACAAAATATGATTTTGAATCAATAAAACTCAAAGATCGAGATTGTAATAATGAAAATGTCAGGTTGATGCACATTGAGGAGTTTGGGGGATTGGGTGTTGGCCACCGCAAGGGAATCATATAGAAACAAGGAGGGTATAATCTAGCTGCAAGTTGTCATTTCCCCCCCGACATGACTAAAGAGACGGCAGAGAAGAAGAGATAGTTTACTGATGTAAGAAGCCGGCTGCACAACCTGGATGTACGTTTTACCCTCGCGTATACGTCTGAGATGTGCTTTACATGGAGGAGGAAAATAATGAAGTTCACGGATCCTCGAGAGGCAATGGACTTTCTTAACAAGGAGGAGACAGAGGAGCCAAGTTCACATCATGCTATTTGAACTGTATCTCAGAAGACGGACACCCTGGAGCCCGGATCCAGATTAGTACAGATGTCTGGGGAACGGCAACGTTTTGATCGCAGTAAGGTTGACATTCAGTAAGCAGGACACCTTTTGGGGGGTTTTTCTCCACTTGGTTCAAGTCATCTCTTGAATGTCCAGAACACAGTGGGTAACGTTGTGGGACTATGTACCCCAACTGTTGAATAGGTTGTCGGCTTTGTGTTTTTTTTGTAGTGTCCGGTGCCTTGCTCAAGGGCAGGTTTTCGGCACCAGAGCCCAAGAGGTAAACTGGGATGGTAGGATGGGTTCAATTAAAAGGTCAAATTTCGCTGTGCTGTACTGTGTGCGTGTACGTAAGACAAAATAAAGAGGGTTTCATCCAATTCTTCTTCTTCTATACACCATTGTTTTCTTCTGACACATTTCACAGAAGATATAAATGGCCAGTAGTAAGACGGGGTCAGACATGTAATGTTCCTGCCTCGTACTAAATCTCCTACTAATTGCAGGTGTAGCGTTGCTTTGGCGTCATCACAGGACCTTTCAAACAGAACTGCTGGCTGATGACAAACAGTAGATCATTGTTGAGCACCAGAGACAGCCCATAAACTGAAAATATCAGGTGTTATAGCTCCACTAAATGTGCACAGTACCTCACTAGATTAGTTTGATATAACTTCAGAGCCATCCTTTCTGGCAGTTACTTTAAAAAACTGGTACTGAGTTTCATGATAAATAGCTCATGAATGTCCTGTACCATCAATTTCACCAACAATTTTCATATATTAGTAATCGCCATAACTGGTTGTTTTTCACTTCCTGTTTCAGAAACTAATGTAGTGTACAGTCATGTTCAGAGGAATGGAGATATGCAATGGTTTGCCATAACAATTACAGTATAACAAGTTCATATGTTTTTAGATCAAAGAAAAACCTGAAGGCACAAAGGCCCTCTTCAAATAGAATATACTGCTGTTGTTAAGGGTACTGCTATCATCTTTAAGCTGTATCAAATGCTTGACTGACTATTTAGATATAGTTTCCTGGCTTTCATTGTTATCATCGTGATTTGCAGTTTTACTGTGATCATTTAAATCTTTTATAGTTTCCTTTTTTGCCTTTGTGTGACTTTAAAATTGTGTTTTCAATTAACAATTGAATGTGTACTTTTTGCAGACCCTATGATCCATGTAGGCTTTTCTGGTTATTAATGGGATGCCAATTAAAACAAAAATAAATACATGCTTACAGTCAGAAATAGTGATTTTGCAATATACCAAAAATGAACAAAAACAACCTTTTTTTGTGATATGATCTAATATAGTTTCAGCCCTTAAAATAATTGAACTTAAAGACTTTGATAAATGCTGCTGGTGATTACATTATTGATGGGCGAACTTTCTACACTGAAAGCACATAAGCAGAATGAATATAAGATATCAGATTTAGATTTCAAGCTAACAATGGCTGGTGCAGATTTCTATGAATATCCCCGAGAGAATAACAACCCTCAGGGAAACCTAAACAGAAGGAAAGAATGAGGGGAAATGATGTGTGGGTTAGCAGAGGGAGGAGAGTGGCACACAGACATGACAGCCTCCATAAATCCACTGTTTGTGTATGTGAGAAGTGATGTGAAAGATATGCGTGTGTCAGGGTGGGGGGGGGGTCACATACAGCGTAGCACCAGCGGCCCAGCAGGTAGTAGGACAAGGGGTCTTGTGGCTTCAGCTCAATGGCTTTATCCAGATGATCCTGGGAGGGGAGGCACACAGACAGACAGAAGATTTTCACTGTTGATTCATGACACGGCTGCTATTTCCACTGCCTTCTGTTCTGGCCTGATCTGTCCTGCTTCACCAACCCACAAGTATTTCACAAACACCTCTCACACACGCGATCTCGCAGAGCGACCACACACTCCCGGCTTGCACACACCCACCCTCGTTCTTTTCCATTCTTCTTCTCTGTGATTCAGGCTTTTTTTTCTCCCCTCTTTCATATCTTCCCTCTCCTCTTCTATGGCTTTCTCTTTCACCTGCTTTGCAGGTACACAGTGTTTGTGAAGGCTGCTGACAGAAGATAAAATGCTACGTGCTGTTGCTCCACACTCCAGCTTATGCAACCCAAAGGCTGTAGGAGTGGCTTACAGGCTTAAGTTATATGAGAAGCCATTCCCCGCTACATAGGAGAAACTATATAAAACATACACTGTATATGAAAAAAGTATACAAATAATAGTGCAAGCATTTCATTTAGTTTCAGAACACTTCCAGACACAACATATACATTGAACTTACCTTAAAGATGTATCCGTTCTTTATTTTGTTCTGCACTGTGTCATATTCTGCCATTATTCCACACATGATGGCGTACCTGTGGAGAAACAGTATGATGTCGTTTAGTTTTGTAAAATGTGTCGACAGGTTATACTCTTTGGGTCATTGTTAACAGGTTATTCATTAACACATTTTTACAGATTTTACATCCTCTGGACCAAATCGCTGCCGTATTTCCTGCTGCAAGACGACAATGACCACTTCAAATGGCATTTTCCCCCAAAAATCAAATGTTGTATGCATAAGAGGTGTCCGCTGCCAAGTAAGCGGGTTCGACTCCCAAACCCGCGGATAATCAGGAAATGTCCTCCCCCCTATCTCCCTCTTTCTACTAAAAAAGTAGAAGGCTTAGACTGTCGGGGGACACCCTACTTCTTCCTTCTCTCTGTCTGTACCTGTGTACTCTCATGTTCCGATTAACCCAGCTTCCCCAAATGTCTTTTTGGTGTCTATCTACGCCGGGATCCTGAGTCGTGGCTGATCCTCTTTCCTGAGTTCTGGATTTGAGTCCTGGATTTCGAGTCGTGGCTGAATCTGTCACTGTGGTCCTGCCTGACTCTCATCATACTACTTCCCTGATGGCTCCCACAGGATTGCTGACATCCTCGTGGATTCATCTTCTTATTATAGACACATGCATTTCCTAACATTCGGTCTATATGCTGTAAAATGTATTATCTCTTCGATTTACACACGACATCTATTGCACGTCTGTCCGTCCTGGGAGAGGGATCCCTCCTCTGTTGCTCTCCCTGAGGTTTCTCCCATGTTCCCCTTTAAACTGTGGCTTTTCTCTGGAAGTTTTTCCTTGTACGATGTGAGGGTCTAAGGACAGAGGGTGTCGTATTGCCATACTGATATTCTGTACAAACTGTGAAGACCACTGAGACAAATGTAACATTTGTGATATTGGGCTATATAAATAAACATTGATTGATTGATTGATTGAAGTTACCTTGGAACTCTACGTTAATACTGTACCTAAAGGTCAGTGTAAATTGTACACAGACTCAAGGTTTTGGACTCCCAGTCCTGACTTACTACAGTATAAAAGTCAAGCAGTGAAGTTTTGCGGAGTTGGGAGTGCTGGAGAGAAATGTACTTCCAGTCACACCACCTTTTTTCTGGGTCACTAACAATGAGACACCAAAAGGAATGAAAAAGCACCAACACTCAACCTTCTTTGACTCCTCATAAGGCAACCTCAGCAGAGATAAGCTGCATCACCTTAGTCCTTTGCCCACTAATGATTACACTGCTTTGGACCAGTGGACAGGTGGAAGGGAAACAAAGAGCCATTTCATCTGGGGATGTGTAAGTCAGCATGACGTTTTGGAGAAGAGCGGAGAGAGCTGATCAAAGTATTTTCTCTGCAAGGCTGATTTAATCCTGCTGGTACTCTGTCAAACACCACGAGCGACACAAATACCTTTTATATAAAGGATCAGCGTGCCCAAAGGTCATCTAGCAGTGTCGTCTGACATGATGGTGGTGATGGTAGATGGAATCTGCGACTGTGCGTGTGTGTACTGAAGTGTCTGGTATGTGTGAATGGGTTTATCAGTGAGCTACGTTCTCCTATGCTGTCCACACTCTTTCTGGTTTGGTCTTTGAATTGTGATCAGGCACCGCATGTTGATAGATTAAACCACAGAGAAAAGACTGCATCATTAGCAGGTTTTTACTGAAAAGAAAAAACAAAGATTTAGCCATTTGACAATGTTCCAATAGCTACGTAATCAAAATGTAAAATGATCATCAACACACCTTACTGTCATTGCTCCTACTTACTGTGGGCGGTGTTAAACAACAACAACAACTACCAACCACATAACTTCTAAGAACCCAAAATATATTCTCCAAAGAAAACATATGCTGATGAATTGTGTGGAATTGGAACAAAAAGGATGTGTTTGTTTTCTCAAGGAAGCGCAGGGTGCGGTCATGCTGCCACTGGTTGGCACTCTATGAGTTGGGACCTCCAGAACATCAGAGATGCTATCTGTCTGCAGTTATGATTCATAGCTTCCAATGAAAACAGAATGCTGGATGTTAAGGCTTTGAGCAAATCCATCCCCGTTGACTTAATATCTGCTGTGCAGAAAATGAGCGAGGAACTGCTGGTTTACACCCGATTACTACATTTTAAATAACATTTTGAGCTCCTATCAAAAGATGTAATAAGAGTCTTGCATAGTTTGCAGCAGTTCCACAGCCTGACTATATACAATTGAACTTGGGTCGTTTGCTTCCCCCAACTAATTAAGTTGCTGTTTATATCCATGTCTGTCCAAATGTCATCACCTACAAAGCTCACCTACTGGTGGGTGTTAGTGCAAAATTCTAATAATAATAATAATTAGACGTTATTGAAGTATCGCGTTCACAAGAATGAGATTGACAACGGCCAGACATACAGGCAGACAACCCAAAACACATTATGCCTCTGGCCTCGGCTGTCGTCAGGGCGAAGGAATAACAAAGTGAGAAAATTAAACATTGGCTCAAAACATTTTTGAATGAGACTGGGAACTTTTCTTATTTGGAGCCTGTGTATTGGAGAAGCATTTCACAATAAATACAAGTACAGGAACAACTCACTATCTAGTGGACCATCGGCTTGACTAAACACTTGCACGCAATGTTAGCAGCTATTGTATTGGATTGTTTGGTATAGATCAGCGGTTTTCAAAGTGTGAGGCACGCCTCCCCTGGGGGGCGCCAGAGAGCTTCAGGGGAGGCGCAGCGTGAGAAAAAAATAACGAGAAACATTGGAATCTAGCTAGTTAACTTCAGCTAACTTTAATGCGAGCGGCAACATGGATCGATTTTTTGTGAAGTTACCTAAAGTGAAAGAGGAGACAGCGTCTGGCAGAAAACGTCACTTGCACACTTTAGGCTGTCTGTGGAGACCGAGTTCCCCCCCCTCGCCAAAAAGGCTGTAAAAGTGCTCATTCCCTTCACCTCCACCTACCTGTGTGAGTGCGGGTTTTCCGCATTGACTTTGATCAAAAGCAAGTACCGGTCAAGCAGGGGCGGATCTACCGGGGTGGCATGAAAAATAAATAGCCTTGCCACCCCAGCTGCCACCCCAGTTGGCAGCTTTGTTTTGAAAGAAAAGTTGTGGATCATTGGACATTTATGAGAGAAAATCTCTAATGTCCGAGTGCAAGTGAATGCAGCACAAGACATGAGCCTTGTAACCCCGGCCCTGGCGCGAGCGAGGACATGTGATTGGCAGCGATTTCATTTGAACGGGACGGTGCATTCGGACCCAAGTAGACGGAAGGAATGAGGTATTTGCGGTCTACAATGACAGAGAAGAAGAGACTGTCAAGTGTGTCTGTACTCAGCATTCAATCAAAACGCACTAAAGCTTTGGATCTTAATCAGTTTGTGAGGCGTTTTGCTGAACAAGATGGTAATCGCCGCATTCAGCTGTAATAGGCATGCCAACTTGATGCTCGATGAGGATAAAAAACTGTTAAGATGATGACCTTACGTGTGTATATATTTTTTTTTCTTTGTGGGGGTCTGCCCCCAAAAAATTGTTTTAAGTCCTGAGAAAGTCAAATAAGACGGTGTGTAAAACTACACTGCCCAGCCAAAAAAAAGTAACCACTTTGATTTAACTAGGCCAGTAGGTAAGGGCTTTCCACTGGATCATAATACCCCTACATTATAGCAACAATAATAATAATAATAATAATAATAATTGGGAGGGGCTGTTCTTATGTTCTCTGAGGGGAGGCTCACCTTCCCACACTTTGAAAACCCCTGGTATAGATATTAATATTGGGAGGGATGAAACCCTCTTTAATGGTCACATGCAGAGCACCCAGCACACAGTGACATTTGTTCTCTGCTTTTAACCCATCCTAGTGCCAGGAGTCTAGTACTAGGAGCAGTGGGCAGCTATTGCACAGCGCCCGGGGAGCAATGGGAGTGAGGGGGGAAGGGGGTGTCCGGTGCCTTGCTCAAGGGCACCACGGCAGGGCAGGAGGTGAACTGGGACCTCTCCAAGTAGCAGTCCACACTACATTTTTAGGTCTGGTCGGGGACTTGAACCGGCGACCCTACGGCTCACAGTCCAATCCCCTACTGACTGAGCCACTGCATTACAGAATGCCAAATTACAAATATAAACCCCTCAGAATAAAGCATCATTATGAGGTCAAACTTTCACTTTGTCTAATTCATTGGTTTATGGCCAGATATTTGCAATGTTTAGTACTTTAGTGCTGACGACACAGGTTAGCATGCTAACATCCTAAACTAAGATGCCCAAAAATGTATTGATAGCAACTAGTGCTGCTTTCTCCTTTACCATATCGTCATTATTTTAATATTTGGATTGGATGTTGGCCTGCTGGTTGAACAATACAAGGAATCACTTTTGGACACAAATTAACCGTTAAAACAATAAAATGTGTACAGCCTGCAATATGCTGCTCTAATTAAACATAAATGGTCAAAATAGCATACTAATCCTAATAAACAAGAACATTTCCTAGCTTATCATTGTCTGTTTGACATTACCCACAATGCACAGTGATTCCAACAAGCCAATACCACATTAATGAGCTCAGATAAGTGCAATCTTCCTTGGGGAGTGATGCTAACCAGTAAGTCAGAAATCGTCTCTCTAAGCATGCAGTATGCTGATGTGATTAAATGCAATAAATCTTGTAATCTTGCTGGTGGTTTGATGAGGAGCAACCAGAGCAGCATACCTGAAGGGAAGAGTAATCAGAATTGACATGGAGTATTGGCCAGGTGAGGGATTTGGGAGAGATTGCTCAACATCCAGGCTACCGCAAGACATATTTTTACTTAGCTCTGATTAGCTAGCTCTAACATTATTCAGCATGAAGCAATTCTGGCAGTGTTTAGTGCAAAGTATGTGGCCCCAAGAGTGCCAGTGGCAGAGCTGCACCTGGAGACCCCCTGTGGAGTTAGACTGGGGGGGGGGGGGAGTTGCATTTGACTAAGGTCTTTAATATATATATCTTTATTATTCTTCATAGCATTTTGTACAGTTAACAGTTCAATCTTTTTTAGTGACCCAAAAATAGCTAAGAATCCAATGAACAATAAATAAATAACTAAATAAGCAAAAGAAACTAATAAAATAAAACAAAAAACCGATAAGGAAAAATAAAACTGTAGACATAGGGTGCTTTTTGTGCACAAAGGTCTTCTATCTATATCGTTTCCAAAATCTTAAAATGAAAGGGCAAAATGTCTGCACCGTGCAGAAGGTGAGGTGTGTTGTTTTTGGTGTTATGCAATACGTCTTTTGTCATTGTGTGTAACAGAAGCAGACTTCTGGGGGCGTAGAGAAGTAAGGGGAGTGAGAACATAGGCAGAGAGGATGTGAAGGTGTAGAGAGGCGTGTCTTGCCTCAGGGGCCGACCTGCTATTGTTTATCCTGTTCTTCAGAGTTGAAATATTATCTTTCCCCGACTGTCTTAGGGCTAGAAAAGGGAAATATGAAGAGGAGGAGGAGGAGGAGGAGGGGGGGGGGGGGGGGGGGGCGACAGGGAAACATGTCAGCGTGAAGATGAGAAGAGGACAGGAGTGCTAATTGCGCAAGGTTAGTCCGGGTTTTAGCGCGGCTCAGTGAAATCCCCCACTCCACTGGGCAAAATAAAAAGGGCCTAAGTGTCAGCTGGTTGGCGGAAACAGCAGATTGATTTCAGCCCTTCAAATCCAAACAAATAGAGACCTCATTCAAAGAAAGAGAGGGTCAGGCAAGACCCCAGGCTAAAACTTGTACAGAAACAGGAGCAGGAACTCGAGGAATTCGAGGACAACGTGCGTGAGACAATGTCTGCAGTGCGCCGATGTACTTAGCCAATGACAGAATGAGCTGTCAGTGTTTTTTTTGCTTGGGAGGTGTGTGATTTGCAGCTGTGTGTTCCAGAGTACAGTGAAGTTTACGCACACACAGGGTTTCCACGGCAACTGGGAACAAAGCACAATGCTGCCGCTAAAGATGACCGCGGCAAACGGGCACGTGTTTGAAATTAAAGTTGTCTTCTCATAGAGGTCAAAGTGAGCCCATTCTGGCCCCCCTCTGACTGGCACTTCAACAGGCTCCCTGCTTAATCCACAGGGCCTTTGTACCATCAGAGGGGCCCTATAGCCGGGGATTTACAGGGGCTGAATTCACACGGTGGGATCATTGAAAACGAACCTATAAACAAAGCCAGCAATACTGCTGAGATTATACAAACAGACTTCTGACACTCACTGTCACGAAAGCCATTTCCAATGTAACCCAATGCAAGCTTAACTTCACGCGTACACATTCATAGGCCAATAGGCAAAACACATCTTACATTATATCTCGCTTTAGTCTACATATCAGCTCTCTTTGTGGTTTACTAGAAAGCTCTACGGCAGACGCGATGGCTACACATAACTGGAGTGCTTTTGAAGAATGTAACATGAGGACAGATTTAGAGGAGAATTAGAACAAAGTAGGAGGTGACACCTGCCAGGTATCCATCCAAAAGGTATGAGGAATTTGCAAAACATAAATAAAAATGATTGTTCGTTTCCATCAAGTTGTTATGGGATTATTAGAAATTCTTTGAGGAATGCAGAATGAAATGCAAAAGAAGATGATTAAAGCGTCGTTCCGACATCATAGAGTGAAACACTTTTTTGTTTCATGTATATATGTGAGGAAGATCCCTTAAGATCTTTGTTGAG
The DNA here is from genome assembly GCA_943591055.1 of Gobionotothen gibberifrons. Taxonomy (NCBI): domain Eukaryota; kingdom Metazoa; phylum Chordata; class Actinopteri; order Perciformes; family Nototheniidae; genus Gobionotothen; species Gobionotothen gibberifrons. Next base: position 1,160,789 of record CALSBZ010046657.1, on the reverse strand, counting down.
CAATGAAATTAAGAATGTCTCCCTCTTTGGAAGCCTGTGGGGACATTCGTGCTTTTTTTGTAGGTACAACATGTACATGCACATTTTGCTTATTCGCTAATATAAGCTTCTTCTGGGGAGTTAGGAGGTTCTCCGTGAGCTTGTCTAATATTATTTGCATGAGTCTATTAATGGAGTCATTTTTTTTTAAGTTGCAAGAAAACGCATAAAGTGTGCAAAGCTGTGCAGATACTGATTTGTTTCATTGGTGCTCTTTGACTGCCTCAACACAACCTCAAAGGAGTCCTCATCCACTTCTCCAGGGAAAAGTTCAGAGATGGTGCATGACAGAGTGAAAAAGTGTGTGTCATTTATTGTGAAGAGATGACTGTTGTAGGGACAATCCTTCATCACTTCAGCTCCTCAAACGACCAAAGTACAGGCTAAGGAAGGATGCACGCTCGACTGTGCGAGGCTTTTGAATCATTTTGAAACTTGAACCTGCACATCAACAGTTTTTTTATACCCACATCCAGCGTACCACACTTAACTTTTTAAACGGTTATGAGTCCACTATCAGGGTATACACAGTGCACTGCATTTTGCCATGTTAAGCATCAGTAATGACATTGGGATGCACTCAAAACTAGTTTAAGGAGTACCCTATTTGATACAAAGCATCAAAGTCTATGGTGCTTACTAGCAAAGAATGGCATGCTACTACTACCACTACTGAAATAATTATAATACAAGTTGTAATGGTTGATCAACCATCTTCTTGTCCCCCCCCCGATTCTTTCATAGACTGTAAAGGCTATGTTTACAGATGTAAGTCCCAATACACAGGCTGGTTATTGCAGGAGCACTTCCCATAAAGGAAGGTACTTCAAAGGACCAGAAGGCCAGGCTGAACCTGCTCCGGCTACCCAAACAAGACAATCGAGTCTAAAGCTAATTTCCCCAACGCACATTTAATTATGGGTTACAGACAAGTGCAAAGTGCATACTGCTTGTGTCATTGAAATGTAGGAGAAGCTATTGAAGGGAGGACCAGCTTTCTTAGGGTTTGGTTTTAATTCATTGGGGGACACAGGTCCTTAAAGGACCAGTAGGTAAGTTTGAGAAACCGGCTTGAGTGCACAAAAATTCCAAAGTACACAACCGAAAAGAATCCGCCCCTTCCTTCAGACTTCCTACAGAGCACCTCCTCCAACACACATGAACGCGCACAAGATCATGATAATGAATGTAAAACAAATGTATAACACAGTTATTGTCAGTGCTTATATTTTTGAAGCTAGCATGTTTGTTTTGTGAAAATGTATTACAAATGTTACGTCAGCTAGAGCAGGCTGCGGTAACGTTACATATCAGCTCGGTGTGCTCCGTAAATAGTCGCCATAGTTGAAAAGCAACTCCGATATTGACTCTGGTTTGACTTCTCCTAGTTTCCACTTTCTTTTTCTTCATAATTTGCTCCATTACAGTTCTTCTTTTGCTGCTGCTCCGTGCTGCTGCTCCCGAGCTGCTGCTGGGAGACGGGAAACACGCCCAATGACTGCACGAGTGTGTGTGTGTGTGTGTGTGTGTGTGTGTGTGTGTGTGTGTGTGTGCACGAGATTGAAGGCTGTCGTAGTTTTTACAGTATTACGGCTTCCACAGATGAAATATTTGTATGGATTTTTTTTCAAAGCACTTAGAATATGCATTGCTATCAGGATATTAAGAGCATTCCATGGAATATAACAAAAAGTGTATCTCGAGCCGGTTTCTCAAACTTACCTACCCCTCCTTTAAGTGGTCCATTACCACCTCTCACAGTGGCACAGCGATTTACTCACATCTGTGGGTTTTCGTGCAAGCTAAAGATACAACAAAGCAGGTTTGTTGAGATGATCCTCCTCACCCTTCCTGCTAAGATGTCACTCAAAGATCAATGAATGACTACACATCAGGTCACTGCGGTTTACAGGATATCATTTCTTTTTTTACTGTATATAAATACAAATGAGTAAAGCACTTTCCATAAATGAAATATGGTAACAACAGAGTTCGGGTGTCAAAAACCGACAAACTGCAATGACTAAAACATTTAATTTCCTCCATTTTCCTGTGAAAACAAAGAACATTTATATGATTTCTTGTGATCTTAAATAAATGATGTCATTGTCTTGATATAAAAAAATAAAAATTAAAGTAGTATTTTAATGAGTTAAACAAGTAAATACAGTTCCATAAATTAAACATAATGGGCTTCGGTCTATGTCTCTAAAAACAACATTTGTTATTTTGAGATACAGACATAAAAAACGAAATGCAATAACTTATCAATTGCAAATCAGTTGTAGATCTTTCGATTGAAAAAAGGAAAAAAAGAAATCTGCATTCATTTTGGACCCCTTCCAACACTTGAATAGACTTGAATCCTTTAAAACGCAATGCAAAGGTTCAAAAAGCTACCCATTCACTTGGGTTATGTAAAGCAGTTTGAGTGGAATTGCAGGAAGTGAGTGGCAGATCGTCTAAACAACTCTGCCAAATCGTGACAAGTCAGGCAGCATTCAGGAACACAGGTGACAAGTTTTCTCACGGCATCGGTACACTAAGTAAACAGTTACCTCACACATAAAGCTCCTTGCAACACTGCCTGGCACCGTCCCCACTCCCTGCCTCCTCCCTTCTCAAAGCGCAGCTTTACCTACTTTGCCCTGTCCATTCAATTTAGACAGCGTAACTGTTTGGTTTAACAATCTTACACATTCCATTAGTGGATATAGGATTAGGCATTAAGCTTTTTTTAAAAAGCTGTTGCTCTTAATTAACTAAACAAACACGGCCTTCTATTCCACTTGACGTCTCGGGTGCTGCGGTATGTGCATGAGCTAATGCTAATTATTCCCTAACGAACGCAGCAACTGGGCTGCTGGCTAAAGCAGGCATTTAGGATCTGCTTTCCATACACACACACACACATATACAGAAAGTAACTTCATGATCTCAATTACACAGGACACTAATTCAGCTAACAAATGTAAACACTGGGAAAGCTATTAGTATTATACAAACAAGCAAGTTAAGCGCACAGCTTTGTATCTTTTTGTTGTAGCTGCATTAAGAAGACTTTGCAGTTGGTTTCAAATCTCAACATTTGCAAGCTTATCTCAGAGCTGCATCTGGTGCAATCTGCATCTCTCCACTCCAGCCATGGATTCCATGTATGATCAGGAGTCAAGTTTTGACATGAGCGGTGTTCCAGATGAGGAATGCACCACTGGGGCCTTCACAAATACAAACGGGATCCATGCCATCAGGCCCACTCTGCACAACTAATTAAAAGCAAGGGGATTTTTCCCTGAGTAGCAGGGCAACAGGGGAGGTAGGCAGGGCGGAGGGGGGTGAGGTTCTCCCAATTTCCTTTTGTCCTACGGCAACAGAATTCCCCTGAACTTAATGTTATACTAAGGACCATTCAGAGGGAGAATTATTAGTCATACTGAAATGTCCACTTAGTTGCCTTGATTTTTTAAATGTATTTCTTTGTCAAACAATAGACCACAGCCAAGAACGCAGAACATGAAATTCAGACAAAAGTTGTTACACACAAATCCACCTCATCACACCACAAGTATCACCAGCGTTATCCCTGGCACTAAATATGTACAGCAGTAAACATGTGCAGCTCATCCTCTCACCACCAACATAGAACAGCAACTGCAGTACGGGAACATGTATCTCACTATTCCAGAGTTACTGTGGAATAATGTGATTAACCAAACACGAGCAGAACATGGCATCAACCTGCCAATCACAAGCTAGTCCCGCCCTAATGCATAACCAGCCTTATTATCTCGTTTGATGGCCTATTATGCTCGTGGTAGTTTCCCTTCCCTGTAGTGTTCTATAGGTTTGTGTGCATGTAAAACGTCTGCAAAGGCTCAAATCCCTGAGGTTGCTCGTTTGGTAAACTGACAATACTGACATTCAATTCAGTCTGTGTTTTACCCCGGTGTTTTTTTCTAAGAAGTTCTTGCTAAACTAACCAAAGAAGTGCCTGAGTAAACACAGAGGAATGGCAGCTCCGGGGCCCGAGACGTCACTCAAAGGCACAGCCCCCTCATCACCTCTCATCTGGGGAAAGTACCTGTGTTTATACTTTCATTCTGTCTCGTAGAATTAACTGAAACACTTTGGATCCAACCACGCTCAATGAAAGCAAGTCACATGCCATCAAACTGTATCAAGTGTTGATTGATTAGCCTTTGAAACTGCAGCTCTAAAGACTTTATTGAACGGAACAAAAAGTAGCTTTTGAATGTGTAAAGGAAGGAAACAAGTGAAACGTACCACTGATGACTTTCAGCACATGTAGGGTTCAGGGACACTGCCTCCTCACCAACTCTCTTCCCTAAGAGGAAACAAGAGATAGGGATACTTTAGATGAAGATGCTCCAAAACAAAACCAACATTCTCAAATGACACAAGAGGGTTTTTTATGACTGAGAAAAGAAAACAGGATGTACGTTAATAAAGGCTGGGCACCGGATTAAAGCAATGAAAACAAAGGTGATACGTCCAAGAATAGAGCTCTGTTTTAAATCCTTCACCACAGAGTGGAAAGTCTAACATTCTAGCAGCTCTATTAATATCTCAGTGAATGTCAAATATGATTAGCTGATGCTTTAAATATCCCCTTCTCTAACTTTGACAAAGGTGTGACAGGAAGCACCTGGCCAGCTCTGATTAGAGGCACATTGGTGATAAGGATTTACAGAGAAACAAGTCAGTCCAGTCTGAACTTTAGCAGAATAACAAAACAGCCTATGTTTGAGATCAAAGTCAAAAGCATAATGGTATACGGAACAAAGTCTTAGTGTAATACAAGACAAACCTGGAAAGTCCTACTCTGTTTTTAAAGAGCCTTTGGGAGATCATGTTGAGTGCATAACCTATTTAAGTTTCTGGAAGATACATTGTGTATAGCAATTTCCTTCACTTGTATGTCAAGCTGCATTCACATGACGCGCGGTGAAACAGCTCTTTGCTAACGTTACCGTTGTGTTCCTATGGAGAGACCCTCTGTGTCACGCTAATTGTTGCTGAGCCCTGCCCTAAAAGTTCAAAATGACTTAATCTTTGACCTTGTTTACCACTGACCTTTCAAAGCTTAATCAATCAGATGACAGTTGTATGAAGTGGCGCAAGCTAGCAAGGAATATAACCATAGAAACAAAACTTGACTAGCCGTTTTCACAGCAAGGCTCTGTGCAAAACCTCGAGGTGAGCAAAAAACCGATTGCATATAATGTAAAGGCAACTTAAGCCTAGGCTAAAAAAAACCCTGTCTGTATACATTTACATTTTCAGCCATGGCAGATGAATATTCAATCAATTGTATGCATTGTGCTACAATGTGAATAGCAACACATAATACATTTTCCAAATGTTTAAAGGGGCCCTATTATGGGTTTTGGGTTTTCCCTTTCCTGTAGTGTGTTCTATAGGTTCTTGTGCATTTAAATGGTGTTTCTCTCTCACACTCCCCCCCCCACCCTGCGTGAAATGCCTCCATTGGATTCCTTTGTTAACTTCCGTAACATCACTGTGTAACACTTAAGGCTAGTGCCCCATATGACAGATTCGTATATGTCTATAGAGTTACTGTAAAGATTGGATTATTACATTTATGGGGTAGGAAAAAACTATTGGTTCAATGATCTCAATCAACACTATAAAAACCTTGCAGGAAGTTATTGCGTGAGTTCAGCTTTTTAATAGTTTACATATGACATCTTTTGATTTCCCCGTAATGCTAGTACTGACGCTCTGGAAAATCCCATGTTATCAACATTTGTTTTTTTTTTACAGTAAATTGAGATCACTACTGCTGAATTCTTTCTTCTCAAAGCCTTTTATTGGTCTGTTTCTTTTCAAATTCCAACGCATGTGCCAGAATATTTGCATGCCTGTCCCTATTCATTGTAATTGTTTAGGGGGACATTACCTATGGCTATAATAAACAACTAGCCACACACAACTTCAATGTATGATCATGTGAGAGCCATCATTCAGCACACCTGGGTAAGAAGACATTTGGATGAAAAATGTTTGGTGCAGCTGGATTTGACTTTATATAAGTACAAATAAGAGAATGTTGCTGCATGAGAACCACTGGGTTTGATTTACAACCAAAGATGTTTCTGTAATTACTACAAATGTCTCATCTGATCCAAGTTATTGTTTCTAACAATTCATTGTACGTCAACTACTCAAATGAACTGACTGAGGTCATTGGAGGAATATAGACTTGCATTATTTTTGCATTAACCAGATGAAATACAGTATATACCAGCTTTGGTTGTGATGTTATAGTAACTCCAATCTAGAGTGGTATGCTTGGTGAATGAGGTACATCACATGGTTCAGTAGATTACCACTTTCTGCATGGGTCTTCTTCTCCTCCAGAGTGGAGCTGACATCATGGACATCACAGTACGCTCGGATCAGCCGCCAGAGGAATAATGAGTTCTGTCCAAACTGCAGAAGAACATCAAAGTGTTATACACACTGTTGTGGTGCAGGAATGAGTCCTAAAACCCAGATATGAGTTAGCATTTAACAACTTCCTGGCTCCTGGTCTTGAAGTCAATAGTTGTTCAATGTGAGTTATGTTAGGACTACAAATTAAAAACTGTTATTTGGTAAACACAAGTTTACGATTTTCTTTTCTTTTAAAATAAATCAAGAATCATTAAGAAATGTGACTATCAGTACATATATAGTGGAGTATGAATGGGTCCTAAAATGCGGATATTCATTATCAATACTTAAATACTTCCAGATCCCTTGCCTCAAAGCCAAAATGATCTTGAATGAATGAGTTCTGGGATTAATAAGAGCTAGGAAATGGTCAAATGTTGTTGTAGGACATAGAAAACTCCAGTAAATACCCGACTTGTGAGTTTCCAAAGCTTGCATATATATTAAATACAGTGGTTGCTTACAAGTGTCTAAATGAGACGTCATCATGTTAACGTTAACTGACTTTATCTTAGCAAAGGAGGTGATCAGTCATGCGTACATGATGTAGTTTGTTTATAGCAGGTAGCTTTAATTCTGGCGACTACATTTAAACTTCAAAATCATAAAGTGACATTAATATGTGGAGACTATTCTGCTAAACATAAGTATTATAAACGTTTGTTTGTCACAGATCCTATTGTAAAAAGCAATATCCTAAAAGCCAATTGAAAAATCCCATTGACATTTTGTTGAAGGAACCCTTGCAATGCAAACTTCTGGGTTGATCTACAAAAAGAAACGTCCTCACTGCACCACTCTATTTAGCTACAAATACATCTATATATTAAATGTATGCAGGACTCAGCATCAACTTTAACAAACCTCATCTCTGTTCTCCAGAAGGAGTTGTAGACTTTCTCTTTTTTCAGAGTCTGTACCCTGGTGCAAAAGCTCGATCCTCTCCAGAAGAACACAGAGCGTGTCTACGGGTTGTTCTTCATCGCTCTGTTCTGCATCACTGGGCTCTTCATCATCAGAGTCTGTCAGTGCGGTCATATACCTGAAAGCATAAAACAAACACAGATGACCACGTGTCAGGAAATGGAAAGGTGTACCTTCAGTTTGCAGTAAGCATCTGCAGTTAAATGAACTCAACAACACGTAACACTGAGCCAGGCTGTCTCCATCCTGCCATCAGCAACATGAGAGCATCTTCAGGTAGCATGAAGAAACAGCGTCAATGATGCCAGCACCCTTCAGTCAGAAGATAATGGCCTGAGTTCCATCTTCAACTTGTGAGGTGGAATAAAAACCCCTCAGCTAAGGAGTTTTTTCCAGATCAATCAAAACCCTGTCTCAACAAGCGTTTTTACAAGCCGATTTCTGACAGGTGCTGATTTTGATCAATCTTCACAGGCTGTTTGTGCATGACAAATAGCATCATTGTCTGTTTACATAAGTGGGTCCCTTAATTGTTTATAATACTAACTGTTAAGAAACTATTGACGTCTTAAGGTTGATACCCAAAGGCTTTTCAGGGAACACAGGGAGGCTTGTTTGTCTGAGTGAGGCACGCAACACAGGCATTAGATGTTTAATGGTGCCCTTTCAAACACTGTAAGCATGTACAAACACCCTGAGCTAACACTTAAGAAGCAGCAGTAAACTGCTATATTAATGGAACAGGTAAAAATGAAAGACATAAACAAGGGTGAAAATATGAAAAGCCTCTATTAAGTGTTGGCAGCAGCTGCATGTGCGTCATTGGTGGTTAAAGAGAATATGTTGGGCTGCGAGCCATGGTACTGGAGGGATGTGTCGGAGCGGGCCACAGACAGAAACACTGCGACCCAACAGGTGCCTCGTGCCAGAGGCTACTCCCCGACTCCACCCCACAACACACACTTTCAACCTTGAGTGCCATGATTACAGGAGTATCAGCAGGGCATTTAAGCTGTAAAAATGTTCTTCAGTCAGCACAGGAACATTCAAGCATATCGCACCAAATTCAACATAGGAAATTCATCCGAAATGGTGCGCAGAGATGAAGGAATTCTAAAATGTTGCATTCAAGTCACAACGTATATTCATCCTAAAGCGAACCGGGATTTATCTTCAATATACCTTAAATAGGACCATCATTAAAGGTGGGGTAGGTAAGTTTGAGAAACCGGCTCGAGATACACTTTTTGTTATATTCCATGGAATGCTCTTAACATCCCGATAGCAATGAATATCTTAAGTGCTTTGACAAAAAATCCATTAAAAAATGTCATCTGTGGAAGCCGTAGCACTGTAAAAAGCACGACCAATCATTTTAGCCGGCCCGGCTAAAATAACTGGATGGCCTACCTGCCTGTCAGCCTTCCATCTGTGCACAAACTTATCTCGTGCCCTCATTGGTCATGTGCGCGTTCGTGTGTGTTGGAGGAGGGATATTTTCAAATTCTAGCGCACTCGAGCTGGTTTCTCCAAAATTACTTTAAGTATTTTAACATCATGCAGCAATGGAGTGGACTTAAAACGTAGGATTGGGACCATAAACTGAGAAGGGACATTTTTACTCAGGTAAAATAATCTAGTTATAAGTGGGCACATTTACTCATATACTTTTATACAATCGAAAATCTTTTTGCAACCAGTGAAGAAAATGCTACCCTTATGAGTGACTAGTTTAAATAAGATGTATGTATTCAGTATTGTTTTATTAACAATGACTTTGCACCGTCCCTCAAATCAGACAGTTAACTCAACAGATATTTGAATTCCAATTTGATTTGATGCAATGATAACATTTGCATTGCTATTATTGTTAATCAGTTAAAAATACATTTAAATAACAACAATACTGTATAGTAATAGATTCACTGCACAATCTTCAATTTAAAACATTTTCTTTAGATCATTTAAAAAGTTTAAGTAATTATTTTAGTATGGGGTGATTTTTCAAAAGTACATTTATTTGTTAATCGTTCAGAAAATCTAGTTAATGTTGAAAAGTGAAGACATTTTTTTAAACGAAAATAATCTTTCAAAAATATTGACAGATATTGCGGAAGGCCATATTGCGATTAGGATGACATTTTTTTCAGCGCTAGTTTAGGCATTAAGACATAAAGTGAGAACTGTTTGACCAATGATTGCACTTCATACACAGCCAGTAGCTCAGTAGGGAATGGGTGTATATAATTGAATTTTGAATTGAGCCGTCCCTTATAGATACTATGTCTTTACGTATTAGTGATGGGAATTCCGGCTCTTTTTAGTGAGCCAGATCATTTGGCTCGGCTCACTAATGGCGCATTTTCACTACAGCGTGGAGCGCGGTTTAAGCGTGCCGTGCCCGTTTTTGGTTGCATTTCCACTAGGCGTAGTTCCGGCTAGCGGGTACTTTTTCACAGTTTTCTGGCTCTCCAAAATCGAGGTTCTTTCCGGGCCAACAACCGGGCTGAGTATGCTAAACTAGTGAGAGAATCGCTGGCAACTACAACAAAATGAACATATTTGACCGTGATTTAATCGTAATACACATTTCAAAATGATGCCGAAGTAACAACATACTGATGCCGGTTAGTAAAAATCATGAATTAATGCTTTGACAAGTCTGCAGACAGACGGCAGGCGAAAAACCTTTTAAAATGCGTGTTGTCTAAATGGAGATCGGCTAAGCTAACGCAGTATATGCTCCGACCGTCCACACTCACAACAACGGCCTACAGTCATAAATAAACCAGCGACTGTATTCGCCATGACACAGACAGTCTGTGGTTTGTACTTGTTTAACTTTTGTCTAGTTTCTGAACAGATATGAGGAGCTGTGAGCTCTGAGGGCTAACAGCTAACGGCTGATGTTGGTTTTGTGTTTCGCATTGAAGATGACGTCACGGCTCCGCCTACACTGCGTTACTATAGATACTACCCCAGTTCCTAAACTGTAATGGAAACGCAGCATAAAGTGAGCCTGGTCTAACAAGGCCTAAAGAGGCCTAGCCATACCGTACCAAGCCGAGCGAGGCCCTGCAGTGGAAAAGCGCCATTAGAAGAGCCGGCTCTTTCGGCTCCTAAACGGCTCTTCATTTGACCACAGTTTAACACGGAGCCTCAGTTTCGCCGCATCGAGGCTCCGGCGCTCGCAGTTCACGCGCTCGCAGTTCACGCGCTCGCAGTTCACGCGCTCGCAGTTCACGCGCTCGCACCCCCCGTCAAGGCTCGCCGAAAATAATCCCACCAGACTCCTTTGCCCCTCCAACAGAGGGATGTCCTTGTCCTTTTTCCTTTGCGGAATTTCAAGCGATAAAAACTCTCGATCTTCTCTCTAATTATTTATTTTTTTGACACCCTCGGCTCGAAATGATGGCAAGATGCCCCCCTGGCGGAAACGCTGATAGAGGGATATGAGGCATGGCTAGAATGAGTGATCTATTTGGTATTTTGAGCAAAACACTTCATAGATATTCATTTATATATCTGAGACCTATGCTATCATAAAAAATAGCATGATAGGTGACCTTTAAGAGAAACCAGACTTTACAGAATCTTTATTTTAATCTCTATCTGTGTTTATACCGTCGTTTTGAAATAGTGTGCCAAATCCCCATCCCTGCGCTAACCCCAGAGTAAACCCCAAAACCTACAGGCAAGGCTCCAACCATTTATTGGCCAACACACCTTAACAACAATCTGAACGTGTGTGTTTTTTTTCCTTTACTCTAACTGTTGTGGTCATCCTTTTGTTGTCTGCCCGCACCATGCCTTGCAACGAACGCGCCTGGCTACAGCTAGATAGTGACATTATTGGACTTGTGTCATTCATTCATTCCGCAATTCATTCATCCTTTTGTCCTTTTATTCATTCAGCAGTCCGTTTTCCCTCCCTCCCCGCAGTTATTTACTCAGTGGAGCTGGAGAGACAGGCAGTAGAGTGCCGAGGGATCAGCGCATTCCTGTCACGCCATTCCACGGCTCATGAATCACCTGAGTTGAAAGAAAAAGAAGCTAAGGATCTGTTTGTATTACTGTGTGTGTTTATGTAATGTACATATGTTTGTGCAGGAACCATTGTTGTCCCTGCAATGTTACAGCAGTGCAGTGTTATAGAAGTGCAGAGCTGTGAAAGAACAAGTCTAAATGTTGTCGTTAGCATTTCAACACTGACTAAGTACCTAATATACCAGCAGGCTCTGCTGTGACTCACGCAGAACAGGAAGTTATATTATTTTCTGCAGGAGAGTTCAGATTTTAGCAGCACAAATTGATGACAAATCTAAAATAAAACCTTACAAAACATTAAAAAAACATATTTTTCTGTGATGCACATGGACAGGCACCACAAATACAAACAGCACTTGAAGCACATCAAAAACACTATCTGACAATTGGGAACCATTTGCGGTTTCACAAAGTAGGTTTGTGAGTTGAGTTTTCAATGACTAACAAATATTTTAGTAATGTAATGATGCTAGTTTCATTGATACTAATTATAATAGATGATTTACTAGAGCATTTACTAGAAGCACTAGAAGGGCACTTGGGAACCATGCACCTCATTATACCAGTCAGTGCCAGAATCAGTAAATCTGTTGCTTGTTGAAAACACAGCCCGTCTTCCACTTTGTATTAGGCAACAAGAAACAGTATAACACATCCACCAATGCTGTGTGTAACCTTGTAACACTCTAGCTGTGTGCTCAGATCAGCCATTCAGTCCACAGACCCCAAGGGGCAATGAAGGGATCTCTCAGTAGAGCTTAGCAATGGTTGTCTCCGCGGTTACACCGTTCAAAACAAACCCCAGTTACCATCCCAACATCACCGGGCCTTGGAACATGCAGACCAGCTTATTCAGCTTGCTGTGGTGACAGGACCAATGAAAGCCTGCTATACAACAATGACTGCCTGACTGGAGAGAGTCCAGCTGCCTATTCTCTGCTCCCTACGCCCCAGCCCCCCTAAAAGGATGGGCAGGGACTGACTCTTTAGATGTACTTTCCCACTGATCAGCTGCCAACTGTCATTCATTTACATGACACAATAGTTTCAATTCTACCCAGTTGCCATAAATAGAAATGTTATTAGGATGTTGCAACACTTTGTTCCTAAAATAGCAGGAGCAAGAAAAACAGGGTATTTACCCAACTGTTTACAAATGACGTTTGGCTTGTCATTTCGAATGACATGGGTACAGGAGACAGGATGACATTAACTCATTCAGAGAATTAATTAAAGGAAATGAGTAATACATATTTAATATTTCACATGCACCTGTTTGCTGCAGCTGAACATGATGCTCTGAGAGCAGTGACAATCAACCAATACAATAATTCTTGGCCAGAAAACCAGAATATTGAACCGATTACTGATGGATAGAATACTTTTTTTTAAATTTGAATAATCATTACAACAAACAGTGATTGTGATCACTGGTCATATTTAGATTTGGTATCATGTTGCTGAGGGAAACTTGAAGTCACCCTGTCCTAAGAACATGCAAGAAGATCATTTCTGCAAGACTTCGAATTCTTACGAGTCATCTTGGTGACAACCATCCACTCAGGTTAGGCTTCGGGTTATAGTACATTTTCATTTATAGCACATTTTATTTGTAGTTTTAAGTGGTAAACTTAATTCGAATAATTAATCATATTAATGATATGAAAGTTTGAGAGAATTTAGTTTCTACTCAATAGATCTGAAAGGAACTGCATAGTTGGTTGATAGTTCTGTGATGGATTATCACTATGAGTAAAGTATTTCAGGTACTCGGGATATGTGGGTGGGCAGACGCAGGTCAGAGACAGGCCATGTTAGCTGTGGGACTCCTCAGACAGCTGAACGTGCCTGCTCTGTGTGTACACACTGAATGCAATTCAATAAATGCATTTGTTTGGCTAAAAGGCTTTCATAAGAGCATGAATCTGAGGATATAGACGATGTGTCGGATACGGCAGCTGCAGAGCAACACGTACCATGACGTCACAGGGAAGTCAGGCTAAAGCTTTTAATCACAAAGCAGACAATGAGCTGCCTTTTCTCTTTCTTAACATTTCTGCGTGTGTTGATCAGGCTTGCCCATCACTAAAAGAAACTCTTGCTTAAATCTGCTTAAATCAACAACTAACCAATGTCATAATGCTATTTATTTTTTGGAAAAGGAAAAAATAAGTGGTAACATCCTTGAGCTACAGAGACGTGGTGTGAATAAACTCAGCGGGATCTGTTCAAGGAAATACAAGTTCCTACAAGACAGTGTGAGATGAGGCCTCTGACAGCTTGGAGCACAGACAGGGTGATGGATGGCTCTCCTTACCTGCCGAGAGGTAGCTTTGAGGAAGCCGTTGTGACACATGAGGAGTGAACGGAATAAACAGCTGAAGCCTTCTACCTTCCAGTGGCTGAGTCTACACGTTCCCTGTTTTGATCGACACCACTCTACCCTGTCATTTTGACACGATCTAGCACTACTTGTTCTGAGCATTTCCACAGAATGATGAAGTTGGAGCTACACTCTCTTATCAGACAAATTGGCACAACTGGTCGCACTTAAAACAATTCTATGCAAACATCCAGACAAAATTAAATGTTGTAATCTTTCTTAAATGATTACTATACAAATAGAAAAACAACAACATTTGTAAAAATTGTATATGTTTATAATGCATAAAAACATACTTATAGTGCATTATAATATGCTTTTAGCACATTAAGCATTGTTATTATCATTACAGCGTTTTAGCTTTTGAACAGCACTATGTTTAGCCGATGTTTAACTCACATTTGACACCGAGCTATAAATGCATGCTAAGCTTGAATTTATTCCTGAGTCTTTACATTTCAAATATTACACAACCTTTAGCCTTGCAGCTCTTGGAGTTACTGTGGTCAGAAACATATCCAAGCCAGCCAAACAGACATGAAGAGCCCTTTAAATGGATGTGAGGATTAGAGGTGGAACTGGCTCCTCTAGGGGGGGACGCTACACATTCCCTTAGGGGCTGGAATTTCTTCACTCCACCTAACCCAGAAACCCCCACACCCTATGCTCATGCAAATAAAAGAGCGGCAGGAAAGGCTCTTTAATTATGGGAGGTGTGTGCGTGATGTGATTTCTTTTAAAGCGTAATAACTCTGGCTGTAATTAAGAGGGTTTGAAGCGGCCGACGACTGTCACTCAAAGCCTGTGAAACACTTCTGCTAGAGGGCAGTCTTACACTTCTGCTCCTTTAGCCAATGAAGTGCTTATGTTTATCCATCATGAAATAATATGCAAATGTTGGTGGTGTTGTTACCTGCCTATGAGTCACGGTACTATAACAGCATGGTACACTGTGCTCCACATGAAATAAAACTATAATAATTAACCTTTGAAATATGAATTCAATGTTAAACATAGAAAGCGCAAGCGTAACAGCGCACCGCATAGATGGAGTGGCCCGCCCGTCAGCGGTATAAAAAGCAGAAGTTACGATAAGGATTCTTAGTGTGTGTCGGAACAAGGAGCAAGGACACACACTGAGCATTTAGTTGTAGTTTCTATAAATCATATCTGAATATAAAACTCATTAATACTGCACAGGAAACACCGACACCGACAAATATGCCCATCGGCAAAAAAAAAAAAAAAAACGTTGGTTTATCTTTTTGTGAGGTCAGAATTATGCTTTATGTTTCATCAGATTATGAGAAAGGAACAAACGTTGCCGGGAATAACTAAACTCTGCATTCGGGAAGCTACGCCCCGATGGCGTGGAGGTGACTTGTTGCCTGCAGAGTTTGCATGTCACCTTGTGGGGTTCGTCCTTCACTCACTCAGAAAGATCCCACACTTTGGATTTCCTGCCTGACAAAATGCACTTAAATGACCAGGCTCCGCTCTGAATGAAGTCTGAGGGGGTTTCCGGCTCACGTGTCGAAGCACATGCAGTCACGGACTAAGAAAAAATGTGTCTACTTTTGCCGACTAACAAAAAGCCTTGCAGCAGATTTTTTGTATAGCTAAATCAACTTCCCAGTTTGAATATTTGATTAGCTCTTACTTAAATAATTTGGTCCTAAAAGTTTTCGGCTCACTCAAAATAAGTGGAATGGGAGAAGAAAACGTGGATTCGGTTTTTAGCGCATTAACGAAACTGTTCGTACTGGGTGGTTTATTCAGCTTTGGGCCCAAATGACATAATCAACTAGAATGTGAGTGTAGTACCACCAAGTGTCCACTAGGAACGTTTATTTCAACAGTCGGCCCAGATCCCCTTATGATAAGGGTAATTTTGTAGCAACAATCAGGACATTTTTGGTTTCATGCACAACTGGGCAACATTCATAGTAATAAACTAGGCCCCTTCTCCAACACTGTATCCAGTTCTCTTCGTAGACCAAGGGCTGTTACGAATGCTGTTTGTTAGATTTTACTTTATTAAATCGGCTTAAAACAACAGCAGGCTGCCACAAAACAACAGCAGGCTGCCACAGAGTTACATCAGTACAGTCGTAGCGCACTGGTCACATCCTGAAAAATAGGTTCATGTGAATCCACAACGGCAGACTTGAGCACGCGAAAAACAATTTTTCCCTAGTGCTCGATCAGCAGTACACCTATGAAACGCAGAGCTCTGTCATCACAGCGATGGCATCTGGTTGCGCACTTTCTGAACCATCTATTCAGGCTGTAAATCCCTAACCAGGAATTATTTGTTTGTTTGTTGACATTATGAACAGTGTTAGGGAAATAATTTGCTTAGGTATTCATCCTTTGACACAGTTTTGTCCTTTTCTCCTCTCACTGTCTCCTTTCCCATGGCATTGGTCTACGGCCTTGGGTATAGCTGCTATCTCTCTTAAGGAGGGGCAGCTTGGGCGCATTGTTGTTGCCAGTCTATGGAGGAGAGCTCTAGTTAGATTCAGGGTCCATATTGCTTAGTCTCGCTGATAAAGAATGTTGACTATTACACTTCGAACTAGATAAAACATCGAGCTGCAGAAAGAGTTCTTCAGAATTGGTTTGGCAACCGCTGTGTCAACCCGTTACACACCACCTGTCTTGTCAACTCTCCGGCCGAAACTCCAAATAAATCATCAGTGTTTGCCATCAAAGCTCCAGCTCTCCTCGTGTCTCCTTCATGAGTCGGTGACTCCCACTGCATTGCTACACAGAAGTTTCCTCCACAAACAGAAATATTGTAATTAGTCTGACTTTGTTGGACATAAATGTATTTTATCTTTCTCAACTGACATGTTCAAGGACACGTGGTTGCAGCCTTCTGCTTGGTAAAACCATAAACCAAAAGAAAACAAACATTCCTTCCAACCTTTGCACGGAGTGTGATTCTTAGAGCACACAGACGGTACAAGGCAACACTGATTTATTATCCAGGGTGCAATGGATGTTTAGTTGGCTTACTTTGTGTTGTAGTTGTAAGAAATGCGCTCCAAGGCAATGGATGAATCATTGCAGAGACAGTAACAGAGATAGCTGTGCTCTGATCTGAAATCTGTGTGGTTAGTATGTAAGAGCTCTCAGTGTTATCATTTGTCCTTGGCACTTCACATGCTTCACCTCCTACAAAAAGTAAACAAAGGTCAACCCAGGTTAAGCACTTGAGTGACGTACACAATGTCTTTAAATAATCCAAAGTAGGCATTCTCTGATTTGATCGAGTATTTAAAAAAAGATAATCGTCATCATTTAACTGTTGCTATTTGTTTTTATGAGATTTGAAATGATAGTTCATTCAAAAGAAACACATCTTTTGTTTATGTTATCTGAGGTTGGCACGAGTTTAAGGCATTTGGCTGAGGATGGAGGTGGAGGTGGATGACTGCACATGTGGTGCTTTGTTAGTCTGCTGTTCTCTGCAGCACCCCAGGCACCGTCAGGACTATCATTTAGCCCTATAAAATGAGTTAAAATGGTAAACTAGAGCCGCCGCTTATCTCACCAGAGGCCTGTACTACGAAGCCGGATTTTCGCTTAGCGAGCTAACTTCAGGGAAAACTCTGGGTCCTACAACGCTGGTTCACTTCTTAGCGGGCTAGATCTCCATGGTAACTTATGCTGAACGGCAAACCAGCTCCGGAGCAGGTTAGGTTGCAGGCTAAGAGATCAACTCAGTGAAAGCACCGCCTGCTGACCAATCAGAGCTCAGTGTGCAGAGTTTAAAGCGATCAAGTCACATTACAGGAGAAAGGAAATACAGAAAAACTGCCGTTGCAGGAAAGACGGCCGGCAAAAATCACAGACTGTGTGAACGTGAACATTAATAGAATATCACCTCCCATCTTCAGAGCAATCTGACTATTATAACATTAGCGTTAAGAAAGCTTAATTAAATATCTGCCACAACATAAGTAACCGGATCAAAGTAACATTAAGTACAGTCCGCAGCACTGTGAGTGCAGACGTCGATGTGCCCCATTATCATTCCTATCACATGATATCACATCATAATTAGGGCCGGGACTTTAACGCGTTAATTAAGATTAATTAATTACACAAAAATGAACGCGTTAAAAAAATTAACGCATTTTAATCGCACTTATTTTTGCACCGCGGAACGTTTCTCACTGGATGAGTTTCAGGCGTACCGATTATACTGGAGCACCAACTAACGTGCATGACTTCAGACAACAACAAACCACAGTGAACAATTCAAACATGAACGAAGAAGCTGATGAGACCGCGTTGGTTGGCCCCGTGGATGGGACATTTTGTTTTAAAAAACGGACGGATGGAAGCGTCGATAAGAGCACGGTTGTGTGCAAATTATGCAAAAAGGAATTCGCATATCACCGCAGCACATCAAGCCTCAAGTATCACCTCAATGCTAAACATATAGCAGCTAGCGTGGAAGCTAGTGTGGAAGCTAGCCCGACTCCGAGTACAAGGACCCTAACCCAACCCACACTCAACCAGATGACTGGTTTCAGGGCCAGGATAACTAAGTCCACGTCTGAACAAATAACCAACTCCCTGGCTCACTGGATTGCACTCGACTGTAGACCACTTGGAGTGGTAGAAGATAAGGGGCTGCAAAAAACTGTTGGTAAATCAACAAAGTCTGTTATGGCCTCTGAAGCAACAGAGAGATGTTTTCTAATAGTCAGGGTTTCTAATGTTCTGAATGTACTTGAAAGTATTGTGTTTTACTTAAAAACAAAGTGTTATAGTTTACAGAAGGTATACCTACCTATAGGCTACCTGAATCTCTGAAATGTACTATATTCCTAAATATGCTATTGCTACACTTTATGGCAAAAATTGCACTTTTCTGTTGGTCTTGGTTAAGTACCACCTTGAAAAAAAATAAACAATGTTTTGTTGCTTAAGCTTATGTATTCAGTCATTATTCAATGGTATACTAAAATTCATGTGAAAAAAATTGCTTCTCACTGTTCTCAGGTCAAATATTTATATGCGATTAAAAATGCGATTCATTTCGATTAATTAATTACAAAGCCTCTAATTAATTAGATTAATTTTTTTAATCGAGTCCCGGCCCTAATCATAATGTATCATATATTTCCTTATCTGAGTCAGCTTCTTGAGCCGTATCTGGCCGTGCAACGCTTACAGTGTCACACTGTTTCTCTAATAAAGGCTAAAGTTGCCCACAAATACTCAAAAGAAAATAGGAGCCACAAGATGTTCTATTCACATGGCAAACGGATGAGATTGTTAAAGTAGAAACTAACCTGAAGTGGATTTTGAGATATTCAGCCTATCCATCTTGAGTTTATCTACTTAAATTATTTAGATTAAGAAATAAATAAGAGCCTGATAATATGTTGTGGTTATAGCTGTAATATTGACAGAAATGTATATAGTTTCAAAAAAATATAAATACCATATATTTACTGCATTTCTAAAAGCCTGCATAACAAGGTCTGCTCATCTGTTGTTCTGCTCCTCATGAGCAGCAGCGAGGTAAACAGTGGAGTCTGCTGGACAAACTCAGTAATGATCGCACTTCAAAGTATTACAAGCTTAATATATATATATAATATAATTAATATCAACGTCCATACACAAATGTCAGTATTATAATGACACGTTATGCAATGAGAATATACATTTAAAGTTACAATGTTCCGCGCTAATCAAACAACAAACATCTCGACCCACAAATTACGCAAAACTACCTTCAACACACGCATATTGCTTAATCTTTCAAACATTTTGATCTGTATATTTTCTGTTTCATTTTATTTGTTGGTACGGGATTATTATTATTATTCCGGCCTACGCACTTGACTTTGTTAAATTCTTATCTTGTGACTTGAAATATTATTTTGTATAGCTTTTGAAACCTATGTATCATAAAGTCTGTTATTATTTTGTCATACAATTTGAGGTTCTTTGAGAGAACATTTTAGATATGGTTATTTATTTATTTAAAAAGCTCGGCCCCCCCCATCCACCCCCAAGCTAACATTTTATCTTGTACCAGGTTACCACTCGTTTTAAAGTGATGCTGTAACGTAAAGATTTGTTCGCCTTGCACAATGAGATGAAATCATTCCAAAGATTTGTTTGTATCCTTTGTTAAGTCAATATCTATCGCCATACCAGGTAACACTATTGTGATAAAAGCATTTATTGAAAATAGATCCCCTTACAGAGGTCATGCAGAACCAAGTATGTTACAGTGTGTGATTGTGTACAAGTAGAAAGGACAACAAGGGTGATGAATCAGCAGAACTTTGGGAACAGGGTTTTCTGACAAATGAATGATCATCATGTGATTAAAGTGTGTCAGAGTGAATCAGTGATGGAGTATTTTTGTAGGCCGCCGAACCAAAAGTTAGCAACGCAAGGGCTCCTTCGAACAAAAGCAATGAGATTACTATGGATTTAGTTATAGAGCAGGAAACAAGATCTGTGCCAAACACACGTTTATGATACTTACATGTTTTTTTCAGCAGGATAATCTCCACATAGTGACACCTCTTATATGAATTTGGAGGCATTCATTCGATTGCTAGTACAAATCTTAAGGCTATAAACAAAAAACATCAAAGTCGCATATCTGCGCACCACCATGGCTGAGCTGAAGGCAGCTAATGTTCAGTGTGATAACGTTAAGTAATTTAGTCACTTATTAGCAGTGGTGGGGCACGAACAACTTAGACGTGTATATAAGCTTCTAGTGCTTTTTTAAACACGTAAACAAATAGCTGTAGGCTATCCATGGTTCCGATAGAGAGGGGGGGGGGGGTCACAAAGCTGAAGTAGATGGTCAACTTCATTCATTTTCTTTCCGTTTTACTGATTGTATTCGCTATAAGCTGCTCTCTCTCGTCTCCTCTTCACATCTAAACTTTTCACGGGACACGTACTTACAGCCAATCAGCTCTCTGAATTATGAGATGACGTTTGGTGGGTATGGCAGCACAGTGCCCCTAAGGTGATTTTTTTTTTGCCGCACGCATTGAATAGAAAAATACTCTGAGCATGCGCAGTGTCGTTTTTACAGTACACGCTCATTTTAACAGCAGAGAGAGGGGCTTGCCCCACATCGCTCAACACGGCTCAATAGGCACACTGTGGACACTAATTAGAAGAACGCAGACTAAAACAGCAATGTACAGACGAATCAGATGACTAAACATGATCTTAAAATATATTTTAACATGTATTTCTTTTGCATATTTTGGGAATTATTATTTGCATTACTTTCTGCTGACACTAGGTGGGGCTGTGCCGAGTCGCCTCTGCTTGTTAGCAACCACTTCTTTTAAAGGGCCCATGTCATGCTTTTCTGGTTATTACCCGTCCCCTTGTGTGTTATGTAGCTTGTTCTGCATGTAAACGGTCTGCAGTCACAAACCCTCAAAGTACACCCTGTAGTGAGTAAAACTCTAACACAGAAAAGACCTGTCTATGCTGCCCCAGAACGCCTCGTTGGGGATTTCTCTTTTTCCATTGTTTACTTCTTGGGTATAGTGACGTATTTCGGGTATAGTGACGTAACATAACGTCCAAATGGACCAATCCGCTGAGCCGTTACGTTTGGACCAATCCGCTGGCTCACTGGTGTGGGGTCAGCGAGACAGCGAGACACCGCGGAACTCAGCCTGGGCACACACACAAACTCCCAGCCAGGCTGCGGGTGTGTGTGTGTGTTTCGGGTTTGCTGTGTCTCGCTGTCTCGCAGACGGCCACTGGGCTCACAGGGAGGGGGGGGGGGGCAGGAGCTCCAACAAGCCGTTTAGGACAGAGTGAATACACATACTTTACAGAGATGCTGTATGAGAAACCAATGTGAGTTTGGAACATTGAACAATATAAATGTATTTTAGTAGACCTCAACAATGGAATTATGATCAGTAGAAATGGCCATGACATGGGACCTTTAAAAAACATGGAAGCTTCAGACATTCACCAGTGGGGTATTTACTGACTCATTTGTAGAACAAAACATTACAATCTCTTCAGCTTGTGTTAGCCACAGATCTTATTTTAGGCATCTATACAAAAAACCACTTAACTACAAGACGAGGGAACCGAAAGTAGTAAAATACTTTCTCATTTCCAGGTTTTAGGACTCATTCCTTCACAACTCTATAGTGAGGAATTGCTGTTTTTTCTGTGCACGTTTGTGACAAAAGTGAGTTTTGACCATTTGACAGAATCAACACCTTTAAAGTACTCACCCTCCCTCACTCTCTGCTTCCTCTGAGCTCCGCCCCCCGGCTGCGGCCCCGGCGATGGATGCTGCAGCTCTTTTCCTCCGTGTGGGCGTGGTCCTGTGGAGGGTGCTTGCTCGATGGGCCTCCTCGCGTCCCATCAGCTCCTCCCTGACTTGGTTGGGCAGCGTCGGCAGAGCATTCTTCAGCGACTTCATCTCGTCCTTCAGCTCGGACACGCACTGGATCAGGGCCTCGAGGCGCTCCAGCACCTCGGCCTGACCCCTGGGCAGACCTGGACCGTCCACCAGCATCATGCTAGTCCCCCGTCCGTTGGTGCGGTTCAGGTAGTACCCCGGACATGACGCTCTTCGCCTCGATCTGAAGCCCTGGTACCACAGCACGGCCAAACTGACGCCTGCCACTCCGGCTAAAGCCCCCAGGACCAGCACCTTGCTGTCTGCCTGCGCCATCCTGAAGGGCTGACAAACAGAAACAACTCCGTTTAACCTACAGATTTCATAAACATTTGGCCGAAATGGCATTATGGAATTCTGAAAGATTTGGGGCTTAGAGTGCCTAATCGATTTGTCTTTAGATTCATTTAGCAATTGATTAGATTAGTTTCAAATGTATTGTCATTGTACAGAGTACTGGGACAATGAAATGCAGTTATCATCTTACCAGAGGTGCAAGAGAAGCAGTACATTGTAGTGTAATGTAAAGGTATAATATAGGTATTTAAATATGACTGATAATAGAGCTAATGTATACAGTTTGAACAGTATTAATGGGTATGAGCTGTAGCAATAATGTTGAATGTTCCACAAAAGTTGAAAAACAGAAAGTATAATATAAACACTATAGACAGTAGTATACATATGAATACTCTATAAACCAGTATAGACACTTTGCATTGATAATAGGAACATTCTAGGAGAACACTATAGAAGAAATAACCAGTATGGGTGTGAATAATCATTGAGTTTAAGCAAATATTGCCTTTATAAAATAGTGTAAAATGCTCATTAGTTGTTCAGCGCCCAAGATGAAACATGCTATTGCTTGATAAAAAAGAACAAAAAACTGCAAATCCTCACATTTGAAAAGTGACATTACTAACATTATACGATTGCGAATATTGCAGCATTAATTAGCATATCAAATTAACATTTGTTAAACCAATTATTAAAGTTAACAATTATAATTTTGTTTTTTAACATTTTTGTTTGCAATCAATAAGTCAACCTCTTTGTACCTAAAACCATTGGTTTCATCTTTAGAGATGTATTATGTAAAATGTCTACAATGTCAACATCTGTATCTGAAATGTATCTTAAACTGTCAAATATAGTAAAAAACACAATATTTACCTATGAGATTATGTCACAATTAATGGAAATACTTAATTAAAGTACAAGTAATCCAAAAAGGTACTTCAGTGCAGTACATAGAGTAAATAACCCTTCCACCACTGAACGTGATACACGATTGACAAGAGGGTGAATACTGTCTGTCTGAAACAGGCTAATCGGTACGTTAGGAATGTTATAGCCAGTAAGCTAAAGGTGATTGGATCAACATACTCTTCACACAGCTAGCTTGTTAGCCAAAAGTCGGAGTCACAACAGCATAATAAACCCTTGACACACTGAGAAACGTATTGTCTGACTGGGTCTTAAGCATACGTGTATCAAATGTATACTTTCATAATTAAGCTTAATTGTGTTTATTAGCTGTCAATGACAGAATTCGTGCTGCTAACGTAGCTTAAAGTCGATTTGCTAACACTCAAAACAAAGTTACCCGCCAAGGTTAAAAGGACAGAACGCGTTCAAATGCTCACTTTCAGCATTATATTATCAAACCAAAACGTTACATTAACATGTTATTCATAGAAAACTACATAATTATCAATAGTAGAGTCCTTACTGCACAGGTAAAAAGGGAGGCACTTGGTAACTCGCTGGTGTAACCTTAAAAACAATCCGTGTGGACTCCAAAGACAAAAAGAAACGTTCCGGGTCATGTGCGTCAGCCTTCACAAATTATTTGCGTGTTATTTTGAAGTAGCGCAGATAAGTCCTCAGCATAAAACCGGCATACAAATATATATCACAACGTTTTTTACTTCCAACGTTTAAACTTATGTCACCACTACTGCTTGTCATGAGCTCTCTGTGGGGAGTTTACATGTTTTCAATGGGTGCCCTTGAAAGGAAACCACATTTCCATTTGTGTGGCCTGTTTTGTTTGTTATGTAATGTTCCGCCCCCTGACTCAAAGACCCTGAACATGTCGAGAAAACAAATGACATTCACATCCTTGATGATGAAACAGGGCGGCTTTCATCATTATTATTAATTCTTCCCCATGCACTTAATGACTGCAAAGGCTTTTCTGAATCAACTCTCTGTTATGTTATGAGGCCTCCCAGGCTATACAGTAGTAACTGTATGACAATATGATCCCTATTGGAATATGAGAGACCATTTTTGATCTTGCGCTTCTTCCTGACTGTGCTGACCTTTGAGTTTGTGTCCATCGCTGTTCTGCATTTCCAATACGACACAGGGCATTTGCACTCAGATACTTTATACTGAAACATACTGGCAGCATCCTATCCTTTATGTAAACAAATAAAAAATAATATCCTGTCTTATTACAATGTTTTGTATCTTCGGATGACATTTTACTTAAAGTAGCACCATTTGTTATGTATGTAGTGCACCTACAAAAATAATGTATCTTTAGTCTGATTTTCCTTCTAAATGCATAATATAATAAGCATGAATAAATCAAATGATTATTGAACACATTAAGGTTTGATTGGTTAGTTTATTTTTGATCATTTGCCTCAGAATATTATGCCATCTCTTTCATTAACCTTATCATTTCCACATGTGAGCGAACAATCAGTGAGCAAAGTTCAATGCAGGGGTTACAACAGTTCAGGTATTGCGTTAAATAATACAAATGACTAAAACAGGTAATAATAACTTCAATCGAAGAGACTCATCAATTGTTGCAAGATACTTTACAAGTTTAAAAATAATGTTTTTAGTCTCATTTCATGAGTTGCACCGATACAAATGAATATCGTTGTATCATAATCTCTCATCATGATTCAGTAATTAGCTAAACAAAGACCTACCTCTACGATTCACTCCTCTCACCAGTGTTTCCTTGCAGTATGCTTACACAGAAAGTGTACCAGGATTTTAAACAGTTACTTAGCACACAGGTTATCTTATAAAAACCATGGACCTGCAGCAGTATCACAGACCCGATATCACTGGGGATTATTGAGTCAGAGTGGTTAAGTAATGATTGACTTGTTTTTTACCATAGCCAATAAAACCAAACCGAAGATGTGGCATCTCTGTTATTTTTCTATTTGTTGTACTTTTTTCAAATCATGCATGATGGGGTCCTAGACGTGAGTGTCTTGTATAGAGGGAGGAAATATAGAAAAACTGAAATAATTTGTAAAGCAAATAAGTATGATCATTTATAATAAACCTGGAATACTGCATTTCCCAGCTTTGAAAGAACTATCCTTCCATCAATATTTGTGATTGATCCTTTTGTGATTTTATCTTTCAGGACATTTCATACTTATTTTTTAAGTTATATAAATGGAATGTTTATTTCACTTGTCAGAGGCACTCTACAGTAAATGGTTGTTTATTCCAGCCTGTAGAGCAGTGACAGGCCTACCTGCTTGGAAACTGGTATCTAGGAGTTCCCTTGCATAATATGATGTAAGGATTGCTACGTGCAGTTTCCTACCTGCGCTCTGAGTACAGCATTGTTCCGTAGCCCACAGCCTGCATTCTGCCTGCACAGGGAACAAAAAGCGGACCTGAAACCCGGAGTCATGGCGCTGCAAATAAAACAAAAAAAAACAAAAAACTTGCCCAGCAGTTCAGGGTTGGCCCTGCAGACGTAGATGAGTCGATAAGGCAGCCTTGCTACCCATCGGGTCAAAGCCAGAAGATAAGGAGATATTGTCAACACTGTCGTTTGATCCACCCACACCCAACATCTGCCCAAACTCTCTTACCACGGAATTGAATTGACCCCTCAGTCAAACAACACATGGGCCAAGATTCAGGGTAAAATAAGGCATGGCTATGATGGGTCAGGGTTAGGTACATTACAAAGAAACTCTACATTGCGGAACATTAACCAAACATATATACGTTAATAATTAGAATGAGTAGTTGCTTGTTTCTATCATTGTGGCATTAGCCATGTTCTACCAGGATATTCATATTCAAAACAATTTTCACTATGAGCTATCTTCTGATATATGACAACTTGTATTGATTACACCTGAAACCAGGTATACAAATTAAAAACGTGGAAAAGTGTGGAGCCCAATCTTCTCGTGTGCATGAGGCATCTATTTCAAAACTAACTTCTGTAACATCTGCGTGCCGTGTTTACAGATACTTTAAGGATTCATTCAGCTGTGAAGATGCAGCAAACGTGTTGTGCAAGATAGCACAATAGCACTCAGCAATAGTGTTCATCATGAGCAATGGGGTGGTCTAACTCGTATGTCTACACTTGCTTTGCTGATGTCTATCTCAGATTCAGGAACTCAGTGTTCTTATCCTCAGGCCTACAGGGAGACTGAGTTTGCTACTGTATTTGCCTGAGTGGCCAAGGAAACCAAATAATGTTCCCTTGACAGGAACAGATAATGAAAAGAAAGCACTGCATTGACGATTCAGTATTGTGAATTGTGAAACAATCGATATATAAAAATGGTAAAAATCACAACTAGATATCACCATTAAACATGATTTACAATACTTACACAGACATTATCCTTTTCTAGAAACTGGTTTTGTTGAAACTCAAGGTCTTAATCAACCAACACCCTGAAACGTTATTGAATATTAATAGCTTAGATATTCAAATGTTTTGTTTATCTTTTTAAACTTGAGGGGAGGTCTGTTGTATAGGCCTGTAGATTCTAAACCTCTCTTTATTGACTCATTATTGATTCAAGTTATCTTTCACTGTTTGCTGTTGGTTTTTCACTTCAAAAACTTCATCCGAAGAGACCAAACAAGAACTTTTCCATGAGAATACAGCCTTTTTGCATTTAGACAATGTGCTTTGTCTCTCTTTTAAAAACACTCACACATCCGCCTCACCTACCTAATTAAAATCCTGTTTCCCCTGTTCGACAGTTACTGCACCCTGGTCTGGCACTCCAAAAGAAAGACAACATCCTGAATATTCTGAAACAAGAATTGTCACAATCCCCACACAATCAATCATATAAACTTAACACAAAAAGTAAGGCAATTTGGGTTTGGTAGATGATTTCTATGTTTTAACAATGCTTTTTGGCAAAGCCTGTTTTCTTACCTTTCCAATGGTACCACATTTGTGAGGAACAAGCATTTGTGGGATGAGCAGCAGAGCTGAGTATGTAGCCATGAAAAATGTGACAAATCTCCTCTGCCAATGCCAAACAGCTTTTTTTGCTGCTGACTCTAGTTTGGTGTTGTTTGGATTGGATGATTGAAGTCTGTGTAACAGGACTGGGCAGATAAAGAGAAAAGTGATAGTGCAGCAATCACGACAGAGGCAGTGTTCAAGTCCAAAAAGAGGCTTTATTGCTATCAAACAAAAAAATACCTTTAACTAAACAAAGGCTAACGTAGCCGGGCCGCTAACCGACTTACCAGCTTACCAAAATGTTTCCTCACGCTGGGAGCCTCCTGCTCCCTCCATGTGCCACACACAACTGAGGAACTCTGTGTGCTTTGCCTCCCTTGAGGGAGTGATTAGCACCAGGTGTGAGGTCTCCACACCTGCTCCCAATACTGCTAATTGGAAGAGGGTGGAGCCACCTATTGGGAATGTAGGTGCCTCCCACTACTCTGCCTCTCAGTCCCTTACACACCCCCCCCCCCAGTTCTGGCCTAGGAGAGGTGACCATGGTCCACAGGGCATCCCTACGGGACAGGGCATCTGCATTCCCATGCTTGGCTCCGGCTCTGTGGATGATAGAGAAGTTAAACTCCTGTAGTGAGACAAACCACCTTCCTACTTTAGCGTTTGTGTCTTTTTTATCTGCCATCCAGATCAGTGGGGCATGATTAGTTACCAGAGTGAAGTGACGTCCCAAGAGGTAATATCGGAGGCGCTCAAGGGCCTATTATATTGCTCAATGGCCGCCCGTCTTGCCTCCGGCACCCGGTAGGGCCGCATCTTTACCTTTTGGCCAGGCTCTGTGTGGATTTGATGTTCCACCATCGTTGTGCGTCCAGGTCGTAGTGAGAACACATCCAAACTCTGCTGAACCAGTTCCTTGGTTTGCTGTAACTGAGCTTTGGATAGCCCTGGACCGTATTCGATCCAGGGCTGAACTTCGGCCACCTCATGGTCTGGAGAAGAGGGGGACACAACCGGGGAACAACGACACAGCAGTGCCTCTCGGGCGTACCATTTCTTCAACAGGTTAACATGGTATATTTGGGATGGTTTGCGACGGCCAGGTTGGCGTACCTTGTAGTTGACTGGTCCCACCTTCTCTGCCACTTCATAGGGACCTTGAACTGGGAACTTCCCTGATTGAAAACAGGACATAGGGCAGAAGCTGGTCCCAGTTACGACCATCCTTGTCAACAACCTTCTTGAACATGGATTTCAATGTCTTGTTAAAGCGTTCTACCAATCCGTCTGTCTGAGGATGGTAGACAGATGTACGAAGCTGCTTTACCTTGAAGAGCCTGCAGAGATCCTTCATTATCTTGGACATGAAGGGAGTGCCTTGGTCTGTTAGCATCTCTTTAGGAATCCCAACTCGGCTGAACAGGTGAAGCAGCTCCCGTGCAATCACTCTCGTTGTCATGTTCCTCAAGGGAATGGCCTCCGGGTACCTGGTTGCATAGTCAAGGATCACAAGAATAAATACTGATGTCCCCTGGCAGACTTCACCAGCGGTCCCACTAAGTCCATGGCAATGCGAGAAAACGGTACATCGATTATCGGTAGAGGTATTAGGGGATTTTTAAAGTGTGGCTTGGGACTCATCTTTTGACATTCAACACAGGTGCGACAATAATCCTCAATAGCTCTTACCACCCCTGGCCAGTGGAACCAGCTCCCAATCAGCTGCCTTGTCTTCTCAACCCCTAGGTGGGCCCCTCGGACATGGCTGTGAGCCAGATGCAACACTGTGGACACATATTGTTTTGGGACAACCAACAAGTCTATTCGCTGTGTGACAAAATATGACAAAAGTGGTAGTGCAGCATCTGATAAATAAAGACATATTGGCAACAATTAATTCATTTAACAAGCAGCCTCAGTAGTGTGTGGAAGAACCAAACACAGCCACAACAGCCTCTCCTCCTCATGCTGTCACCAGCCTGCTCACACTCTGCTGTGGGATCCCATTCTTCAACCAGCATTTGTCCCAGGTCGGCCAACGTGGTTGTGTCGGTCACTCTGCTACGGACAGCAGGGCCAAGTTGACCCAAAAAGGGGTTCAATGGGGTTGAGATCAGGACTGCAGGCCATCCTCTCCACTCCTACTCTATCGGTGCAGCAATCAGCAAAGCGTTCTCTGCGTCTTCTCCACACTGTGACCCTACCATCCATGTGCCGTAGGCAGAATCTGGACTCATCGCTGAACATAATGTTCCTCCACATGTTGAGGTTCCTGTGCTCTGAACATAATGTTCCTCCACATGTTGAGGTTCCAGTGCTCTGAACATAATGTTCCTCCACATGTTGAGGCTCCTGGTAGCTTTATGACACCGGAGAGTGGCTGCTGTTTGGCATTGGCAGACATTTTCATGGGCACACCCCACATACTCAACTCTGCTGCTCATCCCACAAATGCTTGTTCTTCACTTGGAAAGGTAAGACAACAGGCTTTCCAACGGTATATGATTTATTGCCAAAAAGCATTGTTACAACACAATTGCCTCACTTTTTGTGTTAAGTTTACGTAGAGTCTTAGCTTTACCAGAGTTAGCTGGAACCAGAGTGAGCTAAATTACATTTGTAGTTCCTGGACGGCAAACACAGCCTAAAGACATGATAACAAAACCTTCTAGGTATGGTCAAATAAAGAAGTTGGTGTAAAGCAGAGCCACGGCAAAAAAGCGTACTCCAAAGAGTAGAAAAGGTTTCTACATCCCATACTAGGGCTGAACGAAATTGATTTAAAATCGAAATCGCGATTTGAAATGATGCGATTATCAAATTGCAAAGCCTGCGATTTGTTTTAACATTTTCTTTTTCTTTCTTGTTGTGTGTCAGTCATCCACACCAATCAGAAGTGCTGTGCTCCACATGTACCAGCCATTGTTAACCAATCAGAAGTGGCCCATGATAGAAGGTGATAGACAGATTGATCCAATCACCTGCCAAGTATTTTTGAAAGTGCCTGCCCTTTCCAAATGGCTTCCAATGGAGCTTTCCTAGATGGTTTGGTGAAACAAACCATCTGAGTCAGGTTAGTAATGCTCCATCACATGTTTTACATCTATTACAGGATGAATCTTAAACTGAAGCTTGACTTTAAAGCAACCCAACGGAAGTTTCATGTAAGTTTGGTTCTTTCACTCGTAGCTCGGGCTGCGGGGGTGCTAGAGACGGGAGCATGTTGATCAAAATTCAAATTCAAAAGCTTTTATTGTCATTGTACAGAATACAACGAGATTTATAGTCACTGCTCCAGCGAGTGCTTTAAGAACAGACATATTCAAACACAGATTAAAAGGTCTGACCGTTTCGACCAGCAAGTAGTGCACACAGCTTTGGATGGTCATAGAGGACCAGGATTAATAAATATATAAATAAATGAATAAATAGAATTTGATAAAATATATATGATAAATATTACAGTGTACATAGAGACAGATCATGATTATTGCACAGTGGGGATATGGGGAGTTATTTGTGTGTGTTTAATGTCCTAATGGCCCATGGGAAGAAACTGTTTGTGAATCTGGAGGTGCGGGCTTTCAGTGAACGGTAGCGCCGGCCCGAGGGCATCAGGTCGAACAGATGACGGGCTGGGTGGGATGAGTCCTTCAGGATGGAACTGGTCCTCCTGAGGCAGCGAGAGCTGGTGATGTCTTCCAGGGAGGGCAGAGGGCAGCCAATAATCCTCTGGGCCGTGTTAATGACCCTCTGCAGAGCCTTCCTGTCGGCAGCCGAGCACCCTGCATACCAAGCAGAGATGCAGTATGTGAGGACGCTCTCAACTGTAGAGCGATAGAAGGTCACCAGCAGCTTCTGGTTCAGATGGTTCTTTCTGAGCAGTCTCAGGAAGTACAGTCGCTGCTGGGCCTTCTTTATCACTGCCGTGGTGTTTGTGGACCAGGTGAGCTCCTGGGAGATGTGGACTCCCAGGAATTTAAATGAAGGCACCCTCTCTACACAGTCCCCGTTAATGTAGAGGGGGGCGTGGTCTATACTGGTTCTCCTGAAATCGATGATGATTTCTTTAGTTTTTATTGAGTTTAGCAGTAGGTTGTTGACCGTGCACCACTCCGTCAGTTTCCGGACCTCCTCTCTATAGGCTGTCTCATCACCTCCTGAGACGAGCCCGATGACGGTGGTGTCGTCTGCATATTTAATGATGGTGTTTGAAGGGTAGGTGGGAGAGCAGTCATGCGTGTATAAGGCATACAGGAGTGGACTTAGCACACAGCCCTGTGGGGAGCCAGTGCTGAGTGTTAGGGTGGAAGAGAGATGGGAGCCCAGTTTCACACATTGTGGTCTGTTTGTGAGGAAATCCTTTATCCAGGCACAGGTGGAGGGGGGCAGGTGGAGGTCAAGAAGTTTATTGATGAGGATGTCAGGGATGATGGTGTTGAAGGCTGAGCTGTAATCTATGAAGAGAAGCCTAGCATAGTTCCCTGGATGTTCCAGGTGGCTTAGTGTGGTGTGGAGGGTTATGGCAATGGCATCCTCCGTGGAGCGGTTTGGCCTGAAGGCAAACTGATGAGGATCGAAGGCTGGGGGGAGGCAGGCCTTGATGTGATGTGAGACCAGCCGCTCAAAGCATTTCATTACCACCGATGTTAGGGCAATGGGCCTGAAGTTATTTAGGCTGCTGTTGGCTGCTGTTGTTTTGGGGGCGGGGATTATGATTGCTGATTTTAAGTATGATGGGATGATGGCTTGGGTCAGGGAGAGATTGAAAATCCTGGTGAAAATCTCAGATAGTTGGTCCGCACATGACACAAGTACCTTCCCAGGTACAGCGTCAGGTCCTGCAGCTTTCCTGGGGTTCACTAACCTCAGTTCTCGTCTCACTTGGTGTTGATGAAGTGTTAGTGAGGTGCTGCTGTAGACTGGAGGGGGCGCTGTTTGTCTGACTGCCTCAAACCGTGCAAAGAAACTGTTTAATTCCTCTGCTAGCAAGGCGTCAGAATGGACTGTTGTAGTGATTTTTCCCTGGTAATTTGTGAGGTTCTGTATTCCCTGCCATATTTGCCGTGGGTTGTTATCTGAGATGTGACCCTCAATTTTTCTCCTGTAGCTCTCCTTAGCAGCTTTAATTCCCCTCTTGAGATTTCCTCTAGCAGTGCTGTACTTCTCTCTGTCCGCTGATCTGAAAGTGGCGTTGCGCTCTCTGATGAGAAGCCGCACTTCGCCTGTCATCCAGGGTTTCTGATTAGGGAAAACTCTGGTTCATTTCCTCACAGTAACGTTCCCAGCACAGAATGAGATGTAGGAGAGTACAGCTTGGGTGTAGTCACTGAGGTCTTGGTTTTGAAATATGCTCCACTCTGTGCTACTGAAGCAGTCCTGTAGCCTAGAGAGGGCATCATCAGGCCAGGTGTCAATATGTTTTGTGATGGGCTTTGATTGTCTCCTGATGGGGGTGTAGGCTGGAATGAGATGCAGTGACAGATGGTCTGACTGGCCAACATGTGGCTGTGTCACTGCTTTGTATGCCTGCTTGATGTTGCAGTAAACATGATCTAGTATGTTTCTCTCTCTGGTGGCACTTTTAACATATTGGCTGAATTTTGGAAGAACAGTCTTTAAGGATGCCCGGTTAAAATCACCAGCGACAATGTGTACTCCATCAGGGTGAGCCTGCTGCAGTTTGCTAATGGCAGTATGGAGGTGGGTGAGGGCTAAGCTAGTATTAGCGTCTGGAGGTATATAAACAGCTGTGATAGTTACTACAGTTAGCTCTCTAGGGAGGTAGAAAGGCCGGCATATGACCGTCAGAGCTTCGATGTAAGGGGAACAGTAACTGTCTACAGTTCGACTCTGTGAACACCAGTCATTGTTTATGTAAACACAAAGTCCTCCTCCTTTGCGCTTACCCGACTCGCTGTTGCGGTCCTGACGGTGGATAGTGCGCCCCGCTAACTGCACAGCAGCGTCCGGTATCCCGGGGTGAAGCCAGGTTTCAGTCATAATCATCACACAGCAGTTGCGGACAAAGTTGTTGGTGTCTATCCGCAGCTCCAGCTCGTTTATCTTGGGTACGATGGATCTGACGTTGGCCAGAAAGAGGCTCGGGAGTGGGGGTTTGTTAGGCAGTTTCCTTAGCCTGGTTAGCAGACCAGCTCGGCACCCCCGCTTCTGTTTCCTCTCTTTCCGCCGTCTACGCCGCGCATAAGAGCCGACAACAGTCCACGGAGAGCCCGGTGCTCTCGATATGTCATCCGGTATGTTGTGCTTCTGCTGGAAGTGTTTTGTTACAGGAGAGTAACTTCGTAGTCCAATGTTGACTAAATTCATACGGCTGTATACACGATTTGCTTGACAGAGATCGCCAGGTAGACACATCAAAACTAACAAAACAAACAAGCACAAAACTGGAGAGCTGAGAGCCGCTGCACACACGCGCGCCGCCATCTTGGATCCTCCAAAAGCCAGAGATATGGCCGCATTTTACAATAAACTTCTGTTGGGTCGCTTAAAAACAAATATCGCAAATCGAATCGCAATATTTGTCATTTTTTCCCAAAATCGTGCAGCCCTATCCCATGCTCAAACTGGACGCTGGTTCTACACAAGAGAAGCTTGACCGCTGAAGGCTCTGGTTCCAATTATACGTTTGGAGACACTATAAACCACAAGTAACCTTTATTTCTGAGAACGCAGCTTTCGGGGCCAAGTGCAATAAGTGCACTTTGAAATGTTGACTTGAATTAAGTCTATTGTGTACATCACTGTACTAGGTAGGTTGAAAGCAATAATATTGAGTTGAACCTAATAGTTTTTATTTGAACTTATTTTATTGCTTTTAACTAACCTTATACAGTTATGTGAAATCTATTAAACGACATAATACATTTAAATAAAGTAAACGTTTTAGTTCTTTGAGTGTCTGGTTTAATCTGGCTTAACTAAAGGGACACATCTTATATTCACTTCTCTAACCGGTGTTTTCCTGAAGTTAGTTTGGACAGATATGCATCAGAATTTTAAACAGTTACTTGTTAACCCTTGTGTTATGTTCACATTTCGCACCCTTTGGTAATGTTCGGGTCAAATTGACCCGGGACATATTTGAGGGTTTAAAAAAAATACAGAACTAAATTCAACATGCACAATTCCTTATATATAGTGTCTTTAACTCATTCCCCAACAATATAAATGAAATATATGATTAGTTTTTGAAAATACTCTTTGCTAGATCAAATTTAACAATGGAAGTGTCCATCGTTTTTTGTGATAAAAATGTAATTTATGTTATGTAAAAATACACTGTAATAAAAACTAGGTTTACATTTTGCTCGTGCTTTTCTAGGACTAATGTAAATGAAACATTTTTTCATTAATGTTTATTATTTTTAATCTGTCATATAATAATCAAAGCCCTGAAGGAAATAAAGCAATTTAGCAGCAATTGGAACACAAGAACCACAAATCCAAAAGTATTTGGCTGTGAAATAGAGAGAGAATGAAACATCCATATAAATTACATAGAACAGATATAAACACAAAGCAAATAAAAACAATTAACAGTCACTATTCATAAAATACAGTATATTAGAAAAATATATTGATGAAGTGACGCTGCAGAACATCATGTGAGTCAATGGGCAAGTCTGTTTAGGAAACACATGATGTACAGAACTTCTTCGTGTGTATAGCACAGATGTACTTGTTGCAGTTGCTGCATGTAGTCTGTGTCTTGGAGTCCTTTGAGGGTCCACAGACCTCACAGCTGGCTGTGGGGGTCTTCCAGAAGCTGACTGTGGGGGTCTTCTTGCGGCTGGCTGTGGGGGTCTTCCAGCAGCTGACTGTGGGGGTCTTCTTGCGGCTGGCTGTGGGAGTCTTCCAGCAGCTGGCTCTGAGTCAAGTTCATCTTCCAATTTGCTGTCAAATTCTGAGTTTACCTCCACATTATCCTCATCTCACCGTGTTCTTCTAATGCATTCCACTCACTCTCATCCATTATTAGCTCCAAGGCTCTCTGAGCAGAATATATTTTGGCCATTTTGTTGGTAGATAATTGTAGTTCTGCACTACACTGTTACTACACTGAGGTTATGTCTCTGTTTAGTCCCTCCTCCGGCGTGCAGGTGCGAGGGGGACAGTGCGAGAAAATGTAAAATGTTGATACATTTCTGGAAGATCTAAAATGTTTATAATGTTCTAGGATAGTTTTGTGTACACACTACAAAGGGTAAAGATCAAGGGAAAACAGGTTCTCACAGCTTCTCTATGCATACAATTGTGTGTGTGTGTGTGTGTGTGTGTGTGTGTGTGTGTGTGTGTGTGT
>CALSBZ010046657.1:1099711-1124452 GCA_943591055.1 Gobionotothen gibberifrons | reverse complement strand
GTGTGTGTGTGTGTGTGTGGTGTGTGTGTGTGTGTGTGTGTGTGTGTGTGTGTGTGTGTGTGTGTGTGTGTGTGTGTGTGTGTGTCTTTAGTTTCTGTGTGTTTTTCTCTGTCTGTCCTGGTATTGTATCCGGGTCAGATTGACCCGAACCTCTTATGAAGGACATAAATGCGGGTGGTGGAAAAAAATAAAAACAATTCCACATGTCCTTCACAATAAATAAGCCCCGGCCATTGAGTTTCAGGTTAAACGAAAATATCCTTATATTTTTTTTTATTCATTGAAAATGGAAATCGGGTCAATTTGACCCGAACACCACACAAGGGTTAATAGTTACAGTTGCACAGGTTATATAAACTAGGCACCTGCAGCCAGAATTTTGTTACAAATCAGACCGGGGATTATTTATATAAAGGTTAACTAATGATTGACTTGTTGTTTGCCACATTCGATAAAAGCCAACTGAAGATGCAACATTAAAGAGGCCCTTTTATACTTTTTAGGTGTTCCCTTTCCTATAGCGTGTAATATAGGTTTTTGTGGTCTGCAAAGGCTAATATTTCTCCCCCCCCCTTGCCTGAAACGCCACACTTGTATTGGCTAGCGCTCCATCAAATTGAACGTGATTTGCTGACATCTCTAATGCTGCGTTCACACCGGACGCGATGCGACGTTTGGGGGCGGCGCGATTACATGTAACGTCAATGCAGAGACGCGATCAGACGCGAATTCGCTCCGACGGCGCGCATGAAGCGGTGCGAATCACGCGATTGAGGCGATTGACGCGAGAGTTCAATTTTTTCAACTCGAGCGTCAAATTCACGCGACGCGTTCTCGCGGAAGCCAATCAGAGGTGAGGATCTCAGCCTGCCGTTACTGACGTTCTACCAGAAAACATCAGCCATTAGCTGTTAGCAGTTAGCACACAGATATCACAGCTCCTCATATCCGTTCAGAAACGGTACAAAAGTTAAACAAGTACAAACCACAGACTGTCTGTGTCATGGCGAATACAGTCGCTGGTTTATTTATGTATGTAGGCCGTTGTTATGAGTGTGGAGTGAGCATATACAACGTTAGCTTAGCCTGGTCGACCCAATCTCCATTCAGAAAAACAAGCATTTTAAAAGGTTTTTCGCCTGCCGTCTGTCTGCAGACTTGTCAAGCATTCATTCATGGTTTTTACTAACCGGTATCAGTATGTTGTTACATCGGCATCATTTAGAAACGTGTATTACAATTTAATCACAGTAAAATATGTTCATTTTGTTGTAGTTGTAGCTCCCGAGCCAGGGCGTCTTGTTTGAATGATGCTAGTAAACACAGCTGGCAGCCGCGGTGGCTAGATTAGACTAGAGCGATGCGATAGGAGCGTTTAGAGCGAAGCGAATATTCGCATCGCGTCCGGTGTGAACGCAGCATAAGCAGTTGTCCAATCACAACAGAGCCGGCCAGCTAACCAATCAGAGTCTGGTTTCAGACAGAGGGTGAAAAGAGGTGCTGCAGCACAGGCAGTATGAGACAAATAATAATTGTGATTTTAACCATATAGTGCTGAATGTGAAGAAGACTGAGGAGATGGTGTGGGACCCAAAGGCAGTGGGTGACCTTAGGCTGGTGGTTATCCACAATCAACCCATAACTCAGGTCAGCTCCTATAAGTAACTTGGTGTCCATCTAGATAATACACTCAGCTGGAAGGCGCATGTCCAAGGTCTGTGCTCTAGACTTCAACAGCGATTGTACTTTCTGCGTCGACTCCGGGCTTTCGGAGTCGACCAGAAGTTCATGTTACTGCTCTCTAACAACAAAAAAATTGAAGGCAGACAGATTGCATCAGAGACTTCTCTGTGACCTTTGACTTGATTACTTCCTTCCTTTCTATCCTCCTCTGCACTGACTCCCATACTCAATCAGTGCATCAGGCATTCCTCCGAGAGCAGATACACAACATCTTTCTTTTGAGAGATGCTTGTCCCTCACAATAAAAATGTATGTTTTTCTCAAAGGTTTGAAAATGATACCACTAATGCACTCCAGGCCTTTGCCCTTTGATCATCCCTCCCTCTCCTCCTCCACTAAGTCAACACAATGATTACACGTATCTCATCGCTCAACTTTACCCACAGTTGAAATGTTTTTGTAAAGGTTATTATAATGCAAAGACTGTCTTCACAACATATTATCCGTTGCTGTTAAGAGAGTGGGGCAACAAATGCATCAAACACAATATTTGTATATGAATATTCATAAGTCCTTTTCATGCTTGCATGGCGTCCTCCTAGTGATTAACCTGAAGCCTTTTAAATAGCTAAAGAAAGCAACAAAACACTACAATCCCAGATATACCGCACACTGAAGGAGATTTCCGATTCATAAT
Source organism: Gobionotothen gibberifrons (assembly GCA_943591055.1). Taxonomy (NCBI): domain Eukaryota; kingdom Metazoa; phylum Chordata; class Actinopteri; order Perciformes; family Nototheniidae; genus Gobionotothen; species Gobionotothen gibberifrons. Next base: position 1,122,072 of record CALSBZ010046657.1, on the reverse strand, counting down.
CTTTCCCACGTTATACACTTCATCCTATACCTTCAAAATACTGTTTTTAAGGATTTCAATACTTTAGCATTACTTTTCTTAAAGGCAGTTGTGGAATGCAATAAAGTAAAGTTACTCAATTACTGTACTAAAGTGCAATTTGTAGGTACTTCTGTACTCAAGCATGCATGATAATTAGCAGCAACAGTTATCCAAATTTGCTCCACCTTTACGAGCTGTCATGAACACATTCATATTTCATAATCATTATCCAGTAATTCAATATATATCATTCTGTAGTGGGCTATAACACTTAACGATAATTTACGTTTTTGGTACTTATACTGAAGTAACATTTTGAATGCAGGACTTTAACAGAGTATTTTTAACAATTGAAAATGGCTACTTTTACTCAAGTACATTTCAAACCCCTTAAATAACATTACAGGATTCTGATTACAATTCTTCATCATGAAGCCTGTTAGATAGATAGGAGGATATACTGTAACTCCTCTTTAGTTGTCATCAGATTATGCCCAGCAGGTGGCGCCCAGAGAACAAGTATTGAGATCCTCCTGAGGTTGGAAAAGTGTGGTCGAGAAACACAGGTAAGAGGATACAGGATAGATAACAAGCGGATATGTTCATTAGCGTCTTCCTCAGCATATTCTGTGCGGTTTCATCCCTGCTTTGACCTGTACACAGCAGCTCTCTGTGGTTCAGGGTTGAATAAGCCATAGATCAAGATAATCTACTGTTAAACACAGTCTGGCTTTAATGTCGACACTGCCAGACACATTACCCAGCCTGCATCTGTGTGAAGGTTAGAGTGAGTCACGTCTATCTGGGTAGTTACAGTATGTCTGCTCCCCTCAGGTAGACCAAAACATGATCATTAGATATTTCCAAATGCCAAACAAACTCATTTTGAAACAAGTGGAACCACAGACCAGAATGTAGAATATACGGTAACATTTTAAATAAAGCTGTATCAGGTTAAACAAGAGTCTACAGGCATGCTATCAACCCTATAAGCGTGAAATTATTACACATGCTTATATCACCATGCTAATATCACCATGCTAATATCACCATGCAACAAGTTCACAATGACTCAACATGCCAATGTGTAGCAGGTAGAATGTATACCGTGTTCACCATTCCAGGTTAGTGTGTAAACCATCAAGCAGCAACCTTGGGTGCTAAGGAATTGAGATTTTGCCAACAAATACAGAAATAGCAGAAATAAATATGGTTAAACCCTAGCAATAAAACAAAACAAACAACAAATGTTTTTGGTCTCTATAGCTCCTTTTCCAACTTTTAATACGTCTGTACGGCAGTGGATTTGTTTATAACACAATTGTTCAAATCCTATTAAGGCTTAATGTTATGCATAGTTATATGGGTGTCCACTTTGATTCACAGGTGGGTGCCGTCAAATGTTGCTAGTCATATCTGTCTGTCACCCGAGCCTGCCTCAATATTACCCTCATTCCACTTCCAGTTTTTGGATTAGCCAGAAGATGGGCGGAGCTAGCACTGCCAAGATGGCTACGGCAGGGCCCAAAATCATTACAAAAGCTCTTAAGAAACCCAAGGATGACATCATAGAGACGACATCCGTTTATAATACAGTCACTGGTTGGCAGACTTACAATTATGTACATTTACAAAATGGACAGCTGAGGCCGACGGTAATTGTGAGAAAGGAAGGCGGTTTACCCGCTCGGAATCATGAATGTCTGTAGAAAGTGTCTAACCCTAACCCTAGCCGAATACTCCATTCCATTAATTATTTGTTTAAGTTATTTCAATGGGAAGCTGGCTGCCTTACAGAACAACATTGTCATCAATAGAGCCATACTGTATGTGGCTGATGGAAGTCTTTGTTTTGGTGCTCTCAGAAACTGTTGATCTTACCTTACAACCAAGACGTGTAGAGTAGAAAACAACCACTAAGTAATTCAGTGTCTGGACTTGTCCCAGGAGACGCTGTTGTAGAAAATCCATCAGCTTCAAAGGGTAACTGAAATTCTTTCTTATTTCTTCTTTTTATTAATGATTAATGATTGCTCCGCCTCCAAGGGGGAACAGTAGGTGAATGGCAAATAACATTGAATTCACAAGGAAAGGGAGAAATAGCACAAAGATAGTTTATGACCTTTGCTGTTGTGCCATGAGCGTCCTTAGATGTTACTCTTCTTCTCTATTAATCTTCAGTAAGGTGTAAAATACCATTTCCTTCCTGAAGGGAAATGAGTTCAGAAGGTGATTTATGGGGGGTTGGCTGCAAGAAGAGCTACTAAGTCTCTTCAGAGCAGACAAAGGTGAAGTTATTATCCTGAGACAACCTGAAGAGGGGCTGTGTCATGTGTTACAGACAGTTACAGTGGGAGGTTGAAAGATGGTTTATTATCCTTGACACGATGAACGGCATCCAACACAGGCTTGTATTGTCTGGGACCAGTGAGGCCTCACAGGGGAAGTGAGGCCATCGTTGTGTTATTTCTATATGAGATAGTAGAGTTGCTTGAGGTACACATAGGGGTGTTTTGTAGTTATAAAACTTAAACTGTTAGGGCTAGGGTTAAGATTTGGCATTTAAAAACTCCCACTCATGGCTCTGTGGCACATCTTAGACATAACTGTACATGATTTTATGCGACATCAGATTTTATGCGACATCAGCCACCTTTAGCCACCAGGGATTGTAATAGCCCCAGCGCAGCCCCACCAACAGCTGACGAAAAGTTTGAAGTACGAAATCCGAAATGTCCTTTTTTTGTCTGCCTTGTCTCCCATTCTCCAGTTGAATCTGTCCAGTGTTGAGTCATAGTCTGGTTCTGTTAATTATGCTTATCACGGCACATGTATTCCTAAAAAAGTATTGTTTCATCATCAAAAGAGTGGTAACCGGTATTACCAGATACCAACTATTTGAAATGAGATACTGTATTGGAGGCAGGCGGAGAACAGCTCTGAGAGTGTGGAAATGTAAAAGTAGATACATAATTCAACAGATTGTTTTTTCTACCATTTATGTTTGAGTCTAATGTTCAAGCAGCACCTGGGTCGGAAAAGGGAAGCCATGCAAAAGTTCCTTAACTTGCATTCTCTATTGTAGCCTGTAGGGGAGGACTCCTCTGCTTCCAAACATTGACACTCAATTACAAAGTGGACTTTGTCACCGTGTTGTTACCCATTGATTTGTGGAATCTAGTTTTGAATCTTGAGTTTGGCATTTTGGCACCATCCGTTATTTTGTAACTTCAAGTGACACGAGAGGTTAGAGAAGTACAACCGACCGAAACAAGACTTTTTGTTAGATTTTTGTACACAAATTGACACAATGAAAAAGCAGTTGTGGGTGGCAGTGTCACATTACAGTACTGCAATACAAAACACAACAACATAGGTTATAACTACAATGACAACACAACAAAAATACAACAGTCGGCTTGGTCATAGATAACAATTTCCCACAACACATAACCTCAGGTGAGGTCGGAATAAAGTAAATTATATATAAATACATTCATAAATAAATCAAGTACATAAATAAACAAATCAAGAAAATGATTTCTTATAATAGGGATATCTGGGAAGGTCAATGTCTTTGAATAGGCAAACAAAAGTCCTATATATTTTTAAACTTGCTGGAAGAGCCTTTCAATGAACAATATATCAGATATTTTCCAGCTATAAATGATTGGAAATGTCTTTAATCCACAACGTGTGGGAAGGCAGTGTTTGTGATTTCCATCTCATAAGTATAGGACGTCTAGCCAATAGTGTTACAAAAGCTATCAGGTCCGGTTGTAGCCTAGCCAAAGACAGTAGTAATGGCGTTATGTTCGATATGTGTCCCATTTCAAAACAAAACATGTTATTGGCCCAAAAAAAATTTCAATTAACTTTCATGAACTGAAAACACACTATTAGACTGTTAAATGGACAGGGACAAAACCTGGATAACACCCACACCAGACTGCCATTGTTGCAACTTGACAATCATCAGGGAGCCAAGGCCTAAAGCATGCACTTCATTTCTTCTTTTTTACTTTAATGGGTACAAACATTTACTAAATGAACATCACACTATATTAAAGAATAATTAAAACTAGCTGATAAGACCATACTGTAAAGTCATCAGTTGAATCAGGTAACACATCAAGGAGGGTCTTTCTTAGACTTACGGAAGAATTGGACTTCTTCCGTAACCTTTGCTGAATACTATGGAGAATGCAATTATAAAGGCCAAAATGCTAATTCAGAGGGTTTATTAGCATGGTAGCAAAACCAATGAGGGACAATACATTGACTATAGACTTCTTTATTCACAGTTTATGGTTTACCTCCAATTTTCAGCATTTAAGTTTAAAGTTTAAAACTCAAAACCTTCATAATGGAAAAAAACAACATGCTAAATAAACATCAAAAGTACATTTGTGCAAAAAGTCTTATACCATTAGAAAGCCTGTTTATTTACCTTTCAAATGGTGCCACATTTGTGAGGAACAAGCATTCGTGGGATGAGCAGCAGAGCTGAGTATGTGGGGTGCGCCCATGAAGAATGTGACAAATCTCCTCTGCCAATGCCAAACAGCTTTCTTTGCTGCTGACTCTAGTTTGGTGTCGTTTGGTGGATTGGATTGAAAAGAAGCATTGTTACAACAAATAAAGAATCTACCAAACACAGATTTCCTTACTTTTTGTATTAAGTTTAGAACGGAATAGGGTGGCATTAGTAAAAAGAAACCATGAGGGCAAAAGAAAACGGGAAGTGAGAAGATTGCAGGTACCTACTGTTCTTACCTTGGGTGTGCATATAAAGGTATCACTGTCACGATATTCATGTTATGTCACGTTTTTATGTCTAGGTTTGGGTGTTTTGCTGTCATGTTTTCCTCCTGGTATATTGTCTGGTCCTTTTCCCTGTGTTTTTCCTCCTGTCGTTAGTTTCCCTGGTGTGTCTAGTTGTCTGATTGTGTTCACCTGTGGCCCTTGTGTTTCGCCTCCCCTGCCCGGCTGTTTCTCGTCTTGTGATTACCCCTCCCTGTATTTAGTCTTGTCTCTTCCTGTGTTCAGTGTTGGTTCGTCTTTTGTTTGTGACCGAGTTCACCGTGGAGTGTTTTGTTTGTCCATGTTTGATATTAGCCCTTGAAATAAAGGTATTATCAGTGTGATCTGCGTTTGGGTCCTACCTGCTTCACTCCTCGTATCAGAACAAACCAACCGTTTTTTTTTTGGCTAACTGCTCGGATCGATGGAGGGGAGCGTCCGGAGTTCAGCAGCGAGAGGCTGTGTTGTCAGAGGCGCGCCAGATGGCTATGGAGAAACCAGGTTTGGTGAAATTCTTACCTGGCTGGATTTCGAATATCCTCTCGGTGTGTGATTCCCGGCCTGCTAGCCCCAGGCATGCTAGCTCCCTGTCTCCTAATTCCCAACCTGATACCATACGCCTCGGTGGGTTCCGTCTGAAGGCAACCCGTGCTTTTGCCCCAGTTCCTGCTCCTGTCCAGGAGTCGTTCTCTGGAACTCGTCTGGCTTTTGGAGGTCCACGGAGCCTTCAAACGGCTTCTAAGAGAAGGAGTCGCAAGTCCAGACTAGCAGCCCGAGCCCCAAGAGCCATGGTTCCGGGCCCAGTTCTGGCCCCAGCGGCCATGGTTCCGGCCCTGGTTCCGGGCCCAGCAGCCTTGGTTCCAGCCCTGGTTCCGGCCCCAGCAGCCATGGTTCGGGCTCCAGTACAGGCCCCAGCAGCCATGGTTCCATGCTCCAGTGCTCTCAAGTTTCCTCTCAAGTCTCCTCTCGAGTCCCCTCTCGAGTTCCCTTTCGAGCCCTCTCTCAAGTTTCATCTCAAGTCCCTTCTCTAGTCCCTACTCAAGTCCCTATTCAAGTGCCGTTGGAGGTTCCGCTGGGAGTCCCGCCAACTCCATGTCCTGTCCCGTTGGGGGTCCCGCCGACTACTCTTCTGCCGGGGGTCCTGCCAACCCTATGTCCTGTGCCATTGGAGGCCCAGCCGACTATTCTTCAGCCGGGGGTCCTGCCAACCCGATGTCCTGTGCCGTTGGAGGTTCCGCTGGGGGTCCTGCCAACTCCATGTCCTGTCCCGATGGGGATCCCGCCGACTGCTCTCCTGCAGGGGGTTCTGCCAACTCCATGTCCTGTCCCGTTGGAGGCCCCGCCGACTACTCTTCTGCTGGGGGTCCTGCCAACCCTATGTTCTGTGCCGTTGGAGGCCCTGCCGACTACTCTTCTGCCGGGGGTCCTGCCAACCCTGTGTCCTGTGCCGTTGGAGATCCCGCCAACTATTCTTCTGCTGGGGGTCCTGCCAACCCTATGTCCTGTGCCGTTGGAGGTTCCACCAACTGCTCTCCTGTCGGGGGTCCTGCCGGCCCTGTGTCCTCTTCCGTGGGGGATCTTGCCGACACCTGTCCCACCGGCTCCGGATCCTGTCCGGTCGACACAGGCTCCTGCCCGGCCTCCGGAGCTGTGCGGTCTTCGCACTCGAGCCCGGCCCCCTGAGTGCCGCGGTCTTCGCACTCGAGCCCGGCCCCCTGAGTGCCGCGGTCTTCGCCCTCGAGCCCGGCCCCCTGACTTTCCCGGCCGTGGTCCTCGCCCCCCGGACCCGGCCCCCTGACTCTTCCTGCCGCTGCCTTCGACCTAGTGCCCTGTTCCCTGGGTTCGCCCGCTGTGGTCTTCGCCCCTTTTTGGACTCTGCCTTTCCCCCGGGCCGTCCGCCCGAGACCCCTGCCTGGTCCTCTGCCGTACCCTGGGCTGTCAGTCAAGGCCCGTCCTCCGGACCCCCTCCACCCACCCTGATGGACGTTTTGGATTTTTTTTTTGGTGTTTAGGGACGTCTAGTATCAGTCCCTTGAGGGGGGGGTTCTGTCACGATATTCATGTTATGTCACGTCTTTATGTCTAGGTTTGGGTGTTTTGCTGTTCTCCCTGTCATGTTTTCCTCCTGGTTTATTGTCTGGACCTTTTCCCTGTGTTTTTCCTCCTGTCGTTAGTTTCCCTGGTTTGTCTAGTTGTCTGATTGTGTTCACCTGTGGCCCTTGTGTTTCGCCTCCCCTGCCCGGCTGTTTCTCGTCTTGTGATTACCCCTCCCTGTATTTAGTCTTGTCTCTTCCTGTGTTCAGTGTTGGTTCGTCTTTTGTTTGTGACCGAGTTCACCGTGGAGTGTTTTGTTTGTCCATGTTTGATATTAGCCCTTGAAATAAAGGTATTATCAGTGTGATCTGCGTTTGGGTCCTACCTGCTTCACTCCTCGTATCAGAACGAACCAACCGTGAAATGGGCCCAGCAGATCCGTTCGAGCTGGAATTATTGGATTTTTTTTTTTGCCCTGGTTCCGGCCCCAGCAGCCATGGTTCGGGCTCCAGTACAGGCCCCAGCAGCCATGGTTCCATGCTCCAGTGCTCTCAAGTTTCCTCTCAAGTTTCCTCTCAAGTCTCCTCTCGAGTCCCCTCTCGAGTTCCCTCTCGATTCCCCTCTCAAGTCCCCTCTCGAGTTATCTCTCAAGTAACCTCTCGAGTTCCCTCTCGAGTCACCTCTCGAGTTCCCTCTCAAGTCCCCTCTCGAGTTCCCTCTCAAGTCACCGCTCGAGTTCCCTCTCAAGTCACCGCTTGAGTTCCCTCTCAAGTCACCTCTCGAGTTTCCTCTCGAGTTCCCTTTCGAGCCCTCTCTCAAGTTTCATCTCAAGTCCCTTCTCTAGTCCCTACTCAAGTCCCTATTCAAGTGCCGTTGGAGGTTCCGCTGGGAATCCCGCCAACTCCATGTCCTGTCCCGTTGGGGGTCCCGCCGACTCTGGCATGATAGGTGGGCCTGTGAAAGTCCACCGCCGTTGCGAGTCTCCGGCTGTAACAGTCCACTACCGCCCGCGAGGACCCAGGTTCGATTCCGACCTGAGGTCCAAAAGATGTATTTAAAAAAAAAAAAAATAGTCTCCCGTTCATCGCGTCCATTCGCGACCCACCTATCACATCTCTGCACCCCACACTTTGAGAAACGCTGGGCTAAACTATCGACTTCATTACGTCTGATTGTCTGACTGCTCATGTTGCATGCCGCGTTGGACTTTGCTGAATCAATGTCACCCACTCTAACACTTACTTTAGTGGTTATAATAATGTTATCATAGCTGATAGCAGAAGCGGCAAAAAAGCTATATTTATCCAGATGTATCCTTTAAACATGGCTGTTGTGGTGCAATGGCCAACGTATTGTAAACAGCAGCTCGATGTCTTTGTTTTCGCCGATGCCACAATCCAATAAATCAGCTCGGAAACCATATGATGGCAAGAGATAATAAAAATAAAGAAAAACAGTAAACAACGCGCCTCCTCCCCTCCACGCCTGAAGCTTCCATTTCTCATGTTTTTCTCTCTCAGGCTTTATTTGTGTGGTTGCTGAGTGAAAGCCGCCACAGTGGTAGAAGGGCCCAGAATAGCCGAGGGTGGGGAAGGCCAGCGGCCTTGCATGTGGGCTGCTGAGCTGTGTGCTCTGTAGTGTGTCTCAACCATCCGCTGGCCTATGGAATGAAGGCTGCTTCCTCATGCATGCCAGTGGTCAGAGCCCGGCCTACACACCCTCAACTATTTCTGTCCCGTTCCCTTACACTTCTTTCATTTTCTTTCCCTCCTCTCTCGTTTTCCCATACAGCTGCCTTTCAGTGTTCAACAGTATTTGGAAATGCAGATGGTCAACACAGAACATTGAGTTGGAAATGGAACATATCTGCCATAATTTCTACTGTATCAGTCTGCACCATAAATGTAAATGTATATCTTATGCTACTTCTCCAGTAAGCATTGCCCTTGTTCCCTCAAGAAAAATCCAATGGAATATTTGCATTGGATTTTGGATATTTGCCTAAATAAGCTCTGTGGCACACAAATGTTTATGATATTTACTAACCCTAACCCCATCCCTGTCCCAAACAACCTTCAAGTCATATTTAGCCACTTACTAAAACAACCTTAATTAAAACAAATAAAAACGTAAAAGGTGGAGTATTTACTGCCATATTTTGTTGTAGAAGTAAACATTAAATTCTCTTAAGCTTGTGATGACTTCTTTAATTCCAGGCATTTCAGAAAAAAAAACATTTACTGTAAAAAAAAAACATTAACTTTCACTCAAAGGAACGAAAGGTGTTGATATGCTGACACATTTCCGTGTTTTATATGACTCATATTTGCAACTCTATATTCCCACTGTTCCTATCCTTTGATTCATAATGAAATAGGTAACCTTTTTGGTTTATGTATTTCTAGTATGTATTCCACATTATGTCTGTTTTGAACCACCTATCTTATTTTATAATACATGTAACAGGAACATATGTATCTGTTTCTTCCCTTGTTGTAAACTGTTCTGTTGGAAGGAAAAATGACACATGCAGTGAGTTAAATGTGTGATGCTATTTCTAGATTTAAAATAAATGTAAGCAGTGTGTGTGAAAAAGGATAAACACACCCAGTGGGGTTGTTAATCACAGCACCAGTCATCAGAGTGAAATGCAACGATAACAGGGACATTCCTGGGGCGTTACTGTTACTGATCGCACAATTATGTCGAGCTGATTGAGTCTATTTGAATGACTAATGAATGATTAGCTACCAGTGTAATCTGAGAGAAATGTGAAACATTCCTTTTGTTTGGTTTCTGAATGTGTCGGGAAACTGCACCGCTGGGAAATATAAATTCGAAACAATGTAATGACGGGCTGTCGGGGAATTCTTCAGCCAGGCAGAGTGGTATTGTTTACTGAGGTTAACATTTTCTCCTCCTTTCTTTTCTGACTTAAATGTGTAGTACTCAGCAGCACAAAGGACCAAAAGAGTGAAATATTGCCTGTTTGTCCAGATGAATTCCAGGCACCTGGTGGAGCACAAACACGCTCACTGTACAAGAATGCGTCCACTGAACACAAGCGCTGTTATATCTCCCACTCGAATACTCTCGCTCCCTCTTTCTTTCCCTAACTCACACTTACTGTACTTTAGTGGCCTGGAAGCATGCCAGCCAAGCCCACTGTATTTCTCTACTGTGCATTACATATATTACACGTGGAGGCCCACTCTTTGTGGTTTACGGTACTGTGCTAAATTGCCCTCACTGTCAAAACCAACACATTTCTATTCCCTTTTTTAAGGTTTTTTGCACACATACATGTTTAGCAAGTAAGACGTTAGGAATAGTTGAACATTGTGCATGAGTTAAAAGCAAAAAACTAACAAAAGTAAAATTAAAAGCAGGAAAAGATTCCCAAAACCTCCCACTTGCTTTTCCAAGCATTATTATCAAACTGTCAAAAAAAGAAAACAAGATCCCTTTCCATTTTCTTACTAGCTAGAAACAAATAAAATGTGCAATGGAATTGTTAATATGAAAGATTTTTTTAGGAACTAAAAGATCAATCTACTTGTTCATATATCATTAGTAGCATTGCAACGCTAGCACTGCTGTCCAAAGAAGGACATCGTAAGTATATTGGTGCTATGATAAAGACAAGTATTTAGGCATGTTTCACTGAGCTAGCTTAGCCTAGCTTTTGCCTGCTTGTCAACAGAGCTCTTTTGACGGGTACATATTCCACAATTGTTGTTCTGATGGCTGAATGTAGCTTCTGTAGCTGTGTTCGGTTAAAACGCAATTTTGTTGGGTTTTCTGCTCTCTCTGGTAAGCAGTGTATATGTCAAAAGCGTTTATTGTGTAATGGAGATTGTTGCCCAGTTGCAGACAAAAATTGCATAGTTAAATAATTGAGTGGTACAAGGATGACATATTTTTGTAGTCCGACCTGGAAGTTAGCAGCAAGAGCTCCCTCTACAAATACTGTATATTGCAGAAAGATAAACGCTAACTTCTTCAGATATTCACCAGTGGGGTATAAATAAGGATACATTCCACTTATCAACACCACTTGTTTCATTGTTTAAGGCGGACTTGTGTTTGTGTGATGACATTTAGTTGTCTCATTTAGTGGCTTATTAGCATCAGCTGTTTATAACACATAGGAGTTTAGGAAATTCACCAGTGGGGTTATTTACTGACGTATTTTATGTCGAAAAACTAATCAGGAAAATCTCTTTAGACTTTGTTAATCACAGACCTTATTCCGGGAAATCTAACCAAGAACTCCAAAAAAACATTGACTTTGAGATGAGGGTGCTTAACTGCTAAATCATTTCCAGGTTTAACCCGTATTCATGCACCACTCTGACTTGAAAGGATCTGATCTAAATGTTGAAGGTCTCAGTATTCTGCCTCTATTGCATTGTGCAATGTACTTCATAATCATAAGTAAAGCAAAGCAAATCAGTTACTTTCATAACTGCACATTGCATATCAACAAGTTTCGATGCAAGCTAAAACTAAATTGCTTGAACTGTACAATTTACATATACATCTAACACATTTCAGCTCAGAGGTGTAAAGAAATCCCTTTGCTATCCACCCTGCACCACAGTCTTGTCATCACATCTCAGCTCAGACACTTCTGTCTGTATCAGCGTCTGAAGGCTCTGATTGACGGCCAGCCTTGGCTCCGGAAAGGACGAGATAAGCAGGCCCAGATGGGGCCGGTCTGATGTGTCTGCCCGCATGATTTAGACCTGAGCCCGGGACAGTGCAGGGGGACCAGCGCAGAGCTTCTGACCCCACCCCCACTTCCACCCCATGTCAAATACATACCACATGGGAGAGGTATATCACCATTTGATCTGCCCTGTTGGGGAATCAGAACATCCAGACGCTGAGTTGTGTTTGCCTGTCCTCAGCCTCTGTGTGACCCAGTGTGAGGTTGGGATTTTTACTGGGATGGACAAAATAAATGGCCGCTCATTATGCGGCAGAGGAAACCCAATGTGTTGATCTTGGACTTCAGTCTTATCATTTTACAGTTCTTTCTATTTATGACCCTGCTGACTGGTCGCAGTAAGGAGGTTGCGTTACATTGTGCTGCAGAAAAATAGAGCAGGTTGAAAAATGGAGCAGCACAGAAGATGAATGATGGGCCAGTATAGTAGCAGATGTTATCATGTAAGAATAAGCGTTTCTGTCCGACCCGGATGAATGGAAGGTTAGTCTAATAATAACCATTCATTATTATGCAATCAATTATAATGGATAAAAAGTCAGTGACAGTATTGATCGGGAGATAGAAGATTTGATCCATTACAGCTCCCATTGAAACATATTGGAGGTTATTAGTACAAAACAAAAGCTTTAAATAAAAACATAATAAAATAAGAGTGCATTTCACAAACTGCACCTCTCAAACTTTACTCCAGACGTATTAATGCACTCAGTAAATGACAGAGATAAGCCACATTTCAGATAAGTCGTTGCATAAAATAAATGCAAAAATGTAGCATGCTAAAATAGTCACAATTACAATGCAAAAACGCTGATGATGATTAGGAGGTATTTGCAGTAGTGTAAAGTAACTAAGTGCATTTACTGTGCAGTAATGATGAATTATTGTAGGCCGATCAGGAAGTAAGCATAATCTCCATATATTAACACCACTTTGTGATTTCTGAAGCTTATATTGAATATGTTTTTTGTAACATAGTGACATCACTGTGTAACACTTGCACTTCTATTGGCTCACGCTCCAACACATTGTACGTGATAGGCTAAGGGGTGGGGCATCTCTCCGCAGTTGACCAATCAAGACCGAGCCGGCCAGCTAACCAATCAGAGCACACTGGGCTCTGGTTTCAGACAGAGGGTGAAAAGAGGCAGTATGAGTAAAATAAAGAGCTTTTTGAACTTTAAAGCGTGGAGACATGTCACAGTAGAGACACTAAATACTAATATGTCGTGTTTTAGGTATTCTTTGGGATCAGAACCTCCCAGAACTCTCAATAGAGAACCGCAGTGACGCGTCCTAAAACCCGGAAGTAAGTTAGCATTTTTACCACTTCCGGTTCCTTCGATAAAAAGCAATGCAATTTCTCCATAGGGTTTTGGAAAATAGCTCCAAATAAGGTCTGTGTTTGACACACATTGAAGAGACAGATCACGTTTTGTTCTACGACATTAAATACATCAGCAGTGACCACGCTGTTGATTTTTTAAGAGTTTACGTGTCTGAAAAACGATGGTTGTTACTAAGTGGCTGAATAGGACTAAAGAAGTTGTCCAGGCCGTTTTACGTCATTACACCGAACACGTAAACACTCCTCTAAGTTTGTTTGCCCTGTTCTGCTTGAAAGCAAGTACCTGCCTCCTGCAAACTGTTCAAACAAACGCTTCAACTTGTACCATTTAGAATCTGTATGTTTGAATATGGATCTTAAGTTGGCGTGACGTTGAAGCAGCGACCCTGCTGTAGTTCATTTATAGCATAATGTTAGCATTTTGCTTCTGGCGACTAGATTTATGATTCGAACATTATAAAAGTAGGGAAGACATGTGGATATTATCCGGCTGAACAAAACGTGATCCGTCTCTTAAATGTGTCTCAACCACAGACCTTATTTCCAGCTATTTTCCTAAACCCTATGGAGAAATTGCATTGCGTTTTTGACGAAGGAACCGGAAGGAGTTTACTTCCGGGTTTTAGGACACGTCACTGCGGTTCTCTATAACTGAACCTTTTATCCAAAATATTGAACTCATACATGCAACATGAGATAATAACACCAGTTAAAGGTAATTTGTGGGTTAAGTAATCAGCGTCCTCTCTCTGATCTTCTCCACACGCGCTTTGTGTCCGAGCTATCCAACTATCCCTTCCTTCCACATGATCAGCTCTTTTGTTGCCACTCAGCGCCTCTGCCTTTTGCACATGCTCAGTTTCACTGCGCACGCTCTGTGTCTCAGTGCTTCTGTACACGCTGGCTGGGTCTGAATACAATAAAGCCTGAGGTATTCGTCTAGCCCCCGCTCTGACACACACACATTACAGGCCCACGACACAATCCTTTCTGTGATAATTTCTATGTTTGAGCGGAGAAATGTACCATGTGTGCCGTGTTTTGATGTTGCATAACGTGAAGGGTCATTTAGTGAAGGTGAGCAGAGGCTCAGAGGAATGTCAGGGGCAGTGGACGTCACTTAGGTAGACAGAGTAGCTGAGGGGGTGTCAAGTTAAATACCTGCAGAGTTCTCCCCTTCAGTGGACAGGTTTGGACAGGCCGCACTGTGTAACCACTGGCAGCTTTTAAACCACAGGGTCAGCTTACTAATGGCAGAGTACTTGAGAAATTGCTTCAGGCAGCTTTTTTCCATTATACCTTCTAACCTTTAAGGTTAAAAGTAGTTGACATGTCAACAACTTTTTCTTTGTTTGTGTCTGTATATTTCTCCTGAATTCTCCAAAAGTTATTATTTAATAATGACTAATTTAAACATAGGATTTCAGAAAACACAAAGGATCATTTTAATGTAAAAAATCAACTGGGAACATTTCATGGTCATTTCTATTATATTTAGTGTATGCCCTATTCACATGAAGTGTTTCGCAAAGTGTATGGAATTCTACAAAACATATCCTTAATAGCCTGTTAACCTTTTTTTTCTTCTTTATAAACTCTTCGCCGGCAATCTCACCGTCAGTAGCACTTAGACATTCCACAAGTCTAATCAACATTCTAAAAGGAGAAAGAATAGAGGATGTGTAAATAAAACAATCAAACTGTTTTAGGATATACTTTTATGTTCTAAAAAACCACGATTATTGATGCACTATTTTATTCTAAAATATTCTACTGTTTCTTCTTGCACTATTTTTATTTTTATTTTTGTATTAGTTGTATTGTTTCATGTCCTATATAACTGTGTTGCAATGTTGGAGGAGCTTGGGACTCAATATTTGAATTGCCATTTCTACACTGCAGCTACTGTGCATATGACAATAAAGCCTTTGAATCTTGAATGAATCTTGAGTCTTGAAGCTAATGCGTATTAACGGCAAAAAGCATAGGAGAAATACAGATTTAGTGTGAAACTGTTTAACGCAACTGGTCTAGTTTGCTCAAGGTGAATACCTCGTGAAGATTACTGGTGGAAAAGACAACAACTCCCATGATCCGATCCACGAGTCTGTCTGACTTAGAAGTTTCCCAAAAATCAAAATGTCCAATAAGGAATAGATATGTTGTATGTAAAGAGTTGTTGGCACTTAAGATGTCATTTTGTTACAGAGCACTTCCAGTATGTGGCATTGGTCAGCTGACAGAAGGCTTTAGCAAAAAAAAAAGGGTAAAAAAAGAAACGCCAAAGACAGATTAATGGGATCCATTTAGGAGTTCCTGCTGAGTTACTTTCACTGTTTAAGATAATTACATTCTCAAATTAAATCAGTTTGGATCAAAAGCGCAGCAGATGGTGTCTGGGTATCTTCGTAAGTCTTTGCTCAAATCTTCTCGTGCCTGCCCTTCATTCCGTGCACATGCACTGTTTTGAAACCAATCATATGCTGTACTTTGAGATGCGTGCCATACATAAAGCTTCCACTAAAATGAGCAATAATGCCCAACAATCCTCAGGAATGTGTTTCTTATTTCAAATTACACAATTAAGTAATTTTATAAGAAGCATTAAAGTGTTTTAATTTGGCAGCTGGAACCCGCCAACGCTCCTAATGAACTGAGCGTTTGGAGATAATCTTACCAGATGTTACAAAGAAGGAAACCACACATTCTTGTATCAAAAGAAGAAAGCAGAGCAGCCAACACACTCATCCTGATAATGTACTCTGCTGGAAAACACCTGTGAAGATCATATACACTCATTATACACTTTAATACTGAACATGAAATCAAAGGCATTATTTTCTTTCAGTGATGAAGGACTCTTCTTCTTCTCTGGTAGCAGCAAACACAATTCAAAGTGTCAGCTACCAACGTTTTCATTTTCTTTGGAATGTTATTTACTGACCAAACAGATTAGACTTTCATAAACCAAACTGGACACGTGGATTCCCTGGAGGGACATCCAAGTACACACGGAGAAAAACAGGAAGTAATCATTCGATCAGATTGGAGGTAAGCATGGGTTTCAGTTCAGAGTTCATTCCCTTCCCAAATGTGTCATGCAATATGTGATATATACTCCAGGCTCAAAAATAGAACTGAGGAGTCATTCACCCAGCAGTCACTTTTATCACGCGGAATGAATATTTATCCTCCTCCTCATGTGACCCGTGGGATTAGCAGAGATCATTAGTCTGAGTTGTTGCTCCATAATTGCATCCAAACACTACAAATTATCTCCTCACTTGAAAACTAAACGTATTACCACTGCTGGGTACATTCTCCAAATTCCATCATGGTGGGGCATGTTCTCCAAGCCTGAAATGCATTACCGATAATGAACACACGCTTCCAGGGGCTAAGAATAAATCAATGATCTGCTGAGGAAACAGTAAGTACAATACAGCGTGTCCCTGGAGTTATCTACTGTCAAGATCTCCACCAGTGAGGCGTCCATGACTGGTCTCTTATCCTCCTCCCAGACAATTCTGTGAACACAGCTCAGGTTCAGGCCTCCAGCTGGCCTCAGCTTGACTCTTGCTAGTATCCTGCTCTATTCCCCCCTCATGGTATGGGCGAGGGCATCCTGCCAATTTACACGAACATAAAAGCTCTTTTGGTGGTGGACGGAGCAGGATGTGAGCTGGTGGAAATGGACGACCACAAGCTGATTGCGAGAGGGTGGCCCGTGGCAAAGCTTCTGGAATACCAGTGGGAAGACCCACTCCTTACCAAGTGATGAGGCTCTGGCTCTCTTTCCAAGGATGTGAGCCAGACATCGACACACTAGGATGTGGTCAGATGGTCTAGTTGTAGAAGAGAGAGTGAGTCTCTGCAAGGTCGAGGGAAAATCCCCCTCGGATACTCTGACATTATCGTCAATCTGAGATGCATTCCACGAGTTGTTTTGGGATGAAGTTTTATGTAAGGTTTACATCTTTATAGGAACATGCTTCAATTTGCTGCAATCATTTGTGGTTTATGGTTTGAGGCACAGTAATGATAGCATGCAGTGATAGTAATGAGTGAGAGAAGTTTTCCATGTTAACAAAATTAAAGAGGCGTGCCCCTACTCTAAATGCACCATGACTGTAGCTGCACTGCATTCTGGTATTTTGATGCCGTCGTTGTCTATGCATTATTTGTGATGATTTGTCCCAGTTTTTGACTGTTTAAAGTACGTTGTAACCACAACATTGGTCTTTTAAAGATGGTATGGCATATCTATTAGCAAGCAGATACCTAATTTTACATGCAGGGATGATGTCTTTTTTAGGCCGACACAGATAGCATCTCATCACAAATTGGAAGTACGACTTGGTTTGTTTTAGCCCCCTGGTGATTTAAGCTCTGTTCTGGTCTGCACCAATTCCTGACTGGAATATCTGTCTCTTTAGCCTCTGTACTATGATCTATGATTAATTGTTCAATACCTGACCTCCAGAATGTATTCACTGTACTCAGGAGATTATTCTGCACTGGTGGGGGGTTCGGTGCCTTGCTCAAGGGCACCTCGGCAGTGACCAAGAGGTGAACTGGCACCACTCCAGCCATCCACACTGGTCAGATCAGGACGTGAACCGGCCACCCTTCGGTTCAAAGACCAAGTATAGAGACTGAGCCACTGCCGCAAAAAACAGCTATATTTCATAGTTCTAATGATATTAAGAACTGCTGAACAGAGTAAGTTGCATTGCTGATACATGCAAACATTTAAAATCTTGACCTGTGCTTACTCTTGAACTCCACCTTTCACCTCAAGCTGGGTTTGTTCAGAAAACCTTTTTTGTGTGTGCAAAAGTAGGAACAGAAGCCGAGGTGCTACCTCTGGCGCGTGTGGTCTGTAATTCACTATGGTGCATCGCCCACGCACACACACAAAAAAACATTTTGGGATGTAGCCACAGAGCCAGACAGTGTTTATACTACCCACGATCCTCCTCCCACTCCGCTCTGCTCATCACCTGCACTCAGAACAGTGGACAGTGCCCTCAGGATCCGTCCCTCCCTGTGAGCTGCCTGTAGGGCTCAGAACATTGTGAAATGTTTACTGTCAGGGGGGAAACATGTGCGCACGAGGACCTGCAGAGATTATGGAAATAAACCAATAAATAAAAACAAGGATAATTGTGTGTTATTGGTGAGTAAATAACAGTGTGTTATTTAGAAAAGAATAACAAATTAGAAGGAAAAGAAGATTTAAAAAATACAGATTTCAGTATCCTGAGGATCTGAGCCCCATTTATTTTCCTCACAGACGGCAACAAAATTCCGACATTATACGATTTAAAATAAAAGCAATAATTGTGGCTTGATATTGAGTAAGAACATGTTTTTATGAATCACACAGCTTCCGGTCTTCCACGACCCGACCGGAGAAAAAGACGTGTTGCAGGCACGAAACACATTACCAGAAGAAATACGGAAGCTTCCCCAAGTCACATTAGTCAACATATAGCCAACCCCAAGTCTGATAAAAAACATAATTGCCTAAACAGAGAAGTAGAATATATCTGACAATTTATTAAAAAAGACAGTGGGCTAAAACAAACGACTTATTATAAGCCTGATTTAGTATGCTCAAATTACCATCCAATTGTGGAGAAGTCAAAATGATCACATAATGAATATAATCGTAGATCATGCAAAGTTGAGAAGCAGCAAGCTTTTAAAAAGACAATGAACTGTATACTGTAGCGCTGCTTTGTGTAAGTATGTTATATTCCTCACTCACTTCCCTCAGACAGCAAGTGATAATGATGTAGCTTACTCCATAATGGGTGTGAAAACATGCATAGCAGAAGCCCCACTCTGCGTGTCACACCTCATCAGTTTCAACATGCAACAAAGTGGTAAATGTGTCAGGACCTGAGCATGCTTCTCTGAATTCAGTTTTTCTCAGATGACTTACTCTGGTAGACAAGGACAGGCTTGTTTACCTGACCTGGGATCAGTATATGGTGTGTCAGATGGACAGAAGTAACCTCAGTGGAACAGTTTAGACAGGACATCTAAGAAAGCTCTCCTTGTGTAAACGCCAAGGGCACAGGCCAAAGCAGACAGAGGGAAATACATGTAAGCCCTGAACTGGATACAAAAACGACTAATTTCTGCAATAACACAACCCAATAGAAACTTGTGATGGCAAAACAAAAATAAGATGACATGAATGTTCCTGGCAAATAATACTGTGTTCAACAGAAAAGACCGTACAGTGGATGTTAATGCTGGCTTCTCAAGTTCGGTGAAGAAAGAAATGGGTGAAACACTTCAAAACACTGTACAAGTAGGTTCAACAAGGAAGAGGACAACACCACAAGGCAAATAACATAACATTGGCTGGGTGTGAAGTTTTGGAAAGCTAATTTGAGCTAGTTTTAACTTGTTGCCCAGCAATTGTCAGAAATAGTTATTTAGACTTATACATGACTAATAATCCATTCATAATTATAATAATAATAATCATGACTTTTGTTTTTAAAGCCCACTGACTAACTATCATGTGAAAACTCTCTGGCTTCTTAAAAATAGTAATGCATCAGACCAATTAATGATGATTAGCATGAAACTACCACAGACTGTACTGACCGGAGTAAAAAGTAATCTTTGTAAAAGGTTGTCCACAAGGCTTAACTGATCTATAAAGCAAAGATGTTCTAACTTTTCCTGTTTCGCTCGTTAAGGCATTGACACTAAATATACTGCACGGCGCATGTTATAATTATGTACTTTTTCCCCTTGTCCATTTTGGCCCTGAAGCTACATTTACACCAAACCGGTGACGTTGTGTTTCTATGGAGAGAGCGATCCTGTCTGACTAGGCGGTAGCGGCACTCTTAGCGTTGTGCACTGCTCGAGGCTGTGCACAAGGTTCCAATTATTTCATATTTGACCACTCAGACATTTCGACACGCAACTGATCAAATGACAGCTGTATGAAGCAGCGCAAACTAGTAAGGGAGCTAGGCTAACCATAGAAACAAAACTTAACTAGCTGCAGACTCTGCACCCAACCCTGTGTTGAGGAAATAGCAAATCGCGTAACATGCTTTACTCTGTCCTTTTTTTGTATTTCTGGACTACTTCCTCAAAAACACGTATTAATCAATGATAGTTTGGTTTAACAGTGAGAGCACAGATATAAATAATCACATTAATTTAGTTTTAGGGTCCTTGAGGTGAGTATTGCTGCTTACACTGTTGTAGCTAACTGGGATACTGTACTGATAAAGACAGTAGTGTTAGTACTGTTATTAGTGACAGCTGTGCTTTCCCTACTATAAAAAGTCTTTATGTGCTATGAAAAAGGGGGATTTCATTTCAGAACAACCTGCAAAAGGACTGCAGTTCGAAATGCGCATTGGAAAATGTACAGGCATGTTAAATAAAGTGCATAAAAAGCTAATTAAATAACATATTAACCATTTATAGAGTGAATATCCATGACTTATAAACCCTTCACACTGATTAAAAATAAATCAGTGAATAGATTTGTCATCTCTGTAATATTGAGCAATATATATTTCAGGGGAAGTTACATAGTTTCCTTATCGAGCTCTGGAGTTTCCGAGGTTTAATGGTCTTCCTAAATGAGAAGACAGTGTTATGTGTTCTACTTACAGATCTTGTGCCGGCCACATGTACGCTGGATGACATCACCCCGAGGCGATTTAGCAGCACCATGCTAAAAGGACTTCTTTCACAACTGCTGTTTAACGGGTGCTAAATAACGCCTGTGTGAGTTAAATAGAGGGTGGCTCAGCAACGTGGGCTGTCCACAAACAAACCCGCATTCATTTCAGCACAAGACTTTGCAAGTTTTTACAGTGGTTCATCCATCACATGAAATAATAAAGTAAGTAAAAAGCAGATTAACATGCAAATGCCTTGTTATTGCTATGTCTCAATTCTGATACTTCCCTTAATTCAATGTCATGTACAACACTTTAAACACTAGTGAAGTGTGTGAATTTAGGCCCCGTTTACATGGAGACGGTTCGGGTTGTATCTGCTACTTTTTTCTATCGTATGGACGGTTCGTTCACATGAGACCGTAACGGAACCGCGGAAACGGACCCCTCAAACGATAACAGGGCCCAAGGTGGGTAGATCTGCGGACGGAACGCTCTGGGGGGTCAAACGGCTCCGTGTGTATGCCCTATACGCCATAGCCCCGCCTCTCCCCACCTCTTCTGCTCACCCCCGTGTCACCCGCGTCATTGCTGATGTGTTTTGCCAACAACCACGACGGAGACACGCAGCTCTGCATGATCACCTGCAGCTCCGCCCGCTGTGATGGAGCGATGAACGGAGCAAAACACACATTTCAAGTTAGATCATCACCCTTATAGCTATTTTAATTACCTCTCAAACTACCTAGTTATAAATATGTTTATTTTTACTGTCGGGTCACTCATTACTGGATCAGCCAGCTGCATGAGACCACGGATACTGACGGGCTCTCAGGAGAGAGGAAGGAAAAGAGAGGCTCCGTCCTCCGCGTATTATTGTTATATTATTATATAGAGTCGTTATTCATTTGTTTTAAAGCTCAATAAATAACAAAGAAAACCTTTGACCGGCACTTTTCTAATTTTGTCTGGAAGATTTAAACTTTAACGGACATGTTGACCGGTGAAAAAAACAGAAGGCCAACCAGGCAACCATGGCAACCATGCTTGGGAGGTCTTCTTCGCTGCTTTTGGTGTATTTTGTGGGGGAAGTACAGCGCCACTTACAGGCCCGGCATATGTAGGCTACTACAGCGTCTCCAGCGGTCTCGTGTGGACGGACACAGTTATTGAGCCGATTGCGTGTGAACGGAAGACTTTTTTGATATCGAATTCGGTTCATTTTCGTTTCTGTCTCCGTGTAAATAGGGCCTCGAATCACACACAGCTGCTGTGCCCACAGGATGTGACGATCGGTGCTGTTAGCTTGATAGCTAGCTAGCAAGGATAGTTTGCGTTTACCAAATCATTACACACTGCCCCTTTTAAAGTTACCACTGCTGGTTCTTTTCGACACTAGGTGGTATGTTACTGAAATTGTGAAAAAAGCAGGTTTTATTTATATCTTGTTGTGTTTAGCAACCACAACAACGGCAGGTTACGTTACTGTTACATATCCAAGATGGCGGTCGGTGTGTGTGAACGTGAACGGTGTCCTCTTAAGCACAAAAAAATGCAAAGGTACGTAAAGAAGTACGTGATTAGAGACACAGCAAATGTGGGATTTTCTGCCACTATGGGTCTTTGCAGTCAGCTGCTGTTTGTGTGATTCCAGCATTGTTCATTGTCAAGAGGGTTTCTACTGGGTGCTGAATTATAAGCAGTCTTCCTCTTTAAAACAAATGGACATGGAGAGTAAAACCCAACCCCCCCC
>CALSBZ010046657.1:1079250-1095026 GCA_943591055.1 Gobionotothen gibberifrons | reverse complement strand
CACACACACACACACACACACACACACACACACACACACACACCCCCACACACACACACACACACCCACACACACACACTGTCAACTCCCTTCCTTCAAAGTGTTTTTTCCCCTTCTCCTTGGTTGCTGTGTCATTTCAAACGGTCAAACTCATTCACTCCTCTTTTTATGGACATCATCTTACACAACCAATATGGTGACATTCTCATTGGATTTGTAATGGAAAGGCAGCTGTAGGCACCATGCCAAAAGGCACCTTTTATCCAATCCAATTCCCCATTCATAATGTTTACCCATCCTCATGTTTTCTACAACCTAGCTAGTATTTTAGCATGTAGCTCTCTGCCAGTAATTCACAATCGAATTCACTTTTTTCATAAAATCGGAATTTTCCTGTAATCCCTCACTCTATCTCTCTCACACAATCCCCCTAACCCCTTCCCCCCCTCTAGTCCATCTCTCTCTATCTCTGTGCGTGTCTGAGCAGTATCTTGTCGCTCAAACAGGCCGCCCCGCTCTGATCTTGCTAAAGACCTGCTTCGCTTCCCCTCTCCCAATCTGCGGTCCAGCTGTTCCACATTAGCACATCCAGAGCTGCGGAGGCCCAAGTGTGGAAATGTGAATAGTGAGCAAAAAGCCTAACATCCAGGCTTCATCCTCTTCTACTCTGGCTTCCAAGCTTGCCAGGTGCCAATGAGGATAACATTGCTTTTACTTGCAGGATCCAGAGATTGTTTGTGGGACTTGCTGAGTTCCTGACCAGATTTGACCCCCCCAAATGTTCCTGTCCTAGAACCTTCAGGAAATGTGCTGAGCTCATGTTTGGATAAAATGCTGACATATTTTTTATTTGTCTCTGATTTCAGAAAAGCGGCCATTTGACCTTTCTACACTGGAGGACATCACCAGAACTGCTTGGAATCCTGTATCGATGCCGCTATTGCTTAAAGTATTTTTGGAGTCCTGCCTGGCCGACGTGCTACTGAGAATGTAACTGGAGCTTCTGCAAGGGGAACTATAACGTCCAGAACTTGGAGAGCATATCCGACTTTTCTATCCTGCATATCTGAGATCTCTTCCGCAGTTGCAGACATGCCTGCGAAAGCACCCATATACCTGAAACCCGCCAATAGTAAGAAGGGAAAGAAATGTCGTCTCAGAGATATTTTGTCCCCAGACATGATCAGTCCACCACTTGGGGACTTTCGCCACACGATCCACATTGGCAAGGGAGGGGAGAGAGATGCCTTTGGGGACATGTCCTTCCTCCAGGGGAAGTATGAACTCCTACCTGGGAAAAGGAGCGTCCAGCCTCAGTATGGCATCCAAAGTGAGTTTCTGAGAGCTCACAGCACTGGTGATGCTTCCTTTGCCGAGACGCCTTCTCCGGTTCTCAAGAACGCTATCTCCCTCCCAACTATTGGTGGCTGCCAGGCGCTCACACTTCCCATGATCTCCTCCCCTGTGTTCGCTATCCCCGCGGAGCCATCGGACGACATCATGGGGTCTACAGCTGCCATGAAACCTGACAGCGCAGAGGAAGTAGAGATGCTCCAGATGGATGCCCTGCTGCGCTCCCTGGAAGTCTTCAGCAGTGGGCCTTCGTCTCCCTGCGCAGACATCCAGTCAAAACCAGACGTCCTCCTGGATCTGCTGGAGACTAAAGATAAGTTCTCCTCCAAGGCGGTTTCCAAAGCTAACAAAATAAACAAAAGCAAACCCAGGTTTGACAAGCCGTCATCCTTTTATATCAATGGCAACAGCACCTTCAAAACTAACGGAAGCCTGAACAGTAACAAGAGCAGTGACAGCTTTGACAGCTTTAACGGTAAAGGGGACTTCCAGAACATGACCTGCAATGGCAGCCGGAGTATCAGCAGCAACTGCAATGGTTATGGACACTTTAACAATGACATTACCCTGGGCTTAAAGCAGGAGCTCTCAAAGTGCAATGGAGAGTGGGTGGACAGGGACAGTGGGGTGGAGGAGGGCCGCATCTGTGATTTCGACTTTGGGTTTTCCAAGGAGAAGAGTACGTCACAGGATTCCCTCACCCAATTCACAGGGTCATTCCTCTCCCTTGAACTTGATCTGGGCCCGTCCATCCTGGATGACGTGCTCAACATAATGGATAAACCCGCAAAGAGCAGGCCTTGAGCTGTGCTGAGGCCCTTGGGACGAGAAAGGGAATAATTAAACTAATAGCCATGAGGACAGAACAAGTCATTCAAAATGGTGTCTGGATATATCATTGATATGAAAATGAGCTACAATAGACAGAGCTGCTTATGTTTTTATTGTTAAAACATATTACTATTCTAGCTTCTATGGAGTGTTGGTTCTTCTTCTTTTTTTATTTGCTATGCCAGCCGCATGTTTAGGATGCATGTGCGATTGAGTTACTGCTTAAACACAGCCATTGTGCCTTTTGTTTCGCATTACTGTAAAAGTGCTACATAATAGATTTGTGTTCTGTTAACTTCCACCGTATAATTACACAATAACTTTGAGGTCCTTACCCTTTTTTATACAGGCTTGAACATTTTGCATTTTGTGACTGGGAGGCGTGTGGCTCAGTGGTTTAGTGCATTGGTGTTTGGACCAGGGGAGCACAGGTTCAAACCCCACTGCAGTCAGCATGTCGTTGTGTCCCTGAGACACTTCACCCCAAATTGCTCCTGTGGGGATTGCCCACAGTATTAAGTATGGAAGTCGCTTTGGATAAAAGCGTCTAACAAGTAACATGTAATGTAATGTAATGTGACTTCAAGTGTGTTTAAGAAGTGTTATTTTTTCTGTCACATAATTCATTTGCCACGTTTCAAACAACAGAACACTATGCATATTTGTGTTGTTAAAACTGTAACACAAATAAATAAATGTTGTCCTATTCTGGCTAATTTCAGGTTATTTTTTAGAATCAATCATCAACAATCAGAATACTCCTCCCAGGGGGGGATAGGGTTCTGGGACAATTGTTCCATTTTAGAATAAAATAAAAACATTGGTTGAATAAAAAGAATACAGCAAGTAATAACTTGCAACAAAGAAATACATTAAATTAAACTTAAATTAAGACTTTGAAATACAAATATAAATACAATAAAAGATTTAAATACACATAAGAAGTTAAAGTTATAATGTGCACATTGCACTTCAATATATAACATGTGTATTACAATAAATACAGTGGTATGTTAGAATGAATAAGATATAAGTGCTGAATTGCACGGTTTTAAAAGCTTTGGCTGTTGATGGTTAAGTACTGTCGGTCCTTGTGTTAGTAGTCTATTGAGAAACAGATTGACAGAAAGAAGGATAGAATGGGTTTATTTTCACGCCTTTGACATCCCCCACATTCTGCGTCCCTGCCCTGCAGTGGGAGCACCGGTGGGCCTTCCTCTGCCCAACCAGGCGCCTGCCCCATTTGTTTCCGTGTGTACGGGACAGGCGGTGGAGGGGGCTTTGAGATTTTCTGCATTCCAGCCACAGAGCACAAGTGTCCAGGACCAGACATAAATCAGCTGTTTCAAGTGAAGAGGGCGGCTCAGGCACAGGCATAAGACCCAGCTATGCTTAACCAGAACGTATTGCGAGATGAGGTTGTAAAACACGTGCTTACAACCCACAGGCAACCTTTGTTCAGTGCTGAACGATAGGAGTCCTCTCTCTCTGTATAGTTGCAATAAAGATATGTTGACCCAGCACTGTTGAAGCAACAGCCTGAAAGAGCAGGACGGCAGTGATGACTGTACACACAGATTCTCTAACTCAACCGCCCCTCATCAATGGCCTCTGCGACCTGATCCTCTTTTTCCTATGGTCGCTTCATTGTACACACATAAAGTGTAAGTCATTGCAAAAGACTTACGGCCCCTACACACGGCGGTGTGCGTTGCCGCTTCAACGCTTCTGCCCATTCACTTTGAATGGGGTGACGTCACGATTCGCCGAACTGCATTGCGGGAGCAAAGCGTAGCTTCTCTCGCGGTGCTCGCTGCAAAAGTAGAGCAATGTCCTACTTTTG
Organism: Gobionotothen gibberifrons; assembly: GCA_943591055.1. Lineage (NCBI taxonomy): Eukaryota > Metazoa > Chordata > Actinopteri > Perciformes > Nototheniidae > Gobionotothen > Gobionotothen gibberifrons. The sequence goes on along the minus strand of CALSBZ010046657.1, from coordinate 1,090,999 downwards.
ACGCCTCGATGGAGGCGTCAGCCAATCGAATCATATGCCAGTACAAGCTCTAGCCAATCAAACCGCGTGCTTGTGTGTCTGGGGCGGGAGATTCATGTGATTGGTTGTTGGTCGAGTTTCAGCCCCCCCCGCCGGCAAGCGACAACGCACGCCGCCGTGTGTAGGGGCCGTTACTGATGTAGAGTGCTGCCAGAATGAGTCTTAAAGGGGACCTATCATGCAAAATGCACTTGTTGATGTCTTTTATACATAAATATGTGTCCCCGGTCAGGGAACTCACTAAGTGTCAGAAAATACAACCCTCTCTATTTTCCTCCGTGCGCAAATCTCTAAAAACGGGCGTATAACGGAGCTGATCCAGATTTGCATTTTGGGCTGGCTTTACACCCACGGCCCTATCAGAAACGTTGATCAGAGACAATGCCCGAGTGTTTTGGACGTAATATGGTCTTTGTTTACATTAGAAAGCATGCTAACACTCAGAGCTAACCTGTACTGGAGATAGTATGTGTAAAGAAGCAGGATATAAAAAGAAACTGACCTTGTTGTAAACCGGCAAGAGAGAAAAAGCATTTAAGCTCCGTACTATTTGAGAAATAATCCTTGATGTGGTTTTGAACATGATATTTAATCACGGCAGTGTTTAGCTGACAATCTGCCGGTAGAATCTCCCGCATGAGCAGGCATAAACTCCGCCCCCTCTTAAAAAAAAAAAAGAAGCTTTATACCCAGAATCAGCACTTTAGTAACAGGGTTGAAATAGAGGGATATGAGGCATGGCTATAATGGGTGATATTTTTGGTATTTTGAGCAAAACCCTTCATAGACATGTTTTTTATATATTTGTATATATCTGAGACCTATGCTATTGCCTAAAAATATAAATGACCTTTAAACCCAGAAACCGTTAGCCTTTTAGCACGTTCGGACTCCCTCAAAAATATTTTTAGCATTAACCTAGCATTAGCTTTTTACTTCTGGCAATTGCATTTACGTTTTCAACTACAGTATTAGTTGTTAATATGTAGGGATTTTCCTGCTGAACAAAACTCTTAAATGCCTGTACCATAAATGTGTGTTTGCCACATACCTTGTTTTCTGGAATATCGCAAAATACAATTTTCCATCGATTTTGTTGAGGAAGCCCTTGATATGCTAACTTCTGGATCAGCCTCCATAGGGTCTAATACAGTATTTATTATGGACAAATGAAAGACAAGGGCAAGACAAGAACAAAATACTTAATATCTGTGAGGTCCTATGCTATGTTTCTGTTGATCCTTGCCACTACCGTACACCAGATAATTCAAGTAAGAGAGCTTTGTGCAGGGCTACTTCCCATAATAAATCATAGCAAAAACCTTCTGGAGGCACTGGCAGGCTTCCCAAAAGCACCCATGGGCCAATGTGTCATGCTTGCTGGAGAAAACATTTCTCTACCAACACATCCAAAGTCTAATTATATAAGCAAATAATTATCTGGGTTTGACGCCACTTCTGTCATATTGTAGGCAAATGTGGCGAAACATCCCAAATCCCTCAAAGGCCTCAGAATGTCCGTAAACAACCCCCAGCCAAGGCATCCTTTGTGAAACCAGATGTTCAAGGAGACATAACGAAAAGCCTTGTCATGAGAGATTCTGAAGCCATTGGAAAATCCCAGCATAAAGAGTTTGCATATGCTTAGTCGAAGCATCCATCCTCTGAGTATGAGTAATGAAGACCTTTGCTGTCAAGGTAATTGCTATGCTCATACCTGCAATGGCACATCACCACTTGATGACAGCCTTCGTTTTTATAGGCATGGACCCCAAGCAAACTCGCTTTGGTTTTCAAAAGAGCTTGCGACCACAGCACTGTAGCGTGTTGTGTGACATTATAAGTATTTCTGAAGGGATGCCAAAGCTCTTAGACACGAAATACCAGGAAATACCAGTGTTTTATGAAATCCAACATAAATACTTGACACATGTTACACCCTGAACACTGCCTTCATGTTCTCTGGGTGTGCATGTGAAACTCAGAGTAATGGGTTTGTTTGTTTGAGAAACCATTTGGCTTTCTGCCCTGATTTCATAGATATTTGTCTAATATATGTCACTGCATCTGTATTTGAATTGCACAACTTGAGCAGTGTCTTGGCTACCTCTAGACAGACAGGTTCTTGTCATGTTACTGGCCTAAGTGTTTTCTTGGAGCCTGAGGGCAGAAGAGAAAATACCGGAGATGGAAGGTAGAAAATAGTCCTGCTGGACTGTTTCTCATTACCACAGAGCCAAGGTGGAAGTTTGACCTGAAGAGACCTTGACTCCAACTGCCACAAACATGCTGGTACACAATCAGACAACTCATTGTGACACCCACAGACCCATAAGCAGAACAATACTCCACTTGTTTTACTGCAAAGTCACATCTTTGCTTAGAGATAGAGATACATTCACTGACAATTGATGTCGCTATTACAAAAATGACTAGAAAAAACGTTGTTTGCATATTTTTGTTGCAGCCAAACTGGTGTTCCTGAAACCCGACTGCCAAACTGGTTACTTGAGCCCAGAGAGGGAGGTGACATGGGTGTTACCACTACCTGCTGCCTTGTCATTTCTAAACCAGTCGTTTTGTGACAAAACAGAAAAAGCCTAATTGCTAAATCCTGTTTGTTTGACTTTGCAGTGGTGTAGGAGGATAAGGCAAAACAAAGAACCTAAACAACCTGCATGTTGTTAGCAGAAAGATGATATTCTCGCAGTTGCCTATACTGTACATGAAAAATATTCAAGAACATAACTGTTCCTCCAGCAGATTGGGGATCCGGCTCTTCAGTTTCCTGGGCTTAGGAGAAGCTGTCAGTGTACAGATGAATAAGCTTTGAATAAGCCCAGAGGCCACAGCAGCCAAAGAAAGCACAGCACAATTTTCCACCGATGCTCGACAACAGAGCTGCATAGTGTGCACACTGTCTTTCACACGGAGGTGTCGGTAAAGGAGCAGGGAGACTTTAATATGATGTTTCCCCATGAGCAGCAGGATAAAGCTCCTCTTGTTTTCATCTGCTGTCAATGTACTTCTGCAAATGAGCCAATTGCAGATATACAGTACGTTTAACGTCGCCAACAGGAGGAAATATCTGAGGTATGAGGGCAGCTTTTCCTAGACATATTATTGTTACATTTTTCTCTTGCCTGCTGGAGAGACATCGTTCATTGTTGATGCCATGACTTATAATCAGGTTCCTCAGTAGTAGATGTTCTTGTGAACATTTAGTTTGGGATGCTGAGCATAAAGTTTGGAATCAAGTGCTTTGTAAATCTGCTAATTTAGCAGTCCGGGGCTGCAGCTCCCTTTAAAAAACAACAACAACAACAACAGAGAACTTATTCCCAGAGGTGAATAAAAGAAGGCTGCACAGGGGTTGATGCAGTGCAGACACGAGCAGGCTTGGTATAGTTTGATCGGGCAGGCAGTGGATACCTCAGGTTCACTGCACTGTTGACTGCTGTTTGGCCCACAGTAACCATAGCGAGTTCAGTTTGTATCTCCGTCACGTGAGGGCTGAGCTGAGAGGAGGGCAGATGGAGGATGAAGGCTAAACAGAGCAGTGTCGCCTCAGAGGCACCAGAATACCTCTGTGACAAAACCCAGGCCCAGTTAATCGTAGAGATACAATATACAAAGCAAAACAAGAGCTAATGTACAATTCATTTATCTCCAATGAGCATCATCATTCGGGGGTAATTTGCAATGGGGATTAATCGGCACATTAGCGAACAATTCAAATGCTACAGCAATTGAAGTAATTTAAAATACTGCATGCAGATTTACTTTAACATTTGGGGTGCTGCTAAATTTGAATGATGTATTTTTTAGTGGTGTCACTTTACAGGAATAAATACAAGGAAATGTATTTAAGGGGAGGCATGAAGGGTCAAATTAAAATAGTGCCCAATTAACGCTAAGTGAAGGTGAAAAAACCCTAGATTTAAAGCAAATGTTACTTTTAATTCATAAACAATATAACCACCTCATTTCAAAAATACTCCTGGTGATACAGACTTACCTGGTATGACCAGAAATGGTGACCAACGTCAGCCGACTTCCTTAGCTCATGTTGACCAAATATAACCTAGATATTTGTGTAAATTGCGTGAGGAACTACTTGACAGTTCTCACAATTTATTATTTATACCAGTCACATGATGTTGGGTCTGTGAGTGTTTGTGTCATCATGGCAAATATAGCTGTACAGTCTGTCTGTCTGTCTGTCTGTCAATAAACCTTACGGTCAAAATGAATGCTGAGTTTAAAAATCGGTGTGGTCTGAGCAAGGGGGCCAGAAGTATGTGGGTAGTTAGTGGGGAAGAGGCTATAATGGACCCCTCTACTTTGTGTCCCTGGCCCAATTTCGCATCTTGGTCGGGGTGACCCCATGGCAAAATGGTCTCTAATTTTCGACTTTTGTTGCCACAGCAACTGCGCATGGCTTCTCTTTTATATAGTCTTCCTTTTTGCCTTTATTTAGCATATATATATATATATTTTATAAAGCAATCCGTTATTTATCAAATCTACTTGTTAAACTGCTTATAGGAAAATGTTGCCGATTTTCAATACGATTTGCATTGATGCAACTTAGGTGGTGTGTGCAAAAGAAGGATGGTTGTATTCCCCCTGTATTGCTGGCACCAGTAGCCCCTGTTCAATTGCCAATGAGGGTTTGACAGAAGACGTGAAGTGCATCACAGCTTTCCTGCAAAATGTGCGGGCAACAAGAAGGGAAGCCAATTATAGTATCTTTACAAATACCCCCTACATTTTAACATTATAAAGCAGGTCGACAATTGGCAAAGTTTCGCCCTAAATAAATATTATTGTTATACTTAAAGAGGCCCTATTATGGTTTTGGGGGTTTTCCCTTTCAAGTGGTTTATAGGTTTTTCTGCATTTGTAAATGGTCTGCAAAGTCACACTTGTTGAACTGGGCTTCCCTATGTTAACTTATTGTTGATTTTTTTTCCCATTTTGAGATCAATAAAGTATATCTTACCTTATGACAATCAACCTATTGCTACAGTACAGAGCTAATGTACATTACTGTATTGGGATCAGCCTGCACTGTGTGACATTCACTGTCCTCCTGTCAGCTTTTTGACAAATACCGCAAGGCTGCACTGAGACATCGAGCTTAGCAAAAAGTGCTTACCATTTTTATTTGCTTAATTTACAAAACCCCCCACAACAATTCAAGAATTATTCATAATTATTGCTGCCTGGGCAGAATGTGACTGTGCCTGAGCCCAGGGGATGGGACTGTAATGTATGCCCTCTGGATCTGAACTCTCCTTCTAAGGCAGCACAAGGGAATGAAACCAAAGGCAGTGATCATGTGTGAAGGTCTCTAAGATCACCCGTGTCTATATTTTGTCTTTTTTCAAATGGCATGCCCCCAGCAGGGCAGCAACCACCTATTCGGGTCCTCTTTTTTAACCAGCAACTTATACTCACTTAGGAAGTATTTATATATTTTCTCTTTGCTGCATTTCCTCCAGACAACTCTCTGAGAATTCCTTCGAAGCCAGGCAGAGAGAAGGGTGCGGTAGGAGAATGGGGTTAGGGGGTATCTCCCCTTATAGATGTGGGTGACATCACTTACCATACTTTCCTTTAGCAGGTCAACAGCATCACTGTCACCCGAAAAAGATGACTAGACTCAGTGCCCTTGTGGGATTAGATAATGAGGCCAGGTCATTGAGTTGCCCTGGGAGTGGTGTTTATTAGTGGATACGCACACGCCACTCCTAGGGAAAGTTTAGCGACAAGATTGACATGCATAATAAAGTTTCAGTGGTGCTATTTTTTATATAAACGTACATACAACATAGCCAATTCTATATGTAAAGCATGGCCAGCATGCTGATAAGGCCCTTCTTTATTGTGCCATTAACTATCATCTATAGTTGTTATAGTCTACCTTGTGATACTATCAAAAAAAGTATGAAGAAGAGAACATTTGGGGAATTTTTTCAATACCACTCTCCTGAATGTATAAATGTTGCATGTACACAATGAACAACTGAACTGAAGGACACATCAATTCGATTTTTTTAGATGCCCGATTTATGCCGGTCATTTTCACATCGTCAATGTCGGAATTTCAAACAGAAATAATTGATACTAATTGATACAATTATTCATAGTCCCTTTCTATTTAATGTGTCACAGCCATTCCATTGAGCCAGCGTGCACATTACCAGAGCCCTGGCTTGCTTAAAGGGAACACAGCAATAATTATTTGTACCTGTGTTTACCCTGTAATTAGATGTCAAAACGACCAAAGTAAAAAGGGCTTGTGTCCTAAAAACGACATAATGCGAACACCGTATAAGTACAGAGTTGGGGACAGGATACGGGGAGCTTAGTTTAGCATAATAACAGCTAGCTATCTTGACGTTTTTATAGAAATAAATGGTAGGCAGCCTACAATTTGTTTTAGGTAATATCGTGTTCTGTAATTATTACATAACAAAAAACAGCTAAAACAGGTGCAGGTGTCTGTACAAGCACTACCCAGCAAGGCACTGCTCCTAGCTTTTGTTTGCCAAGAAAGTACAACTCCTTAGACCCCAAAATGTCAATGTGAGCTGGTTAAATTATTTACTGCGTGTGTTAAAGATTGATAGATCAAAATACTGTACCACTCTCATTGAAAACAGGAGGAAACAGCTAGCCTGCCAATGCTCAAATGTAGGAAAATCCACCTACCAGCTAACTTAACTTTGGTAGCTTTGTTTTCCTGTTTCTAGTCTTTATGCTAAGCTAAGCTAACTGGAGTCTTGCATAAGCTTCATGTTTGGCATGTGCCTAGACGAGAGTGGTTTCATTCTTCTCAATTTACTCTTGGAAAGAAAGAGAAAAGGTTTAGAGCATCTTCAAAAATATTGAATTATTTGCTTGGAACGCTTTGTCTTTCTGCTGTTCACTGACAATAAACTCTGTAACTGGCTTGATGTATGGGTTGTTATACTAAGAAGGCCTTTATAAGGCTTTCAACTCTCAAAAACATAATCTTCCCACATTGCTGGAAAATTACTTTGGCTCTACAAAGTAAGCAGCCTGTTTATTTTCAACTGATTTGCCTCTGGTATCTTAGAGTGATGAGTCAGTACTGAACTTTCCAAGACCATCTAACAGTGGTCTCCATATACTTATATTTCATTTCATCAAGTATTTGTTGACAATATAATTTGAATTTTACTTGCTGAGCTGGAAATGGACAACACAGTATCACGGCATTTCGTGTTATAGTCACGACATTTAATCTATTGATTCATGTTCACCAACACGATTTTCCCCTTTTTTTTCGTGTCACACAGAATGATTTTAAAAGCAATGTATTTCTACTGGTAATGTGTTTCGTGCCTGCACCATGTATTTTTCTCCGTTCGGGTCTTGGAAGACCGGAAGCTGTGTGGTTTATAAAAACATTTTCTTGCTCAATACCAAGCCACAATTATTGTTTTTATTTTAAATCGTATAATGTCAGACTTTTTTTGCCATCCGTGAGGAAAAGAAATGGGGCTCAGAATACTGAAATATGTATTTTTTAAATATCTTTTTACTTCTAATTTGTTTTTTCTTTTCTAAATAACACACTGCTATTTACTCAACAATAACACACAATTATCCTTGTTTTTATTTATTTGTTTAATTCTATAATCTCTGACTTTTTTGACGTCCGTCAGGAACTGAATTTCAAAATAAAGTCACCGGAAACGGATGTAGGCCTATGAATGGGACATTTCGAAAATCATTGTGATACACACCCACTGAACTGATTACCCAAGATCCTCAGCTATGGTTGAAGCTTGGTGATTGGATTGGAAGTTTTTTTTTCTAAATACCAAACAGATCATGCATTTTAGCCATGTCTCATTTCGCTCTATTTGCTCTTTTCCAGCCCTGTTTTTGCAAGGGCTGATTCTGCTTTTGTGGCAGACTACAGCGCCACTTACAGGCCAGGCATATGTACTACAGCGTCTCCAGCGCTTTCGAGCGGTCTCTCATTCCCCTCATAGGTGGAGAGTTGCCCATATAGGCAGAGCACCCCTTTTCTGACGTCAGAAACATTCAAATAATAATCAGCTCCGTTGCAGCCCCGTTTTTAGAGATTTGGGTATGGAGGAAAAGAGAGAGGGTTGTGTTTTCTGACACTTGGTGAGTTCCCTGACACACCGGGGACACATATTCATGTATAAAAGACGTACAAAAGTGCATTTTGCATGATAGGTCCCCTTTAATGTTTGCCGTTGGCCTTGCAAGTGGTATCAATCTTCTCTGTGTACTCTTGGAAAGAAAGGGAGAGGGCTAAGCATATCTTCCAAAATAATGAATTATTTGCTTTGAAAGCTTTATCTTTCTGTTGTTCACTGACAATAAACTCTAAACTGACAGTATTGATTCATGGCTTGTTATACTCAGAAGGCCTTTATAAGGCTTTCAACTCTAAAAAGATAATCTTCCACATTGCTTAATAAATTACTTTGGCTATAGAATATGAGCAGCCTGTTTATTTTCATGGATTTGCCTTGGTATCTTAATGACATGCTGGATTCAAGACTTTCTTATATACAAGAGTGATGAGTCTGTACTTCACTGTCCAAAACCATCTAACAGTGCCGGCCATACTTTATTTGATTATGTATTTGTTATCAATATAATTTGAGTTCTACCTGCATGGAATAACACTGAGGGGGCATGGAAAAGTACCGAGTGTTCAGGTCAGAGGACTACATTCCAGCTATTATGGCCTACAGCTTTCAGGATTCTGCCTTTTAAGGTAAGACCCCACTCTGTTTCTCCTTATCCCATGCAAGCTTGATCTTGCTGTCTCCCTCTGGGTTCCCCCGACTCTCCTTTTATAAGTTGTCACCAGCTAGTCAAGCGATCACATCTGCAGGAAATTTCCAAGCAGCTTCCTTTCCTACGCCCGTAAAAAGAAACAGCAGCTGGCGGGCATTCATTTTACGCTTTGTTTGGAGGGGCTTTTTACACTTCAGCTTTGCACAGTTGATTTACGGCCAGGAAGTAAAGCGGAACAACACACAGCACGGATAGAAAAAGAGGAAAACACAAGAATGCCAAACTTCAATTTTTAGAAGAAAAATGAATGAGTTATGAAAGAGTGTTGATGATACTCTCGTAGTTCTGTGACCTCTGTCTCTCTGCTCTCAAGAGCTCCATTGTGCTTCAACTTTAAACACACTGAGCTGCGTCTGCAAAGTTCATCTCATTTCCATTTCACACCGTAGGGAGTAAAGCAATTTAACAGCTTATACTTCAGCCTCTTTCACTGGATTGTCAATCATCTATGAGTATGAGGAGCCATATCTCTTTACCTCACTAAAAAATGTCTTGGACAGAGTCCTGGAATGCATCAAGATCAATATTGAATGTTTACAAAGAGTATTAACATAACACTTTACAATAGGAGCCAATGGTTGACATCACCAATAAATCAAAGCAAAATGTCCTATTGACTTGAAATATTTCCCCGTGAAAATACACCTTTGAATCACTTCCCCATAGGAGTTTGATTCATGTGGTCAATGCTGCACCGAGCAAACAGAAGAAAATCAGTAAATCGAATGAGCCCTCCTCAGGCAAGTTGTGACATAAGGCAGAATTTAACACTTCCAAATATTATTTTTGAGAGATCACTTTTAAAGCTTCATTTGCTTATGACTTATCCAACATTGTTGCCATCCAACTTTATTATTCCCATACTCTTTATCCACTCTTACATAACTGACCTGTCCCAGGGATCACAGGATCGTCGTCTTTCAGGAGGGAAAATACCAGCAATGAATTTTCCCAGGTGTAAAGTTCATGTTTTGGCTGTCAGTAATCAATATCCCAGCCCAAATACAAATCACTGAGGTCAGAGTTCATGTTCTCTGAGGACCTGAGTGCTCTTGGCCTCTGGGAGCTGTCCAGTTCTTGAAATAATTATGTGAAATTGAAGGATTATTGATGGTTGATCAGATCGACCCAACACTTAACAAACTTATTCTGCTAATAAGCATGCTATACAAATGTCCATATGACTTGCAATTGTGTGAACTGATCCTGGGTCGGCTTTTACCTTCATCCTGTAAATGACTGATCCCTGTTTTACATAGTGTGACCTCAGAGTGATACTTTAGCTGATTTTGTGCAAACCTTTGCGGGGATTATCAATTTTTAATATGTGTTGCTCTTGGCATCTTGGCATCATCTGTCAAAGAACAGCAGCAATGCCCAACAAAATATCTATGAATTACCAAACACAATCCCCTGTTCTTTGATAACAGTGAAATGTTTCACACAGGCAATTCCCATAATGAAACATACCATAACATTAGAACAAATTGAAAACGTCGCTGATGCAGAGTTGATCAAACTTATATTGCAAATGTATGGAACCCGCCGCTCCCCACTTTAAATTAATTAATTAATTTAGACACATGAATTGCCACATTACTGTCACCTAGGCTGTTAAATAGATGTTATATTTATTTTTTAAATGTCGGAGCAGGGAATATAATAAAATCACCCTTTAGATAGGTTGTTCTTTTGTTTTTACTGTATATCATTAACTTTAATTGTTATATATAAAACGTCTTTGGGTTTTGGGTTTATCATGCCCATATTCTCGATCCGTGTGAGTTAATCTTTTTGTTCCTTCTTTTGTCTTTCTACCTTTTCCATTTGTTGTTAATTGAAATTCTAATAAAAGTCATTTTAAATATTTACCATTCACCTGCTAGAATTTACCAGCTACAGTCTAAATAATTTCAATATATATTGGCTGTTTAAAAAAAAAAAACCTCACTGTGTTCTCAATGATAAGAGGATCAGACGGTGGTGAGCAGCACCCTCTACTGTTTCAACAGTTAGGGTCTGCCTGCTGCCCATGATTTTTAAAAGACAACCACAATAAGTCAGCGCTTTAACAATGATAGCTTTGACTTTTTAAGAGGATTTTTTGTTGCATTGTTGACACAAAGCCGATAACCAGACCACCCATGTTCGTCACAGAACTTGACAAAAACATTCCTCACTTTGAATGTCAAACACAATGAGGGCTGAATATCTCCTCAGTGGTCCAGGGTTAGGGTTAGGGTTATCTGGACCAACATGTCCTTAGTGAAGAGTGATCAATCTGTGTTATGGCAGAACTTCTTTCCCTTGTATTCAGGCTTCAATTTTGTATAAAAGATGTAACAACATGTATTATTTTCAGGCAGATTGCTGAACTGTCAAACTATTGTGAATGGAGGTGTTTCAGCAATCAATGAATGTCAAAACCTTTTTGTGCTTTCACTTCCTGAATCAATAATCTTAAAGTGATTATGGCACTTTCAGGGTCGTCCACCTCCCAGGGTCAGGTCAAAGGGTCAACACACAAGCTAAGCGCAGGCTGTGCGGTGGTGGATGAACGGGACAATAGAACTGCATCACATGTTGTGAAAGACAATCACATGAGGATGATATAATAATTTATATTGCTCAGAAAAGTCAGGCATGTCAACTTAGAGCAGGGGTGTCCAAACTACGGCTTAGGGGCCAACTGCGGCCCATTTTGAATTGGCCCTCAGCAAGTTCAAAAGTCTAATGGAATAAGTCCCACACCTGAAACTTGTGCATTTGTTATATTGCACTTCTTGAATAATAATAATAATAATAATAATAATAATAATAATAATAATAATAA
>CALSBZ010046657.1:1044590-1066951 GCA_943591055.1 Gobionotothen gibberifrons | reverse complement strand
CTAACAGCCAGTTATTAATGCTAACTTCAGCCTTTAATTAAACATGTGACTCTTGTGCTGCTGTGCTTGTGTTGTAGTGGTACTTTTGGGTTATCTGTTTCCACTTTTGTGTTTTTTTGCATACTTTCTAAATATGCAAAATGAATCTGTGGGACCTGTATTAGCAGCTACGAACAAGCAGTGATGTAGTGAAGTAATTCACTATATTTAATCATGCACTTTACTTAAAGGAGGGGTAGGTAAGTTTGAGAACTGCACAAAAATTCATAAGTACACAATCGAAAAGAATCCGCCCCTTCATTCAGACTTCCTACAGAGCACCTCCTCCAACACACGTGAACGCGCATCTGACCTCAGTGAAGACTTGATCAACGCGGAAAAACATCATGGCTCAATCAGATGTAAGAAAACAACACCTAAGATCATGATAATGAATGTAAAACAAATGTATAACAAAGTTATTGTCAGTGCTTATATTTGTGAAGCTAGCATGTTTGTTTTGTGAAAATGTATTACAAATGTTACGTCTAGCTGACGAGAGCAGGCTGCGCTAACGTTACATATCAGGCAAAAAAAAGGTTATCAATACTACACAGCCCAAGTTGGTTTTGAATGTTTATTTGAAATATTTAGCGTATTCATCTATCATGTTTGTCGACGAACGAAATACAGTACCTAATTACCTAGCTACGCTAGACAGCGTCTGCTAAATGAGTAAATATAAATGCTATGCTACCTAGCGTTTGTTTATGTTATTATCGGTGACACATAGGAACGTTGATTTTGAATTATAATCTCTTGTTTAGCTTGTTAGAGCTTCCAGGATGAGAGCATGGTTTCCTCTGACACCGAGTACACTCCAGAACCATGCACATCTGGTCAAAGAAGAGTGGCCCGGGGTAGAACCAGAGGACGTGCCAGAGCAACGAGGGGGCGAGGAAGAGGAAGAGGAAGAGGACGAGGACGAGGACGAGGACGAGGACGAGGAGGTCAGACTAACACAGGTCTTGGTCAAGAGGACCTTCAGAGAGTTGAGAATCTGCAAGCTCAAAGGATTGCAGAGGAGCAGGTATGTGTAGCTGGTGTGCAACAGTATTTATAGAAGCATATATTTACATGATTTATTTTTTTACCTCAACACCACCAATAACCAACAATAACTCGTCTTAGTCAGTGGCTTCTCTGTGTACACACAAGACCTCTTTGTGGACAATAAAGCTCTGTTCAATAAAGATATTTGTGATCTATTGCTTTATAGGCCAGAATTCAAGGACTGTCCTTGCAACAATCCCATCAACTGCTGGAGCTCTGCCTGACACGGGACCCAAGTCTGATGTTTGACCTCCTCCGCTTCACATCAGATGCGCCTCCACCTGGCCCTCCTGCTGAAGGTCAACCCACTTGGTGTTTCTGCCATAACTGCAGAGAAATGTCCACAGATGTGGAACGGAAGTGCTGTGGGCAACCTCATGACTCCTGTGTTTCAAGCCTTCCACACATGGAAGTTTACATTTTGCAGGAGGGGGTCCTGCGCCTTGCAAGACGGATCTGGAACGATATCCGGGCAGTGGCTGATCTTCCAGACACAGGGGAGAGCAACAAACAGTTCCGCTATGCTGCATACAGACAATTTGTTGTGTGGCAATATGGAGCCCTGGGACAGGGTCACAGAGTGATTATTCCCAGTTGCTGTGTCTGGAAGATACGCGACCGGTACCCAGATCCACATGGACAGTACAAAGGCTTCATCCCCAGTAGGGTATAAGCTCTCAACAGTCCTGTATTTCTTTTTACACTATTTCTGTTCTGAAATTTCAAAGTTGTTTAAATAAAATCTTTAAAATGATCAATGCCTTTTCCTTTTAGCATAAACAATGAAGCGATTACATTTATTATTTATTTACAGCATGTATGAATGACGACAACCAAATGTGTTATGAAACCTGTTTATTGTATAGGAACATCATCAAATATTCAATATTGCATGAATATTATAATCTACAACATATATAACAACTATAAACATATGTACACAAAGGAAGAAATGGTGTGTCGGCAGAGGTTTCCAGCCTGTTGATTACAGGACAGGATGTGCACGTGGCATATTGGTGCTGGGCCAATCCTCTATTCCTTGGGCAGTGATCGTCCTTTAAAATAAATAGCACAATTACATATATAACAGTAATTACAGCATATCAACAACACCCGCATTACTGACATGCAGTGAAAAACACTTTTCAATGTCATACCTATTGTGGGTTCAAAGATGATTTGAAAAGCAAAACGACTAGACTCTTTAGTGGACGGACACACTTTCATATGGTTGAGCCATTACTTTGTTGAAATAACTGTTGTAGATCATAATTAGTAGCTCTGAGGTTTAGAAAGTGATGATGTTTTGTGCAACCTGGCATAATTGTTGACACTTTTTTTTTAACTAGCTTTTGCTATAACGTTTCCACTTGATGATCAATCTACATTATCGTAAGCCAACTCACCTAGCCCTCTGCTGACTTGCTTCAGCAACAGCTCCTGGATGGTTGGGGCAGGGGCACCTGACAGAACCCCATGTTGACGGGGATCGTCTGGCCTCTCGGCTCTGATCCTTGGCATCCCCTTGGAAGCAGACAATCTTCGCCGCAGGATAGCACTCTGGAGGTCGGGGATGTAGCTGTAATCCTTCTGTACTTTCAGTGTGTGCAACCTCCATGACCTGGACCTTTTGTTGTACAACTTCCTGTATCTGCCATAAAAGAAAAGTTACACATTAGTGAAATGTTCATATGACCGTACATTGCACAGTAGTTTGCATTTCCACATTAAATGCCATCAATGACTAAAACAATAACATGTATTGTTTTATTACAATGATTTTTTTTCATAGAATTGGATCAGCCTTGACTAAGCAAGCACCTATAAGGTAATAGACTAAAATGCATAGGAGTAATATTATTACAACATACTGAATAGAGCCATCTTGTTTTCTCTTTGCTGGTCTGTGGATGTGGTGATTGTAGTCTAGGCCAGCTAGCAGTGTCCGAGCTGCATATACCGCTGGGGAGAAGCTGAAGCGCTTGCTTGCATACATGAGAATGTGATTGTTGAAGGACTCCAGGTCTGCAGTTGATCTGAGAGCACAGTGAAAACAATATATATTATTTTTTTCTGGTTATACAATTTGATGCATACAAGCACCACATTCAAAATAACACAGAAGTATTGACGTATGGGAAAACAGTCAATTGAACATAAACCTTGGCTGGTATACCTGAAACGCAGATATTTGTGGACGTTCTTCAGCCAACGTGCATTGAGAATTATATCAGTAAGACTCTGGTGTGCCACAGAGCCCTGCTCGATCCACTCCTTCTCTCTGCTCTCCAACAAGGGGCCATGGTGACAGGCTCCAAGAGCCCATGAATGTTCTCCTGTGACGTGGTGCAGGAGTCCAGTCCACATGTCCTGAGAAAAAACAGATACAAATGTGTTGTGAATTCTGAGGGCAGCAAGCGAGCAAACCCAGTTTTCACAAACCACAGGTGAACAGTCAGAAAAATAACCCGACCTGTTGACCAAGGTCTAGCGAGCACTTTTATTCTGATGTTTTGTCCAAAGTATTAGTATATGTTACCATTTGGTACAACAAGTCACATAAGGCGGAGACATGAGTAGATCAACAGTAAGTGTCACCGCTTGGTTTGTTTACGGGTTTGATTCCTGAATGTTCCGAGTCTGTGTCTGGCTAAAAGGGTCTGATAAATCTCAGTCACCTTTACATAAATGCAGCATTGGACATAATGGTGTAAACTAAATGCCCTGTATATTAGTAATTACATTACTCGTGTTGATTTGAGCTTTATTATTTACTTTAGTATTACATTGTTATAAATTATTTCATTTGATGATATCTTTTTTGTAATACTTACAAAGAAGTCTTCATAATGGTCGGCAGTTTTACAGCAGTACCAGAAGTGGTTACAGATGTCTTTTTTCCACATCTGTAGTATGGAGCACCCCTTTTGCTGCCCTGCCTGGACATTGAACAAAATATTTGTTATGGGACATCAACTGGGTTTATGAAAACAGGGTTGATGTAGATGATTTCAATGAAGTACAGCATATCTATTTATTTATCTATCTTTCTTTTGAGAGATAATGGACTTACGGTCAGAACTTTTTTCCCCAAGTTTTTGGACCCATGCCAGATGTCCAGAGAGTGGTGGATTCCGCTATCTTTGAAGTCCCCTTTGCCTGAAGGACAAAAACAAGTCATGAAACAAATATGCTATGTTATAAACCAAAAATATGTCCAGTCATAATAATAGTCTGGGACTTGCTGCAACAAACCCCTGAAGAAAACTACATTTCATCCACTTACTGAAGAGGGCTGATATCTGCGTATGAGCATCAGTGCAAATTTCTGTCACATGCAGCTCTTCACGGAGTGTCTCAATGGTACGCACAAAGCCCTCCTTCTCCATTATAACAGAATTTCTCTGTGTTTCACGCTTGTCAATGTTGATCATGCAGATGATCATTTTCGAGTCATTGTCCATGGCAGTGTATGTGCAGTATTGTGCACAGAATCCAGAACTGTCCATCCGAGCATCTCCTTTGAATCGAAATGAAAACAAAGACAGCAAAAATGGATAAGTACATAGTTCCATATTGCGATAAACATTCAATTGCATGCTGCTCAAAATGCATTAAACAACACTTAGCAACCTTAGGTCAGGCTAGCGTTTTGTATCTCACACAAAAACAACAACATTGAAAATATTGATTCACATCTATTCAAAAGCAAATGTGGCCTGGTATAGGCTCACACTCAACATGAAGAGTAGAAATTACACTCAACCACAATTAATGAAGTACTAGACTGACATGTTGTGCACATTTGATTGCATTTTTTTCTACTTTCACACAATTACTTTTGAGTTCTTTACTGAACTCTATTTTAATTTGTTGCTGTGTTTGGTCTTTCAATCCCCATGCATCTGCCCTGCCAATACTGCTTCTGGGGAACAAATACAGTTATATACCATGGTGTATAGTTTGTGCTAGTGTGTGTGTCTCCAACTTACCCAAGATCACAACAGGCCCTTTAGGGTGAAGCTGGCTGATGAGTTTGGCCCTCTTCTCATTCCAGAAGTCCTTTATACTGTCCACACAGTAAGAGTCCTGGATTCTGAAGAAGGAGGACCTCTCCACCATCCCCATTTTCATGAACCGGAATAGTAGTGAAATCTTGGCATAGTTGTTGCCAGAGAGCAGTATGTTACTGGCCAACATGAAGTCCCCAACCAGCATCCCATACTTTAAAGTGGGCTGGGAACACCATTTCCATACAGTGTGACCATGAAGACACATCTAAAAAAAGACACAGGTGGAGAACACAGCACAGTACTTTAACAACAATTACTACTGCGTGTATGACACGTATGCAGAAATCAGTCCAAAACTTGTAATGCCAAATGATGCAAAAGAAATACACACCCATTCAACGATAGCTGCTGTGCCCCTGGACTTGACACTGATTTCGAATGGCCCAGGAGCACGGCACTCAACATTGGTTGTTGGGTCCATAGCGGTGCACATCTTCACAGGAAGAACCAGATATTTTGCCAGTTGGTGTACACTGTCATGATACACAATGGATGCAGGATGGCCGATAATGTCATCCTCAACCAGGACTTTAGCCGGCTCTGGAAATGTATCTGTTGCAGTTGTATGATCTTGGGTGTCATCTATACTGTCGTACACAGAGTCCTCCATGCTAATAGCCAGCAGTGCATTCAAGTTCATCCGTGTCGTTATAGAACCGCCAGTCCTGTTACAAAAAAAATAGCTATGAAAAATGAAAAAAATCAACGTAAATGATTGACTATATACTGTGCCAAAGGGTGTTGAACCTACCGCACACAAATACGAGGCACGTAATCTTCATCCTCACTGTTAGCCGAGTTCGAGTCCACTTCCCTGGTTTCATCTTCCTCTAATGATGACACAGACTCTGTCTCCTTGTCAGGACACCATGACTCATCTTCCCAGTCAATACTGGGGGGGAAACAATAATTTCAGATATTTATCTAGACAATAAATTCCCCCAAAAACAAATGCAGCAGGGGAACTGGCAGAAGCTGAGCTGTTCGTGGGCACAGCCCATACGAAGTATAACTTACATTGAGTTTTGAATGTCGTTGAATTCATCAACATTGATGAGGCCAGTGTGTAGGTCTTGTGAGGACATACTAAACAGACAAAATAAATACAATGGACAGGATGTCACATGACCACAGCTCACTAAAGTAAAGCAGGGACCAAGACTTTATTTAAAATGTGTGCCTGGGAAATATTTTGAACACCATCTCTCACTGCAATTACCATACCTTGCATCCAATTTGCGAAGAGCAGTCTCCTCCTCTACACTTTCTACGGAGAACCGTTCATCTCTGCAAAAAGGTAAAATTGAAAATAATTACAGAATTGCTTTTGAATCTGTTTACTGGACATAGAATGGTTCTTCGTTCTCTAAAGGACACAACATAGGACTGTTGCTAAGAAGATACAATACCAGTCTTTGGTTGGTTTCATAAAAAATGTATGTTTCACATGGTTGATGCTCATTATTTAAAGAGCAGTGACAACGCATGTTGAACATACTTCGGGTTCATTTTGTAGGCCTGAACCACAAGCATATCCAAATGTAGCAATATTTACTTTGACACCTATGAACTAGGCTTGTAATGCAATCAGGTCTGAAGACTTTCTATTGTTCTCTATGATAATTAGTTTCTCTAACCCTTTGCCTGAGATGGCTCTTAATGGGCTACCCCCATTCACGTGCTAAAATAAGTTGCTCACACCTTGGTTTTACTTGTTGACCCCAGGTGTATAAACAATGCCATGATGTGGAGCTGTGAACATGTGTTTTTTCCTAATGTATCTGTGCCAAGGAGCACCACCATGTACGTAAACAAACGAGCTAGACACAAAAAAGATGCAAATATTTACATATTGCCCATCAATGAAAACATATAGCCTACGTGATGTTCCCTTAGAATACGCATAATTGTAAACTTACCGGTCAGAAAGTTCCTCTGACAAAATGTTGGAGATGGCGGGGGGTGGGGGTCTCGGCATTCCAGGTTTCATTGGTGTGGAACTTGATACATCTTTCTCGTAACTACAGAAAGGCACAGAAAACATACATTACCACACGTCCTGTTCAAAACTGATAAAGACGAGCATTTCGTCATATACATTCACACAAACACCTCGCTGGCTGCTACTTCCATGTTCACTTACATTTTTACATATAACAAACAAATTAGACCCTCCAGAAAAACGCGGCAAAAATCCTTGATTATGCGATTAAACATGCAGGGTTTTATGTGATAGTATGCGGTGAAATTGCTTTTAATACACTTTTAATAAATATGTGCCCTTTTGCTGATTATGTGGTAAAGTATGCGATTGCATAATCAAGCTAATCAAGGCAAGCGAAGTGTATTTACAAATATCACAATTCATACTCGTTGGCAATTTAAAGTGTTTTACAAATGAGCTGCTAAAACTTAGGTTGGCTATATAGTTCAGGGAAATTGTAAACCATACAAAACAGATAATTACCTGTCCAAGAGAAAAAGAGCGAGCATGGCATCAGATTTCAGCTTGGTGTGCTCCAGAAGTATTCGCCATCGTTGAAAAGCAACTCCGATATTGACTCTGGTTTGACTTCTCCTAGTTTCCACTTTCTTTTTCTTCATCATTTGCTCATTACAGTTTTTCTTTTGCGACCGGTAGACGATGTTGAAGCAAACTCTGCCATGGTGAAAGTGTCCACGGCGCTGCTGGCTAATGAGCAACAACTGCATACAGTCTATGCCGGAGACGGAAAACACTCCCACTGACGGCCCGCGCATTGACTGCACGAGTGTGCGTGCACGAGATGGACGGTTGACGGACAGGTCGGCCAACCAGTTATTTTAGCCGGCCCGGCTAAAATAATTGGTCGTAGTTTTTACAGTATTACGGCTTCCACAGATGAAATATTTGTATGGATTTTTTTTCTTTATTTCAAATATGCACTGCTATCAGGATATTAAGAGCATTCCATGGAATATGACAAAAAGTGTATCTCGAGCCGGTTTCTCAAACTTACCTACCCCTCCTTTAAGACAGAGACTCCATTGGTGTCATTTATCCTAAACTTCTCTCCTGGACGCGTTAATAACGAATAAGTTAACAACGGCCACATCTTTTCCCCTTGAACTCCTGAATAAGACCCCTTACTTTCACCAACTTTATCTAAATCAACCTTTGACCCCTGTTGTCCACTCCTGGCTCCACTGCTCCACTGAATCCCCAGCAGAGAGGAATCAGCCCAGCTGATTAAATGCTCTTATCTCCTTCTCTGCAATTCTCCTGGCAGGCCGGTGACGGTCAGTTAATAGGGTTGTTTCAGTCTTAAAAGAGGACTAGAACATTGCTCTCTTGTTTTAAGCACCTTTAGCCACTTCCCTTCTAATCTCTTCATCATTTAAACCGGCAGTCCTATAAAGAAAGTCCTCTGGCATATAAGATTGAAATGTACATAAAGATAAAAGTTGTTGAAAGCATGAAGAAGTATATTATGAAGTGGAAAAACAGTGTTTCATTGAAGTTACCATGCTGTGTTATTATTCCTTTTTGCCTTTGATGTATGAAAGGCTTGCTTAACAAGAAAACAATTTGAATGCCAATTAATAATGGCCCACAGTTTTGAGATACACAAGCAAGCTATTTAATTTGATATTCACTTTCTTTGTTTCTTTTTTCCTGCAAAGCCTTAAACATGCTTTTGTTAAATTGCTTCGGAAGTAATCCATCAAAAGTGTTTTTCGTGAGTCCAGAAAGCTTTTTGTTTTAACCCAATGCCTGTTTTTAATTGGATTTCTGAGTCACATTTTTTGTGGGTGAGAGGCCGTGGCTCAACAGAATCTTCTCATAGGATATGAATTCCTTGTTCTCATTCATAACACTCCGTTCGATGTCTCACTATGGGATGCGCCTCATCGCGTAGCAAACAGAAGCATCAATCTCATTACGCCAATCCTGATTGGCAGGTGATCTTGACGTCAGCGTCAGGGAATCCACCCCCTATAAGTAGCTTGCGCTACGACGCATGCGTCATTCAAACACCTCTTCTCGCTTCAGAGCACTTCTCGATATATCGGTAGCCGGGCTAGCTTAACAGTCCACAGACTGAACCCAAAGCTAACTTTCGGTCGACGGGCGCTCGCCGGCTACTTTTCTGCTTTTGCAAGAAGACTGTTAATACTAACACACCAGTTAGTATTACAATCGACCTCGCCGTTTTTTCTTTTCTTCGGAAATAAAAAAGGTAAGGTTTTGATTTTCAAGCTAGTAACACACCTGTTGCTAGCTTGCCTTCCCTCACTACCGACACCACGATAGCGAGGACGTTTTTTCTTTTTCTATCTCACACCAGAGGAGAATAAGATTAAAAAGATATTAACACACCAGTTAATATTCTTCGAGAATAAAATCTACACCGTCGCTTTTTCTCCGGATTAACGACAGGTTGGAAAAGATTTTTTTCTCGGCAACATACCTGTTACGAGCGGGTCCTCTCCACGCCACCACCATGGCGAACAAGATGGACACGGCTCTCCCTCACACCAGAGGAGTCAGGGATTCGGAGGCTCGGCTCTGCGGCTGCGGGTTGAAGATATCAGGCACAGACTCACACCAGGTCTGCTCGTCCTGCCTCGGGCTGGAACACGCCCAGGAGGCTATCGACAACCCCGGCTCGTGCGGGCATTGTGCCCGCTTCACCATCAAGAGCCTCCGCCGACGGCTAGCACGCCAAGCTAGCTTGTCGGGACAAGACCCCCTCATGTCCGCTGATTCGCCGGATGGCAATCAAGACACGGGGGCGTCCGCCATAGAGATTGAGCCCCGCACTGTGTCGGTCTGGAGCTCAACAACAGTGGCAGCTGCAGAACCGGAGTCCCGTGCCGCGTCAGGCTGGGACACGGTGGCGGCAAGAGACGCGAGAGCGGAGCCCCGCGCTATACCAAGCTGGGGCTCCCGGCTGGACCTCACCATGGTCTCGCCCGCGGAGGATGTCCTGGAGTTGGATTACATGGAGGACGAAGAGGATGCCTCTGAGTTCCTCCTGTCCGACTCGGATGAGCAAGAAGACAATATCTTCATGTCGTCAGCTCAAGCTGCAAAGCCGGGAGCAATGGCTCCTCTCCCGGGCGATAGCACACCAGCTTCGCCCTGTCTGAGCATGGACCTGCAGGCCGTGTGTCAACGCGCCGCGTCCAGGCTGGACATCCCATGGCCTGAAATGGCCAAGGAGACCTCCAGGTCCCGCTACGAGGGGAAGAATTTGCCCCAAGCAGCGAGGACCCAGGTTTTTCAGCCAACCCAGGTTTTCGGCCACCAGTCGAGGAAGAAGAAGCGGGCGGCCTGACAGCCTCCTCTTCTCCCCTCGGTGACAGAGCTGGAAGTCCCCTGTTCCCCAGCTCCAGATGTGTTCCCGCTACCTCGAGTGATGCCTCAACGCCATCCTCAAGTTCGCACAAACACATGTCACAAAATTGTTTCTCAAATAAACAATTTTCCGCTGTCACATCCAGGCTTCAAGCCAAGGGCGCAGCTCAAAAAAATTAAAAGAAAAACAATAAAAACAATAAACAGTCTGTCAACAGTCCCTCTTTTGAGAGCAACTACGGCCTCTCTCAAAAGGCGGATAATAGACGGGTCTGTGAAGGCAGGCCGGCTGGGGTTGTGAAGGCACCACCGCCACGCGCATGCGCAGTGTCGGTGGGGGTTGTCAACCTGGGGTACCACCGTGTTCAAACACTAGAGGGCCCCATAACACAACAAATAGAGACTCAGAGGGTAAGAGACGTGACATCTCCGCTGGCTTTAAAGAGCGAACAGTGGAAGATGCTCACAACGTCTGCTTGGGTTTTCAAGACAGTAACACAGGGCTACAGTCACCCCCCCTCGCTTCTCGGGCATTCTGTATTCACAAGCCCGAGGAGAGTCAGCCCATATTCTAGAGAGAGAGATTCTCTCACTACTAGAAAAGAAGGCTATATCTATAATACCCGCCGAGCAGAGTCAGAGCGGCTTTTATTCCAAGTATTTCCTCGTTCCCAAACGGGGAGGGAACGGAATTCATGTTGTGCCCAGCTCAGACTGTACTCTTCCTGGGTCTACATCTGAACTCGGTGCCCTTTACAGCCCGCCTGTCAGCAGGAAGAGTGAAAGCTTTCAGAGCTTGTCTTGCTCATTTCCGGCTACGCAAACATGTTCTCTTCAGATCATGCCTGCGGTTACTGGGGCTCATGGCGTCAGCCGTCCTGGTGGTACGACTGGGACGCTTACACATGAGGGAGTTTCAGCGCTGAGTGATGGTCACTGTGAAATGCGTAATGGCACTGCGCCACTGGCTGCACCCGACTTTTCTAGTACGGGGCGTGCCTATGGGTGCTGTCCTATCACGGAAGGTGGTCACCACGGACGCATGTCTGACGGGCTGGGGAGGTATTTACGAAGGTCGACCGGTGAGGGGTCTCTGGAGCAGAGACCTCCAGCGGGCGCACATAAATTATCTGGAGCTTTTAGCGGTGTTCCTCACCCTAAAACGCTTTCTGCCTTTTCTCAGAGGACACCATGTCCTCGTGAGGACAGACAATACGACCACAATATCGTATATAAACCGACAAGGGGGTTTGCGTTCTCTCCAGTTACACATGCTGGCACGCAAACTGATCTTGTGGAGCTGCGGTCGTCTCCTCTCTCTGAGAGCGACGCACGTACCAGGTGTGATGAACCTCGGGGCAGACCTGCTGTCCAGAGGTGTACCACTATATGCAGACTGGACTCTACATCCAATGGTTGTGAGTCAGCTTTGGGTGCGTTACGGCCAAGCCGCGGTAGATCTGTTCGCATGAAAAGAAAATGCTCATTGTCAGCTGTTCTTTTCAATGCGCGATCGAAACGCACCGTTAGGCGTGGACGCGCTCGCGCACGTTTGGCCTCCGGTCCTCCTGTACGCGTTCCCACCCCTGGCTCTGATACCTCCAACTCTGGCCAGAGTGAGAGAACAGCGCCACACACTGATCCTGATAGCTCCGCACTGGCCTGCAATGTACTGGCTGGCGGAGATTTATCAGCTGCTGTGCGGTCAGCCGTGGCAGCTCCCCCTACGCAGAGACATACTGTCTCTAGCTAGCTTTGAGGGTAAGACGGCCAGCCAACATCCTTTGGTCTGCCGTTTTATGAAGGGAGCTCACAGGCTCCTCCCTGTTTCCAGGTCACTGGTGCCCTTATGGGACTTGACAGTGGTTTTAGAACCCCATTTGAACCCCTGGAAGAAGCTAACATGAAGCACCTGTCACTGAAGACAGTGCTGTTACTGGCCCTGGCATCCGCCAAGCGAGTCAGTGACATTCATGCGCTCTCTGTACATACATAGTGAAGGATTGTGAATTTAAAAAGAAGCAAACTCAATTTGTTTTATTAAAGGCTAAAAATAAGTGAAATTATCATAAAAGAACAAGACACTGTCACCAAAAAACATGTAAAATGTTGTGTTGACCACATTTCTTTTTACCTACATTGTAGTGTCCCGTCAATTATGTTAAGTTGTGTCATGTTTGTGATTGTCATGTTCATGTTAGTTTAGTTTATGTTCCACTTCCTGTTTTATTTTGTACTCACCTTGTCTCATGCCAGGTCCCTTTACTTCCTGCTTTGGTTCTTTTTCCCGCCATCGTCAGTGTCTGCCCCGCCCCTGATTGTTTCCACCTGTGCCCACTTACCTCATGTATATATTGTCCTGTCTCCCCTTGTTTGTTGTCGGTTCGTCTTGTTCG
Organism: Gobionotothen gibberifrons; assembly: GCA_943591055.1. Taxonomy (NCBI): domain Eukaryota; kingdom Metazoa; phylum Chordata; class Actinopteri; order Perciformes; family Nototheniidae; genus Gobionotothen; species Gobionotothen gibberifrons. The sequence continues at coordinate 1,054,049 of CALSBZ010046657.1, read as the reverse complement.
TTGTCCCAAGAAGCCAGATCCAAGCCATCGCTTAAGAGATTCAGTGTTTTGCCTTTTCCCCTCCATGTGAGCGCTTTACTTTTGTCATTTTGTTATTTCCTCTAAAAGAGTGATTTTGTTTTTGTAAGTAAAGATTATTTTTCTTCAAACCTTTTTTTGTCTCTGGGTTGTGCATTTGAGTCCTCTAAACTATTGAGTCAAGGTTCCTAACATACATGGTTTTTGGTTACTGTGAGGATTTACCTTCCTCTGTGCACCAACCTGGGTCACATGTCAGGTAAGGGATATGACAGCGTTTATGCTCCACTGATGGAAATAATCTATAACACTCAACACTGGCATACAGTTTGTCAGACATTCTAGCATTACCTTTATAATTACCCCTTGAATATTTTAATTTGGTGTAAAATGATCCAAATTGTTGGACTTGTTGCAGAAATGCTGTGTTTTCTAACATGCAAGTAATATTGGTCGATATAAACTCAGTTAGCCTAGATCTGAGAATCTGAAAATAGTTGATCAGTGTTTTAAAATTGAAATATCTGGTTTTTAATAATTTAGTCTAACCATCCTGTCTCGGACTCAGACTCTGAATAGACCTGACCAGGACATAGCCACAGGTCTGTTTTCACTATGATGAGATAAGCCGGATCAGATGGCCTCTAAACTGTCACCATGCTTTCACCCCCCACATGTCTGTACGTTTTCAGAGCCTGGTAGGGTTTCTACTGAATGGGCATGAAAGTCTGAGGATTTATTTTCATCATCTGTCATCAACTTCACCACGGGCCAGCTCCGTCATATCAAATGGCAGGCTGGTGTCCATTCGGGCTGTTACAGGAAACGTTACTGTTGACCAATGGCAGGCTGCTGTGTATCCTCATTCTGTGTGACTGGCGAAGCCACACACAGTATAGTATTCAACATACTTATCTCATCTTATTTTCCTTCTTCCGCCACACATTTTGTCATGCTACCTGTCCGGCAGTGTTGACATGAAACACACAAAAAACACGTCAAAACGCGCGGAATGACCGGGATCGGGTTGCTATGTCTTTTATAAGAGATTCGCCTAGCAGTTTTCACGCAAATCACAGAAAAACTGCAATCATTTGCCCCATAGGAATGAATGGGAAATCCATTTGAACAGAGCTCAAAAACACCCCACTTTGACCCCATACAGATTCCGCATACTTTAACGTAGAACAAAAATTACAAATGTAAACGGTTCCCGAGACTATGGGCTTTATTAGACTTGTTGGATATGTTTTGTTAGCTAGTACGGTTCTCATGTAGTCGCAGCCAGTGTTGGGTGTAACACGTTACAAAAGTAACGGAGTTACAGTAATGTATTACTTTTTGCTGTAACAATATACTACCCGTTACAATTCTCAGTAACGCTGTTACAACAAATTTTCAAACGAAATTAAATGGTGTTTTGTTTTTTAAGAATTTACCAACATTGCGAGACATTCCGACACCAGAGAAAAATTGTGCGGGTAGATTAGTAAACCTGGTGTTTACCCTTCAGGCTCATCAAGGTCCCTCCGCTTCGCGTTGCCTGATCAGCCTGTCAGGTGTTCTTTTCCCCCTTGATGCACATTATCCTGCTTATTACACGGCCATATACTAAACAAACTACAGAGCCCATTCTGTGTTCCTGTTATTGTTTACTTCCTCTCTGCCTTCTTCTGGTGATTTACCTGATGTCCAGCGCTCCGTCTTTTAACCTCTTTTCCTTTCTCTTTCTTGATCCTCCTTAGCAACCTTCATTATAGTCCTTGACAGTGGTCAAGGACTACTATACTACTGTATTAACAACGTGTCACATGTTAAGAATTTACAATCAGAATTGAGTATTCAACTAAGCAGTGTAATGCAAGTTGTTAGTAGCCTTAATGGCTTACACTGTTATTATGCTATACCACATTGCCCTTCACTGGATGTATAATGAGCTGCACTAAACTACATTTTAGCATTTAAAATACCTAGCCATTATTTTGCGGCTATTTTGGTAAAGTAACTCAAAAGTAATATAAAAGTAGTGTAACTCATTACATTTCAGAGACAGTAATATTGTAATGTAACGTATTACTTAAAAAAAGACATATTAATATAATATTAATAAGTCATATGTATGCTACTGTATTACATTTTGGAAGTAACTTGCCCAACACTGGTCGCAGCTTACGTTTTATGTTATAATGGTTGTGTATGGGAGAGCTCGGTTAAGACTCATGCCCAATTCCAAACCACACCCTACCCTATCCCCCTCCATGATGGAGGGAACTCCGTCTGTCGTGACACTCGCAGCTTAACGAGGCTCCTTTCTTTCAGGTGGAGGGTGTAAAAACAGCCGCAAGCTTTGGGACAAACTCCCCTCTCTCCAGCTGAAACAGGAAATGCCGTAACCTTTTTTTTTTAAAGACCAAATTTTGCAAGCATCATACTCTTTTCATACATTCAATTAGTGCAAAAAAGATGGTTAGGAGAAACAAAGTTGACATCATCTATAGAACTGTTCAAAGTGCTCACAGTTTAATTTTCATAAAAAGGTAAAAAAAAGGAAAAACACAACAACAAACAAGACAGAAATAAAAAACATATACAAGGAGATAAGTACGGTTCTGTTTCAGCTTGGATCAGTGAGGAATTCTTTCAGAATATTAAATAATATGCGATGTTGGTGAATTCTTAAAAAACAAAAAAACACTTAATTACGTGTTAAAATGTGTTGTAACGTGTGTTACTGATAATTGTAACGGGTATTATATTACCCACATTTCATTAGTAGGCTAATGCGTTACATTACTGCGTTACAGCAGAAAGTAATACATTACTGTAACTCCGTTACTTTTGTAATGCGTTACACCCAACACTGCCCATAACACACACTTGCTGTGCCCTCACCAGATTTGACAAACGCCTATTAGCAAGCTAGCTAGCTAGCAAGGACAGCTTGCAGTAACAATACAGACTGCTCAATTAACCTTATAAAATTAACAGTGTTTTTTTTTTACACCAGGATAGTGGTATGTTATACCTAAATAGTGAAAAATACCAACGTTTACTTATATAGTTTATCAGAGAAAACACAACATATCCAAGATGGCTGTCAGGATGAGAAGTGTCCACCTTTCTGCACAAAACTCTACTACTGTTATGATTGCACCACCCAGGTGCACATTGTGTACTGCATGTTGCCAGACACACCTATGCACTCAAAATGGCAAAGTACAGATTGCTAACCGACCCAGCATCAGCTTTCCATGGACAATGATAACACCTGTCGACCAAGTTTCTCCTGCTTGTTTTGAGAAGGTCACCACCATCTCCTTGGTCCTATTCTCCTTAAAGGGAGGGAATCCTCATGACACGCATTTTTTTTAAATTATCATCCGATAAAACAGACCAGTCTCTGCCAGTCTTTTTTTTTTTTTTTAATCCAATGACGTTATCAGGGATTTTAAGCTGATTAATTACCGAAATAACATCAACCCTGTGGGCGGCGCCATTTTGACGAGTCACATGACTTATTTTACCGGACGTGACGTGAACTATGCGTTTGGTGTCGAGGACAAATTGACGTATGTGCTTTGTTCATGTTGTTTACTGTAGTTACTCTCACAATTATATTTAAATATGCCTCATTGTATCGCGAAACATTGCCACAATTCGGATAGGAACAATCCACGGAATGCTCGGTTCCATCTATTACTTAATGGGGATGCAGTGGCATTATTTTAAGGTGTCCGAAAAAGACAGTAAAATAGCGGAATGCAACGTGTGCTTCGGTGAGCGGAGCGAAACACACAAGAGTTAGACCTACACTTCGCTATTTTATCTACCTCTGGAACAAGCTAAACTAGTTATAAATATATTTATTATTCACTGTCGGGTCAGGCTGTCAGGAGAGGGAGAGAGAGGGGCATTCCCTGTGTAAACATATAATTTGCTCTTTCCCCAAAATAGTCCCCACGGAAATGTATTAACTACAGGCTATATGCATACATTCAAAAAATAAACAAAGACAGGTTTTCTGCGTTATTCAAGTGTACTGTATTCACAGTTTGAGCCAAACAAAACAAACAAAACCTAACAAAAAGTCCACTCACGATACACTGAAATTGTCTTTTGGTCTAATCCAGACCATAGTTCATTGAAACACAAAAAAACTGCTGTTGGTCCTGCGCCCGTCGGCGTCAACAACAGAAATGTTTGTAGTGCCTATTTAGGCTATAATCCACAAAAAAGGAAACACGATGATCCGCGTGGCACAAAGGAGCGATCTCACCCTGCGTTGGAGAGAATCTCTCTTTCTCTCCAGGGAGACGTGCTTCCAGGTTGGTCGATGCAATATCCACACGGTTACTTTCAGTTCCTTTCCCCGTTGCATTTTACATATATATAGACATGCTGAGGAAAACTTGAATATCCCGCTGAATACCCGCACACACGCTTCCTCCTCCCGTGAGAACCACCCCTGGCATCCCCGTGACGCGCCCACTAAAAAGCCTCTGGGCGCGCTGCGACAGGTGAATCTGCAAATGAGGCTGGCAGAACCACACCCCCAAACCTTACACAAAAGTGGACATTTAATGACTGTAGTTGCAAGGATGCATCATAGATTTTCATTTGAATCTAAAGTACCTGCCTTAACCTTTTCCCCTGCCCCTACAGTCTATAAGAAACACTGATATCAAACTGCGACTGTCACAAGGGTGTGTTTACAAAGTGAACGCATAGATGACGTCACAACCTAGTTTTTCGGATCACGTGACTACTGAAAATGGCCAAACTGGCAGCTGCCTGACGGAATATACAGGTTTAGATAAAAAAAGAGCTATAAAATCATTATTTACCGGGGAATATCACTGATTTCTTCAGGGTATGGTTTAAACATAATGTTTCACTAAATACTGAAGTTTTGATTAAATATCTAATGAGTGGAGCCTTCCGACCGGTCGATCGCAAAGGTAGTGTGGGTAGAACGCATGGCATTGAAAAAAAAAGAAAAAAGAATATATTTATTTAATTTTTATTTTTTTAAAGTTAACCTATCATCCATCCTTACTAAGGCATTTGCCACTTGATTGTCGTACAGGTAAGCCAGTCTGAGTTTTATTGTGCCATACGGATTCATGCAGTTATGAGGGGGCCTCACCTCCTCATCTGAAGCACAAATGCTTGCAAATACAAACTTATGCGCCGCAATTAGTGTTAATTAATTAATTAATTATTTTATTAACAAAATCAGGACAACGGTTGTTAAGAGGTACTATTTTCCATTCGGAGGACGTGGGGTGTAAAAGACACCTTTGAAAATAATGAAAATACAGGAAATATAACAAATAACTGATGTAACTTCTGCTCGATGGCAAGACTATTTTTAGAAACCATCATTCAAGATGGCTATCTTGGGGTAAAATAAATTAGAGGAAGCTTTAACATGCAGAGCCCAATGAATAAAATGAAAGTGGCAGCTACAGTACTTGGTAATTAAGATTAATTAGCAAACTCCCACTCACTTCTCTGCATGTGGGACATAAGTGTATGGGATTACTTGGTATTTGTAGCATGTATACAGGGAGAGAGCGAGAGAGAGAGAGAGAGAGAGAACCGGTGCCAGCAGGGACCGTGTTGTTAGCATCTGGTTAGCAAGCTGCACTAACGGACATAAGGAGCTGTTTCCACCACAAGCTGGAGGAGAGTCCTCCTGTCAGACTGAGCTCAGGTGAGTTAAAGGACTCTGAGTGTTTAGATCTAAGAACTTTAGTCTAAGTTATCTCAGTGTGTCTCAAATGGTTTGGTCACGAAAATCTTCCCGGGGGAGCATGCCCTCGGACCCCCCTAGAGGATATTAGGTCCGCCCCCCACTTGTAAAAATGTGCACTTTACCCCTGCTTACACCTATATGCCGTGAGCTGATTATCGAGCCTTCATTGTAACAGTCGCGGGTACTGTGTATCTGCGTGTGGGGAGTGTTGCAGTAGAAAATTCCACTGTAGCGCCTGGTGCCTTAATGGGAAACCGTACATCAGGGAACACCAACTACATTTGTCCAAGGGCCAAAATGTATCCAATAGACACTCTCGCGGGCCAGCGATTTTATATAGCCCAGAATTTTGAAGTTGTTGGTACTGTGGACCGCATAAAGCTTAGCAGACTCTTCACGCTAACGAAGGATCACTTCTAGGCAGGGTTGGGAGGGTTACTTTGTAAATGTAATCAGTTATACATGGCTCTGAAAGTAATCAGAATACAGTTACAGTTACGTGTCTTAAAAAAGGTACGTATTCAGATTACTTATAGAATACTTATGGAATACTTTATTTTTCCATAACAGATGGGTATGTTTTGGTGAACAGGAGACACTTATTTTACTGTTTTAATGGCTTATCAAGAACTCAAACACAACATCTTGGTGTCATTCTGGACAGCTCCCTCTCATCTGCACCCCACATAAAAAACATCACCCGGACTGCATTCTTTGTACTGTCTTAAAACCTTTCCTTAGAATATGTTATGAATTGTAAGGTGTCCTTGGGTGCTTTGAAAGGCGCCCCTAAATATAATGAATTTTCATTATTATGTATTATCTGAAACGATGTAATAACTTTTCAAACTTGTTCCAGTCCCTTGCCCCATTCATTCAGCAGCAGCAGGCCATTCACTTTGATTTGATCCCGTTATGAAATGTCATCATTTCGACAATAAATAAATGCTACATAAACGTTATCTTGCACATTGTATCTAATCAAACCATCTCCGTTTCTAACTTTCAATATATTTTAAAAGAGATCTCTCTCTCTCATCTGCGTGCGGGGACGGGGCCTCACAGACACGCTGCATCTCTCTCTCCCTCACAGACAGGCTGCAGCGCTGTGCCGTGTGCACACAGTTCTGCCGGTAATGAATATTACATTTTGTGAGGAAACTTTTCCACCAATAATTCCAATAAGTATTCCAAAATGTATTCACTTCAGGTTTATGAAAGTAACTGTAATCAGATTACTCGTTTTTCAAATGTAACGCCAGCTGAATACATTAGCCTACTTGATTATTGTATTCTGATTACGTAACACCGTTACATGTATTCCGTTACAACCCAACCCTGCTTCTAGGCTACTGTCCCGCAGCTCCTGCCTCTCTGGTGGACTCTGTCACAGCGGGGCTACTGCTGTGGTGCGGAGCACATTAACCAGACTCTTCACAACGAAGGATCAATTCTTCTTCAAGGCAGGGAAGGTTTCGCAGTACGCAGTCTACTGTCCCGCAGCTGCTGCCTCTCCGTTACTGCACATTACTCACGAGACGTTGTAAAAAAATTAATGGGTGTGGGGCGAACGCACTAACCACTCCGCCAACGCCACAGTCACCCCCGGCCCCGTCGTGCGGGCCGGATGACAATGTCTGGCGGGCCGGATGTCGCAATTGCTAACACACTAAAATTATACATAAAGCACAATTATTTTAACTGACACTCAAAGAGCAAATCATTGGCTCAAATCTCCAAAACTCTAAACACGTTTTCAGCTTTTCACACAATTTGCAAATCAACATGGCACTTTTTGCAAACCACTGCACACGTTTCTCCACGTAAGACACAGGAATCTGACATAAAGTCACGTGTTAGCAGGTTTAAAAAACTGATATTCAAAATGCCTCACACATGGACCAATAATCAAGAAGCACGTTCCACCTGACCAAACACCTGATAGCATAATTGTTGGCTCATCAATCAGGATGTTAGCACTATAAAAAGACCACAGGTGAGTACTTTCTTACAGCAACAATGGAAGCCAACATGGAAGCAAGAGGAAGAGGAAGAGGAAGAGCTGAGAGTGAGAGGAGGAGGAAGAGGTGGGTGAGAGTGAGAGGAGGAAGAATGAGAGGTAGAGGTATAGAGCTGGAGGGAGAGGACGTGGACAAAGAAGAATACTCTCTAATGAAATGAAATGTTATCAACCATGGTTTGACGATGAGAGAGGCTGGACAGAGGGTTCAGCCTAAACTAAGCCGATTTACTGTTGCCTCTGTAATCCGGACACTTAGACTTGAAAACAGGTTAGTTACCCGTTTTTAGCACTGCATAATTCACGATATATCAGTGCTTATATCTGTTGTGTGAAACGTATTTACTTCATTGCTGTAATTGAATTGTTGGCATGTTGCACAAATCCTGCACAATGTACTGTGGTAAACTTACTTTTATGCAACACAGACACTGACCAACCACGATATCTTTGTTGTTTATCTGAAGGACTGAGAAACAAAGAGGTGCAGGTGGAAGGCTAAGGCTTTTCAATGAGGCAGGAAGCAGCAGTTACAAACGTGGTTTTGGCAAACAATGCATCACACTTAGAGAGATCTGAAGCATAGTAACTATGTGCTGAGATGCATGTTGCACAATGTTAGTTTTGAATAAAATTGATTTTCTTCAACAACTCATTTGTATTTCTTCATTTACTGTGTTTCTGTATACGCAAGCAATCTTTCTCTGCAGAAACCTCTATGTACAGAGCATAGCCCATAACAGATAGAAGTGCTTTAGATTATGCTCAGCAGTGTGTAGTTGGGTGGTCAAACCATCTAGTATTATGAATGAAGTGTGTTATATTTGGTGCAAAAGTTGGCATTTGGTAATTGTTTCTGTAGTTTTGAGTGCAGTTCTTCACTTAGCAGGAGAAATGAGGTGTTTTGCACTTTGGGTGTGTGGTTTTGTGAATGTTTTGTGAACTGAGCAATTAAAAAAAAAAAAGTGTGTTAGCAATCGAGAAAAACTGTAAACCTGCTAACACGTGACTTTATGTCAGATTCCTGTGTCTTACGTGGAGAAACGTGTGCAGTGGTTTGCAAAAAGTGCCATGTTGATTTGCAAATTGTGTGAAAAGTTGAAAACGTGTTTAGAGTTTTGGAGATTTGAGCCGATGCTTTGCTCTTTGAGTGTCAGTTAAAATAATTGTGCTTTATTTATAATTTTAGTGTGTTAGCAATCGAGAATAACTGTAACCTACAAAAGTAATTTAGATTGACATTAATTATGCAAATCAATTGTGGAATTGCAATAAATAGTTTTTAAATAGCCACAGTTTGTCCAACCACCACTGCAGCTTTTGAATGTAGGCATTCCCCTTTGTAAATCGAGTCTTTCACATATACTTATTATATTAATGTGCACATGCCTGTTTGTGTGCTGGAGACATCAATCCAATTAATGTGATGAGGACGACCACCAGTTGTTTATGAATCAGCATTTCTTGTTGCGACAGCCAAGGACATTGGAGATGACACAGTGTCTGCAAAGCTGTTATATAATACTGACAACTGCAAAAAAGTTAGCCTGAGATATACAAACGCTCTTTGCAGATTTGGAAAGCAGGGCTCAACGGCTGATGGAGCTGAGCACGCAGTGTGTGTGTGTGTGTGTGTGTGTGTGTGTGTGTGTGTGTGTGTGTG
>CALSBZ010046657.1:1008801-1034411 GCA_943591055.1 Gobionotothen gibberifrons | reverse complement strand
CACCAAACATTTTAAGAATGTTTTCAGAGAACGTTATCCTACTTTTCCGAAGAGCGTTCTGGGAACCTAGCAAAAACTTCCCGCTGAAAACCTTCCTAGAACATTGACTGTAACATTCTCAGAATGTTTTTAGAACCAAACATTTCTAGCTGGGCTAAAGGGCTAAACTGGTTTAACCTATTTCTTACGGTGGCTGAGAGGTGCAATCGACAATTACAAAGTGTGAAACACTTTAACAAAGCTTGAGACAAATTTACATTTTATAAAACAAATTTACATTTTATAAAACAAAATGACATTAGCAAAACACTTTTACCAAAGAAAAAACGATTTAACATTAACAAAAATAAATTAACAAGATGTGAAACACATTTACAAAGCTAGAGACAAATTTACAAGTGTCGAAACGCCCGAAACACTTTAACGTTTGCCGAAACACTTTAACATTTCCCGAAACACTTTAACATTTGCCGAAACACTTTAACAAACTAGAGAATCAAACCGGAAAGGGAATGCCCATCATACCAGAAGTGATGTGCAAGTGATTGACACAAACTTAAGTTTGTTTTGGCGGATAGACCGCCGGTACCTATGGACGGTACGAGTGGTAACATGTTTTGTCCGTTCTGTGGAAACCACCTGGGCCAAGTGAAATGGTTTTGCTCATCACGATATACGTTCTCGTGCGCAAGAGATACGTTCTCGTGCACACATGAAAGTTACAGGTTCGCCAAGTAGGAAGTGGAGCTGTGCCTTTTACTCACAGCCTTCGCTGTGTTTACCTTCATTAGACAGCTAAAGAGCGACTGCAGGCTGCTTCGTTATAGCCACACACACCTCTACACACACACACACACCTCTACACACATCGAACTGCCAGGTTATTTCCCCTATTACTCGTTTTATGAAGGAGATGTCCGGTCCACAAGGTGCATGACGTGTGTGTTTGTGCTGTGCTCAGTTCCGCTCTGTGTGTGTGTTCGGTGTGTTTGTTTATGTCCGACACCGGCATTTGTTTTCAAATGACCATGAACAGTAATATACACACATCTGGCCAACTCCATAGGTATGTGTGTGTTCCCAAATGAAATAAATGTGTTTAATCTCGATTCAGTGCTGTCGGAGTGCAGTGGACCACTGCAGTCAACTCAGCCGTCTCTCGCGTTTGCTTGGTCAAATCAGCAGCTCTTCATTTGTGAGTGTGCGATTAATCGCGCCTTTACGGTAATCGACCGAGAAGCGGCACTGACGCTAGTACAAGAGTAAAATAATGCATGTTTTTGTGCTATATTTGCGATAAAAATATGTTTTACCACAAGTTCTTAATAAAACTGACACTGTTGGATTTAGTACTATTTTGACTGCTACCAACAATAAAATGAACTACTTTTACTGTGTACTTTTTCAGTTATTCTCTGTCAAACTCCCCTCCTGAGAACAAATTCAAGCCACTTCTGCTATATTTGATGAGGGATAAAATGATTTTTAGCCATAAGTTCTTAATAAAATTGGTACTGTTGGACTCAGACTACAACCACAAATACAATGAAGTACTTTTACTGTGTACTTTTTGAGTAATACTCTGTCAAACTCCCCTCCTGAGTACAATCATTCATGTATTCTGCTATATTTGTTGAGGGATACAAATATTTGTTACCATACATGAAATTGATACGGTTGGACTCAGTACTACTTGGACTACTACCACAAGTACAATCAAGTATTTTTATTTATTTTACTCTGTACTTTTTGAGTAATACTTGGTTAAACTGCTGTCCTGACTGAGTACAATAATTCATAGTTCATATACAATACAGGAATTATTGTACTCAGGACGGGAGTTTGACAGAGTATTACTCAAAAAGTACACAGTAAAAGTACCTCATTGTATTTTTGGTAGTAGTCTAACAAGTACTGAGTCCAACAGTACCCATTTTATTAAGAACTTATGGCTAGAAATCATTTGTATTGCAAAAAAAGCAGAAAAAACATGCATTATTTTACTCTTGTAGCCTACTACTAGCGTCGGTGCCGCTTATAGTGCACATCAATAGCAGAAGTGGCATGATTTTGTTCTCAAGAGGGGACTTTGAGAGAGTATTACCCAAAAAGTACATGTTAAAAGTACTTCATTTTGTTGTTGGTTGCAGTCAAACTAGGACTGAGTCAAACAGTCTCAGTTTTATTAAGAACTTAAAGTACAAACTATTTGTATCGCAAATAAAGCAGAAAAAACATGCATTATTTTACTCTTGTAGCCTACTACTAGTGTCAGTGCCGCTTCTCGGCGATTACCGTAAAGGCCCGATTAATTGTGCACTCAAAAATGAAGAGCTGCTGATTTGACCAAGCAAACGTGAGAGACGGCTGAGTTGACCGCAGTACCGGAACGGACGACAGTATCTTAATATCTTCTGAAAACAAATGCCAGTGTCACACACACACACGCCCTGGTGACCGGACATCTCCTTCATAAATAGAATAATAAGGCGTAATAACCTGGCAGTTCGATGTGTGTAGAGGTGTGTGTGTGTGTGTGTGTAGAGGTGTGTGCGGCTATAACTAAGCAGCCTGCAGTCGCTCTTTAGCTGTCTAATGAAGGTAAACACAGCGAAGGCTGTGTGTAAAAGGCACATTTTGTTAATGTTAAATTGTTTTTTCTTTGGTAGAAGTGTTTTGCTAATGTCATTTTGTTTTATAAAATGTAAATGTATTTTATAAAATGTAAATTGATCTCAAGCTTTGTTAAAGTGTTTCACACTTTGTAATTGTTGATCGCACCTCTCAGCCACCGTAATTTTTTCTCTTGTTCTTTTTTTCTTTTTATTTACTGGGGACAGTTTTGCCATCATGGTTAAATTGACCATACTACATACATACCAGACTGCACATTGATCAGAGCATCTTCATTCAAAACGGTCTGTTTTCCTTAGCAGCGGTCTGCTAGTGAAAATTAGCAAACCTCAGAAATGTCAAAATGTAACAATCATAATCTATTATTATATATATTATATACTAGGCCGTGTAATAATGTCATAATGTATACCTATTCTCCAGTTATAACTGAATATTTGGAAATACAATATGCTAGAAGTCCTTATCATCTTCCCATATACGTGTATCATGCATATACTGTGTATTGTACAATCGTGTCTTACATAAAGCATATGACCAGGTCAGCAGCTAATTTAATAGCCTCTCATTTTCTCTTTTAGCATTGTGCACAAATGCTATTGACAGCTCTGAGATTGGTCATTGGCACTGAAAGTGAGCATAATATGTCCTCTTTCACTAAATTGAAAGAGGGATTGTGATTCAGCAACACCTGCACATATAACAGCAGTGTATAAAAGCCCCACAATTCCCTGTCCACAGCTTCATATTCTCCTCTTTTAGTGCCTCAGTGGGAGGAGGGGATGACCTGGCTTTTGGAGATAAACTGATTTTGGTTATAGTAATGAGCTCAGTCTAAATCTAAGTCAAGAGGCTCCTACACTGCCACTTCAGGTATGATAGCACACTGTTGAGTGGAAGGTTATTTATCTTTCAAGGACTTTTGGAATCACTCATCAGCGTCATCACTGACATAATAAAACCAGAGCCACTGGTAACAAAGAATGAAAGGTCACTATTTGCTATAGATTGTAGCTATGACAATTATTGTATTGTAGGTATTTTACACAGCTTTATCTTCCGATATGTTTTTATATAGATTCCCTTTAATGGAAGAATTCACAAGATGGACCAATAAGGAATGCAATAAATTATTTCCATTGGAAACTTGACATATTTGCAGAACTATATTCAAAGTTATCCACGCCAAGAAGGAAACTCAATGAGAAGCATCTGTATTTAAATGGAGGTTCCATTGGCAACAAACGGTTGCAAAATGAGTCAGGTCAGCAGAGAACATTCAGTGCCAAATGATTTGTTGTTTAAAAGCCTGTTCTGTTTCTTTGAATTCTTTTTTCTGACATTTAAATGCTGTTGACTTATTTTCTTAATTGGATTTATTTTGAAGTGTTGCAGGATTGAAAAAACATGAATGGATTGTTGGTGGTGCAATCGTTTTCCAAAAGAGTAGCACTGCTGTTCTGATGCTGCCATCTTTTAACTGAAAGGTCATCATCAGAATAAAGCAATAATGTTCAGGTTACAGTTCTTAACGCCCTTGTTATAAGGTGAAACAAGAACAAATGTGATGCAGTCTACACCATAAATCCTGGCACCCCTGACATGACTCATCTTTACCTCACACTAAATATATTCAAACTATGAATGAACATAGTGGATGAGCATAATCTCTTGCAGTATAATTAGAAGTAGAGTATGTAATTCCCAACAATGGCACTCACATCCATTGTTTTGTTCAACAGAGATTTACTATTTTGGATCAACCTTTGTGCACGGAGAAATTAGGTCAGACGTAAACAGCGTCGCTGCTTGAGTCCAACAGCACAGTGACATTTCTGTGTGGACACACAAGGAGGTGACGGATGAAAGAAGATCACTTGGAAATGTCAAGAAGTCTAGACAAACAGTTCAAATCTGCAGAGTTGTCGCATTTTGATGCCTGCTGCATTCATAGGAAATTGGGTAGTGAAAACGTACGGGTCATTCCACAGAGTATCCCAATTGAGTGGTATAGGAATGAGTAGGCTACTAAAACCCAGAAATGTGTTAGCATTTTACCACTTCAGATTTTAGCCGAGACCGGCGGAAAGTTTGTCTCAAAACTCTGTGTGTGTAAAAAGACGGTCCACAAGCAGAGATTTGAGATCCACAAGCAAAAATGTGAGATCCACAAGCGCATTGTTGGTTGACAAATACAAAATGGATTCACAAATGCCTGATCGAAAGTTGTAAATGTTAAAGAGATATTTCAAAAATACTTTCTTATTTGTGAAAATATTTTGCGTATTTGCAGATCCGTTTTACATTTGCACATTTATTTGTGAGTTTGCAAATCTTTTAAATGCATTTGTGGATGGTGTTTTACATTTACAAATCACATATTTACACACAAATTATTTTTATGTTCACACAAATAATTATGAGACATATCTAAGCCCATACAGTTTGAACACCGGTCTCGGGTTGGTTTGAATTAGGGGCGCAGAGAGCGCGTGCAGGAGCGGAGTGGAGTCTCGTGTACAAGGCGCGCGCTCACTGACCTCGCGCAGCACAATGCTGGACACCAAGAGTTTCTCCCCGCTATGAATCCTGTCAACGAAACGGAGAGCAGTACAGAACATTATATTTTCGCACTTGGCACCTACAAACTTCTCGCTTTCACCATTGGGACTATCGGGGTGTTCGGCTTCTGCAACAACGTCGTTGTCATCGTGCTGTACTGTAAATTCAAGAGACTGAGGACCCCCACCAATCTGTTACTGGTCAACATTAGTTTGAGTGACCTGCTGGTTTCTGTCATTGGAATTAACTTTACCTTTGTTTCATGCCTCAAAGGCGGATGGATCTGGAGCCAGGCGACATGCATCTGGGACGGCTTCAGCAACAGCCTATTCGGTGAGAGAAATACATATCATGAACATTAGAGTATAATTATCAATAATTATCAAGAAAACAGTAGACATTGAGAAAAAGTGATTACTCCTTTTTGGCTTTTCACAGTTAATATTCTGACATAATTCAGGATGTGAGCAGTTTTATGTCATGTCATTATGTTAATTAAAGTCATAGATGAGCCCATCCATGTAATTGATCATTTAACGCATGGAAAGGCATATACAGCAAATACATAATTTATATAAAATGTGTGTTTCAATGGGTAAAACCTGATCATGTTTTGGACACAACAAGCTCTTAATACCTAATTTGTGGATGGTTAAAATATAAATGTAATCAAAAACTGTTCACTGACAATCTAGCCCCCATAAGGAGCTGAACATTTAATGACCTTCAATACATGAAACTGAAATACTCTGACAGTGCATGTTTTTTTATGGAAAATGAGCATGATGTGCAGGTCTGTGCTTTATGCAGAATAATGTTTTTTGTCACCTGTATAACCCCACAGCCTCTGTTAGCTGTAAAATGCATCAGCTGCATAAAGGTGTGAAGGTCTCATCCTGCAGAATAACAGCTCAGGGAGGGATCTGTGATAATGAGCTCATTACTGCACTATCTGTTGTCCATGTATTGACAATTGCTTATTTTGCACATTATCTAAAGAACATGATTGCCTGCCTCTCCTGTCATGTGACACCACAGTTGGCAACACTGCAACAACTAATTGAAATTAATGAATTGACTAATTTGTCCCAGGGAAATTGAGTTATGTGACAGTTGCTCCATTTAAGAATGTATAGAACATATAATTAAAAGAAAAAATTGTCTCAATATAAGATCTAAATATAAAATAATATAGAATGCAAATGTACACCATATTTACAGTGGTGTTTCAGTATTATTAAGATATTAATGCTAAATTGCACAGTTTTAAATTATTTGGCTGCCGATGTGCTTTGATCTGGCTTTGATTTTAATAAACCTTTATATTCAAATCTCCTTATGTATCATTATAGATTCTCCCAATATGATGCGTGATAACAGTGATTAAAATGCATTATTTAGAAGAACGTAACCAATCACAACTATAGGAATTTGAATACACCCTTAAAAGAAAAGGTGTCAGTGAGTGAGTAATATGATATCTGCCCTTATACATCGTTATACAATGCTGTATAATGTATTGTAATTCTTTTTTATGAAGCATTGTTAACACTTGTGGGGGTTTAGGTTATGATGCATTATAGTTGTATTTGAACTAGGGCTGCTCAATTAATCGTATTTTAATCGCAATTACGATTTTGGCTTGCAACGATTATGAAAACAACATAATCGAAATAAAACGATTTTTTTTTTTCTTTTTTTTTTCTTGGTTTTTCAGTTGAATTATACTTAAAGTTCAGGGTAATCAATTGTTAAAAACATACTGTTCACATCTTTTTTTCAATAAATTGATGTTTTCAAAGTAAATGGATAATCGTTTTTAATAATCGTGATATCAATTATTGACCCAAATAATCGAGATTATGATTTTTGCCATAATCGAGCAGCCCTAGTTTGAACAGCATTATAGACATGGAAAGTATATTTCTACCAGGTGTTCACATCCAACCTCCTGCTGACACAGGCTGTAATGTAAAACTGAAATATATGCACAAACGCAGTTTAATATCATGTAATTATAGTAAAGGGAGCGATAGGCTCAACCACAATACAGCTTTCAATACCAAAAGCATATTCCATGAAGAAATCATTTCCCAAAAATACTTGTTTATATAGGTTCAATTTCAACATAATTTTGATATAGTGATGCAAGCTGGCTTTGCATAGAGTTTATTTGTTGATGGTTAAAATATAAATAGCCTTCTAATACACTCATATAAAGCGTTATAATCTGCTTATAGTGCTGTCAAATTATAGCTACTCACATTATAATGCATTGTAAGTGGGATTTTATACAGTAATACATATATTGTATATGGGAACTGTAATATATTTTGATACTTGGACAAAATGATGTAATTGATTAATTCCATCCGGATGTTTAGATGATGTGTTAATTCAAGATATAAGAGTGTGTTGCTTCTTCTTTTATTTGACATTGAGTAGAGAGGATGTGCTGTTCTGCTGTGTTTGCCCCTCAGAAGAGCACACCTGGAAGATAATGGACATGTAAATGAACTTGTGTGACATGTTTACATGAGAAAAAAGCATGGTGTTATTAAGAAGAAACATCCCTGCACCTGCACCTGATAAGACAAGCACAATGTATGGCTTCCTGCTGACACAAGCTGTAATATAAAAATGGAAATGGAAAAATATAAACCCCATAGCTCTATCTGTGTCCTCTAGTCTTCCAATGTCGTCATCTTTTTGGACGTAATACTCAGAGGAGACTGGTGTCAGTGTGACCGACACACACAGCGCTGCAGAATAAACCCCATCAGCTCCATCAGTGCATGTCTGTCCTCCGGAAACCCGAGCTGGGTAACTTTAGCTTAGTGAATAACGGAACAAGTCCCTACAGTATGTCGTTTGTTCGTAATAAGACTTAACTGGTAGGGGAGAAACTGACAAGGGTAAAACAATCTATATTTTAAAGGGGCCCTTGGGCATCAAAGTGTGAATGATTATTATTGTCAGGTTCATTTTAGTATGTTGTGCCCCTGTGACATGTCTCCATGCTTTAATGTTCAAAAAGCTCTTTATTTTTCTCATTCCTCTTTTCACCCTCTGTCTGAAACCAGAGCCCAGTCTGCTCTGATTGGTTAGCTGGCCGGCTCTCTTGTGATTGGTCAACTGCTTAGAGATGTCCGACCTCTGTACATATCCGTACAATATGTTTGAGCACTAGCCAGTAGAAGCGCAAGTGGTACAGTGTGATGTCACGTATACAGAAGTAAACAAAAGACTCCAATGGAGGCGTTTCAGGCAGGGGGGCAACTCCCTGGAGGGAGCACTTCAGGGGATTTTAGCCGTTGCTAATGTGACACATTTCCATAACAGTAACATTGTATAAAGCCAGGTTCAAAACTATAATTAGAATATTTAATTGACTTGAAAATATTTTCAACAGCAAATACAAAATAAATGTTTCCCTTGTTTTGAGGATTTGTTTTCTATCATTAGGGTATTAACAAAGTATGACCAACTCCTATTGTGTTAATTAGTGACAGTAGAGATTACTGACTCATTTTCACAAACACATGTAAAGATAGCTTTTATAAAACTCGTAATCTCTTCAACAAATAAATAATTTCTCCAGTAATATATTTTTTCAAGAGATTACTGGTTATTAAAGTAAACAAATATAACTATAGATATATTCCCAGATAATTACTAACATTACATTTGGTTGCTTTATTCAAATAAACTATTTGTCACTATATCCTCCTGACAGAAATGTATATAACAGATTATGTGTGAAAGAATCGGGTTCCTCTGCCTCCTCGTATGCTCCTTATAGAAAGATCCCGTGGTGCCTGAAGAATAAAACATCCATTCAGAGTGTGTTTCTATCGGAAGCACTGGCCCGGGGGTGGTACTGTGCAGGACTGGGCCATATGTTTTTGAAAAGACTTGAATTGAAGAAATGGCAATGCCTGGTTGTATTCCGTCAGTGAGGTGAAGTCTTGCAATTAAAAGCAATGGGGAGGCAGAGCAACATCTGTCTTATTCACTACTGTCGAGATAGTGACACTCGGCAAATAGGACAACAATATTTGTAAACATGCCAGTAAGGCAATATCAAATGTAAACTTTTAATTAATTTAGGAAATATTAAATGTAGTTATTAAAAGTGAACAAAATCTGTATTTTGGATGTTTAAGATATGGCTATATTTTATGGAAGTAAAAATATCCAAATATCCACGTTTTCAATGTTCCTGTAGTTGTTGTGTGTGTAAATGGTCTGCAAAGGCTAAGTTCCCTCCAGATGGAGTTTCTCTCCCACACACTCCCCCCCTGCCTGAAACGCCTCCATTGAACTCCTTTGTTTTATTCTGTAACACAGTGACATCACTGTGTAACATTTGTGCTTCTAGCAGACTGGGCTCTGGTTTCAGACAGAGGGTGAAAAGAGGTGCTGCAGCACAGGCAGTATGAGAGAAACAAAGAGCTTTTTGGACACTAAAGCATGAGACATGTCCCAGTAGAGACACTATGGGTGATGTGATGGTGCTGCCAAAAAAAGGCAGATTCTATTTCAGATACTGTCTTGCAGACATGCTGGAAAATAATGATGCACAAGATAACAGGAGGGCTACAATGATTCAAAAAACATACAATTGGAACCACAATAGTTTACCATTAGTGAATGCAGGTTGTGCAATGCAGCTATTAGATGTGTGTGTAGGCGTCTCTTCCTGTGTGTTTCAAGGACTCACAACAAAGTGGTTGAATGTGCGGCATCAGGATGTTCAGATTCTGTTTGTGCACAGAATAATGACATTCCTTTCAAAGAGATGTTGATTAGCTTCTGACCCAGAGCCCAACAGTGGTTTAAAGTAACTAACTACATTTACTCAAGTGCTGTACTGAAGTACAATTTTAAAGTACTTGTATACAAAGTCATTCAAAATAGCTGCACCTTAAAGAGACACATTACAAAATCAATAGTTATACTCAAATATATATATATATTATTCTGAAATGGCCTGATCTGCATATTGAGTACTTTTACTTGTTGTACTTTAAGTGTACTGATGCTAATACTTTTATGCTTTTACTTGAGTAACATTTTGAATGCAGGGCTTTCACTTGTAACAGAGTATTCCTACACTCTGGTACTTCTACTTGTATAAGATCTGAGTCCTCCTCCCACCTCTGGATCCTGCATTAGAGTTCTGCCTCACTCTCTCCCCCTCCTGCCAGGCATCGTCTCCATCATGACCCTGGCTGCTCTGGCCTATGAGCGCTACATCCGGGTGGTCCACGCCCAGGTGGTGGACTTCCCCTGGGCATGGCGGGCCATCGGCCACATCTGGCTGTACTCCGTGGTGTGGACGGGTGCTCCTCTGCTGGGATGGAACCGCTACACGCTGGAGATCCATCGGCTGGGCTGCTCCCTGGACTGGGCCTCTAAGGACCCAAATGATGCCTCCTTCATCCTCCTCTTCCTCCTGGCCTGTTTCTTTGTGCCTGTGGGCATCATGATCTACTGCTATGGAAACATCCTTTACACAGTGAATATGGTAAGATGGTTAGCATATTTCATAAATACAGTGCTGCAAGGATGGTGGAATTGTGTAGGTCAAAGTACCCCAATGAAATGTTCCAATAGACTTTTAGAATGCCACAAGCTCTGTGGCAAACAAGCATTTGGGCTACAAAGGGATAGCAAGGTCAACTTGGTGGTGCAATAATTAATCCTAAAACCCAGAAATAAATGAGCATTTCAAAGTCAATGTTTTATTTGTACGTGTTTATGTTTGGAAGTTTGAAATAACGTCTGTGGTTAACAAAAGCTTACCATATTTTCACGGTTTATTCTACGGCATAACATACATCATTAAATACCCCACTGGTGAAGGTCTGAAGCTTCAATGTGTCATCAATACCGCGGTTGCTAACAAGTGACTAAATGAGACTGCTAACACAAGTCCGCCTTTAGCTTAGCGTGGTGGTTTGGTGATGCGCAGCCATGCGACCGAGATGTATATGTTTATAGCATTTTGTTAGCTTTATATTTCTGTCAATTGATTTTACACGGTTAATATATGGAGATTATCCTCTTGAACAAAACATGTTAAGTTTCATAAATGTGTGTTTGCCACGGAGCTTATTTGAATGGAAAAAAAAACATTGCAATATTGTAGAAAATAAGGCCTGTTGTAAGTTTATGATATTTTGACGTTTTGTTTAGCGGGATAATATCCACATATAACACCACTTTTATGAGTATTTAAGGGTTTGTGCAATCGCCAGAAGTAAAAAGCTAATTTTAGGCTATAAACTACCTACATCACGGTCACTGCGCACCAACTACATTTAGTAGTTTATTTAGCCACTTTTTAAGACATGTGAATCGCAGGACAAATAGTGAAAACCACTTTAGCTTGTGTTAACCACAGACATCATTTGAGGCAACTAAAACAACCAAAAACAGGTTTATTTCGAGATGAGGGAACCAGAAGTGTTAAAATGCTAACTCAATTCAGGTTTTGGGACTGATTCCTATTTCCACTCATTTCAGTACCTTCACTAGAACTTTACTCAGGATATACTTCAATTGACACTTCAACTGTAGCTTCTATCAGCGCTTACATTTGAACCGCACTTCTCTTAGTACTTGTATTTCAACTGCCACTTCAACAAAAGCTTGAACGGATGCAGCAGATCTGCTAATTCAAAAGTTATCTGTATATTTTTAAGCAGCCAGCACTGGAAGATTTTCTTCAAGAAGTCTAGTCTTAACCTATTAAAGAGGTGAAAGAAAGTATTAGATGTATGCTAATTTTAGAGGTCTTCAGAATAATAATACTTTCAGCCATCTCTGTAGAGATAGAGGCCGTTTCTCAATGTCGAGTAGAGCTGCTGCAGAGACACTATTTCAAGTATACTACATCATCGAGTGGCGCCGAAGGACTGTTTAAATGCATGTTAAATGCCCAGCATTCGGCGCCACTCGATGACGTAGTATACTTGAAATAGTGGCTCTGCAGCTGGTATACTCAACATTGAGAAACGGCCACAGTCTTTACAGACTCCTCTGGGCTTTCATTTTGTTGAAAATAAACTCCGTAACCTCACTCCCCAAGTGCTGCCTCTCACTCTTCTTCCATAATGGGCAATGTGACAATGTGCCTTCAGGGTTTTTCCTGAAGAGAAGAAATCAGTGAAAGCTGATTGTTCATTGTGCCTTAGAAGTGAAGACTTTAAGTATCATTAATGTCCTCAGTCACAGCAGACAGTGTGGTCTTATATGACATGTAAACAGGCTGTGAAGATAAGGGTTAGAAGTGTTCATGTTTAAACACTGAAAAAAGTGTCTCAGATAGAATTTGTGGCGCCACAAGATTTTCCATTCTGTTTGTTCCGATTGAAAGTGAACAGGATATTTTTTGTAAATAAGCGAAACTATGCAATTCTAATCAAATCACCTAAATCTGTATCTGTATCACAGTTTGGTACAGCCGCTATTTTTACACCTTAGACTCCTGGGAGGTCTCTCACACGTCATAGAGTTGCTCTAAAAATCTTCAAAGAGAAGTACTCTGAACCTTACAGAATATTTTTGGCTTGATAAAAAAGAAGCAGTCGGCCTGTGTTGAATAAACCAGACAATCTCACTGCAGACGTCTGAAAAGATTGAGAACCCTAGAACACTGACATGAAAAAACGTTATGAAAAGGAAGAACAGAAATAGAAACAGAACTTGTGAACTCGTGAATATAAATAAAAAGCTTTGTAAAAGTGATCAGGGAGTTCCTGAAAAAGAGAGCCAACTATAAGTAGATATTGCACTTCACTGATTGAATGATTCCTTTCCCCTTCGCAATTAGCATAATCCAATAACCAAAGTGGCCTTTGGTCTTAATCACTGTCAATATTCCATGTCCATAATTTGTCAAGTTAAGTTCCATTACTATATTCCACGAAACACAGAGGTTATTTGATGATATCAGTGACATGTAGAAACCAAAGTGGTTTATTGCCAATTTCTTTTTTTTCTCCTCGCCTTTATTTCTGTTTCTCTCCCAGGCAAAGCTGCATTGGAAAATATGATTAAAAAGTAAGCATTAGGGCTGTTAATTCAAGAAACATTGTTATTTGATCTGATCTCACCGAAGACAATGTGCTAATCAAAAAGAAGGCACTTTGTCATAACAAGCACATGTTTTGTATTGTACTTGCTCCTGTTTAGCACCATGATTTCTTGAGGCGAGTCCAACTACCTCTGTTGTTATTTTGGTTCCAAAATACAGTGCAACATTCTCAATTATTTGCAAAATTAGTTGTCAGTAAGAAATAAGAATAACTGTAATATTCATACAGAGTTTGTTAAAGGTTGTTTGAATCAGTCTTATCTTGGGATCAGGAGGGATCAGAAGGTGAATCGGAAGTCACAAGAAAGAAGATTAAAAACAGAAGGTTTGACCTTTTCAGGACACTCAAACCTAATTCATTCTAAAACATATGCCTGTGAGATAAGCAGCATTTTGCTATAAAGGATTACCAGCAAAGAAAGGTTGAGTTCTTGAGAATGATATTAAAACCACTTTGAGAAACTGTTCTTTAATCATATGTGTCAAACCCTTACATGTACTATAGCAACATATTTCCCATACCTGTATTAGGTTAGTTTAAAGCAATAATATTAAGTTTAAATGAAAAATATTAGGTTCAACTTAATATTATTGCTTTCAACTAATCTATTACAGTTATGTGAATTTTATTTGACAATACAATTAATTAAAGTAAATGTTTCATATAATTGAATAATCATACCTGGGGACAAAATCTCCCTTATGATAGCATCTTTCTCTCTCCTGTTCCTTGTAGCTGCGCTCCATCCAGGACCTTCAGACGGTTCAGATCATCAGGATCTTGCGGTACGAGAAGAAGATGGCCGTTATGTTTTTGCTGATGATCACCTGCTTCCTGGTGTGTTGGACGCCCTACGCTGTAGTGTCCATGTTGGAGGCCTTCGGCAGAAAGAGCATGGTCTCTCCCGTGGTGGCCATTATCCCCTCGTTCTTTGCCAAGTCCAGCGCGGCCTACAACCCCCTCATCTACGTGTTCATGAGCAGAAAGGTTGGTAGTCCTAAAGTTCTGTAAATAATAGATTTGAAAACTGCAGTCAATAACTTTTGATCTGTTCTGGATGCACTTAAAAACCTGCAACTATGGGACTCTGCTCCCCTTCTTGCTCTGTGAGGGTGAGGTCAATAAAAAGACTCAACGATCTCTGCAGAGCCAACGTGTTGCATCTTGAATATATTCTGTTTTTTGCTACAGAGTTCTGATTGGGAACTTTCCTGTGTGTTCCGCCAATTATTTCCCCTCCAGTGACCACAGCTGAAGTGAGAATTCGATAGGGCAAATCAATGTCATCTCCAATAGGGGCAGCCCAAAATAGTGCAGACATTAATTTGCCACTGTTACTTAATGAGAAATCTGCCAAATAATGGAAAGAGATATATTTCTAATGAGAATAAAATCTGCATCATAGTCCAGGTGTCAGGGTTTTTCCTGTTTTATATTAATAATTTGTATTAAGTATTCCATAATTTACACATTTCAATCACCTACATTGGTGATAGAAATAAGCTGTATAATGGTAAACCATGTATTCCTTCAGTATTCATTATTGTTTGTGTAGGTCTGAAACTGTGTCTTACATTTGTCTCAGTTTACTGGCATTTTTAAAGGCTGGTCCTGTGTGTTTGACAGACAAATGAGTGAGGAAAGGGTGACATTTCATCCCTTTTCTTAAGTAGTATCCTTTAATCTTGCTTCCCCCTCACAGTTCCGGCGCTGTTTGCTGCAGCTGCTGTGCTCGCGGCTGTCTTGGTTGCAGCACAGCCTCAAAGAGCGCCCCATGACTCCGGTCCAACGGCCCATACGACCGATCGTCATGTCCGGAAACTACGGCAGCAGGAACCGACCTAAGAAGAGGGTGACTTTCAGCTCCTCCTCCATTGTCTTTATCATCACCAGCAATGACTTCCACCAACTGGATGTGACCTCCAAGGCTAGAAGCCCTGCGGAGGTTAATGTCATTCAAATCAGGCCACTCTGATCCGCAAGGACGGGACTTCTCACCCCACCATCACTATGCCTTAGGACCTAAATCAAACCAAAATAACCCTCTCTAACCTCCCGGGATATTTCTATGTATATACACAGTTATGAACTTGTTAAGACTACATGTTAGCCCGAGACCTCAGCTGAACCTCTTTGCACTGTGTTGTCTAAGCAGGTATTTGACATTCTGATTCACCATCAGATATGGTGATATAATGATAGAGTTAACAAAATATTTTTCAAAAAGGCCACATTTGACAACTGCAGAACTGTTTGGCGTTTTTAGCAGTGTTTGGTTGGTACCCAACTGTAAGCATGTAGAACCACACAAATAGGCCTTAGCTCCTTAGCTAGCAAACTGACATTATTTAGTATGGATTCAATAAAGAGATCCTATTTATAGCTACCTAGTTTATGTAACTTTAAATGAATCTCCGGATTGACGATGGCAGGAGCCGTGAGATGACATTTGGTGGATCACCACAGATGAGGACTACAGGAGTGTAATTATATAAGAGGCGATGAGAGTATGCGCCAGTGAGACTCCTTTCATAACATCCTGGCCTGTCAGCTATGAATAGACTTGATGAATGGATTTCCATAGCTGATAAAACCCTTAATCCTTGGAGACATGTGACTTAGTCAGTGAGGTGTCTTTTTATAATTGCGTTTAGTTTATAGAATAGTTATTGAATTACACTTGTTTGGTATCTTGCTGAAGCTACGTTGGTAATCTTCCTCAAAACATGTTGCGTTGTGTTTGTTGAAATTGTTTTAACATCCTGACAGCAATTAATAAATCAAATGCTCTGTCTGAAATAAAGAAGGTTTCTAGGACTTTTTTAAAGCTTGCCAATAATGTTCTTCGGCCATTAATAAACTCATTGGATAGTGAACTGCCTTTATACCTGCTAGCTTAAAGGCTGTGAGTGATAACAGTAGGAATGATCCTTGTTGACTTTCATATTGCTAAGTGGCTTTTGAAGGAATCCTGAAGAGACTGAGATATGCCGTCAGTGTTGCCGCCTTTTCCCCCTACATTTAGAGCTAATGATACAAGCTACTTTCATTCAGAAAGGCTTAGCAAATCTGGGCTGGTTTTTTTTGGTTGGAGAGCTTACTTTCAAAATCTACCATCTTCTTGCAAGTTCCATGGCGGAGTGATGAGTTTCAGCGTCAAGATTATTTTCTCAGTCAGTGAAAATGTAGCCATACTGTATGTACATGGTTGATTCCTGTTGCAGACCAACATTGGGAATTTTAGCTTGGAAGCTTTTGACTGGCAGTGGCTGACATAGAAATGTTGTGAAACACACAATACTATCTTGGGATATTTAGATAGATATGGAGGGAAGATCCAAGGTCTACATCCAAAAATCGTCCATGTTTGATGACCAAATATTCATTAAGTTAATGCTAACTCTCGCTCTACGTACTGACAATCCGCTTTGTGCTCGAGGTTCAAACTTTCTTTGCCGGTGTTGAGTTTTCCTGTCAATCAGTCTCTGTTTGCCTACAAGACAAAGATTGGTGTCATTTGTGATATATTCTACGCACTATCTTGTGCAGCATACGTATGCATATCAGATTTTTAGAGGCATGTAGAAATGTCCTATTCAGAAGAAGAATGTGAAAATTCTCTCTAGTCAGTTCAGTCAGACATTTTAGGTGACACTCAGATGAGAAAAGACATCTTTGAGTGATCTTTTACTACATTTAAAGACAAAGACCACTCGAAGATGTTTCCAATGCATCAAACTATTTTTATAAAAGTCACATTTTATAACAACAATATCAGTTGAAACAATATGAAAATGTATTAGGGATGAACCCACATGTACTTACAGAGTTTAGCAGCTTGTTTTAAGTCTGTTGCTTGTTTTTTTATGTGACATTTTTGATGTACTTTTGCTGTTTTGTTCTAAGTCTGTTGGTTGTGCTTTTATGTGAAACTCTTGGCTAAAACATGTTTTTCTCTCAATGGGAATATATTGGCAAATTTAAAGAAAAATCTATTTAAGAAACTGAACCAGCAGCTCTCCTTGCCTTTACAGAACATTCATATATTACGTTTCAGCTTTATATTTAGCTGTTCCACCCACAAATGTACTGTTCTGGTTTGCTGTTAGA
This sequence comes from Gobionotothen gibberifrons, assembly GCA_943591055.1. Lineage (NCBI taxonomy): Eukaryota > Metazoa > Chordata > Actinopteri > Perciformes > Nototheniidae > Gobionotothen > Gobionotothen gibberifrons. The sequence goes on along the minus strand of CALSBZ010046657.1, from coordinate 1,017,000 downwards.
GGGTCTGGCAGCAGTTATCAGAGAAGAATCTCGATAAAAGCATCTGTACTTTACCTACTAAGCACCACACAGCACTGTTGGCAACTGGCTGCTGAACATAAAACAAGAGCTTTTAGCACCTAAAGAGACAGATATTTGTCTAGGGGGTTGGTAAAGACCAAACCCGGAGCAAAACAAATTGAGAATTTGACGAATATTCCTCAGGTAGACACGTCTCCAAATGAAGGACCATGTTGCTTTCCAAATCTTGCTAACAAGTTCCAGAACTGAATATGGGTTCATAACTGGTTTCCACGGCCCCCAAGTGGCCTAAATTATAGATTTGAAAGAAGTCCCTCATTCTGCATGAATTCAATGATGTATGAAAGATCTAACAGTAACAATGAGGCATTTATTAGAAAGGTATGGAATATCTCACACAGCATGTAGCCTATGAGTTTACAACTATTTTGTTCTCAAATTGAAAATTGTGAAAATGATGATGCATGGAAATAATAAAAAACATTGGGCTTATTCAGTAACATAATCAGTTAAACAGAGAATACATTTTATATAATTATCAATCTTTATAACTTGTATTAGTTACAGTAGGTCAGGACAGTCACTATTCACCAACATGTATAGGCTGGCAGAGCCTTCATTGTGGTTAGGAGATGATTCAATCAAACTCTTTTCACAATATGGATTCTCTCATTCCTCTTGTTTGATGCTGCAGTCCTTGCACTTGTCTGTCAGATCGGAGCCAGGTCTCAGGAGGTCCAGAGGGACATGAGCCTGGCCCACATCTTCTCAGTTGGGATGATGAGCTTGTTGATATCAGGAGGATTTTTTATGAGAAGGTAGGAGCCTCCCAAAACAGCTCCTGTCGCACCGAACAGCAGGCCGCGGTTTATCACCTGTGAAAGATACATCAGTACATTCTTAATTAAATAGGGATCAGCTTTATAAACACACACTTTTTAATTCCTAACACCTTCCCTTTTTAAATGAATTCCTTTTTGAGGAACATTCGTAGTTTGAAAGCATTAAGCACATCATTAAAAAAAAACTGTCATACTCAGAGTCTAGGCCTTTAGTTGGTCCTATTTCGTTGTTTTTTACTAATTTAGGGATGAACTGAAGATGAACTGCTGCTGTAACCTATGCCATCTTTTACTCCTACAACATTAGCTGAACATGTACAAAAATAAAGTTTCCTAGAATAAATGGATATTTTCTGAGCAGTAATGGATCTTAGTATATTTATATCAAACTGTATTGGACAAAATCTAACTTTGACTGAAAAGTTAAAGTTGTATGTAAAAAAGTGATTACCTATGTGTTAATGAGCTATTATGAAATGCTAAACATAAACCTAGTTTTGTGTATAAATTGGTATAATGCATTTTTCTTTGTGCTGCCTACAGGCCTGTTGTTACCTTAAAACTCCAACATTCTCTTTCAAATATCTCAGGTTTAGGGAGTAATGGATTACATGTAACGGGATTACGTAATCAGGATTTTAAAAAAAAGAAGGTAACTGTATTCCCTTAGTTACATACAAAAACAAAATGATCAGATCACTGTCCATTTTTCAAAATTGGGGATAACCTAGAAAGAGCATATAGTGTTTGTTGTAAAGGATCAGATGTTTTCTCTTCTCTGTAAACTGTACTGTTCTGTAGGATAATACTTTAAGAGTGAATCTATACTTCTACTGCCTGAATCTGCTTCATGGTTTTCACTTTCTTTGCTTCATTTGTTCTGTTTTAATTCAGTAGATGATCCTATATGTTCATAACATAGTGTGTATGAGCTTAACTGTGTGTATTAAACTAAAACGGAGCATTTTCTGTCTGCTCAGATTTTATTTCAACCAAATAGAGGTTATCTAGCTTTTGCCCCAAAATTCCACCGGGTCAAAACAATTAACTAAAGAGGTTGTTAAATCCCGGCTGTCCTTCTGACAGGGGACCATTACTGCAGAAGACATCAGGTCATCAGACAGTTTAACGCGGTACCAAGGACTAACTGTCTCATGACATCCAACAACAGAATCAGAAGAAAAAGATTGTGCTGCAAAGCTGTATTTGGGAATAAAGTATATAAGTACAAACAATAAAGTAAATGAAGGGGACCTATTATGCTTTTGGGGGTTTTCCCTTTCCTGTAGTGTGTTCTCTAGGTTTTAGTGCATGTAAATGGTCTGCAAAGGCTAAATCCCTGTGTTCCCTTCAGAGGGAGTTTCTCTCCCACACACTCCCCCCCGGCCTGAAAAGCCTCCATTGGACTCTAACACTCGCGCTTCTATTGGCTGTGGGTGCATCTCACTTCGGTTAAATGGATTCCTTGCGTCCCTCACTTGCGTCGTTTCCCTACGACTAGTCCCTCCCCCCAGGGAAGCATGGAGAGATGCAAGGAAACCACGAGAAGCAGGGAAATGAGTTTTAAGAGCAATGGGACGTCGTTTCCTCCGGAGCGTCCGTTTGTGATGACGCCGCACAGCTGATCGTCTGACAGCAGCCAGATCAGTGCATGCGCTGCATCGTCCAATCAGTGAGCGATACACAGTAAGGGGGTGGGGCGAGTGTCTGAGGATTTCACCGGAGGATGGTCTGGTGGTTCCTCGATTATCGCTCCTCCGTTATCGCTCCTCGGTTCTCCGGCACAAATAAGGCCACTGGGACGCTACTCAAGATGGCGCAGACAAATCAACTTCCGGTGATACCGAGACCGAGGAGCGAGGAAATGAAAAATAAGAGAAGTGAAACGCACCCTTTTACTCCAAAACGTTGTTTGTGGTATGCTAGGGGAGGGACCACTCTAAGCGGTTAACTAAACGAAGTTACTTTTTGCATATAAAACACACAATATGCTGATTTCAAATTCAGGACTTTTACTTGAAATCTAGTATTCACAGACCATAGTAATTCTACTTTTACTTAAAACATTTTTTTACGCTTCTACCACCACTGGAAATATATTATAAAATAAAATTGTACGCAGTAAAGATGAAATAAAAGAGTCTAAAGAGAAGACCGATTCTCTTACTTTGTCCTGCCATTGCCAGCGGTCCACAGCCTTATGGTACCTTGTCCTGGTGAAAGTGACCTGGAGGCAGTGAAGTACAGAAATGAAAACGTCTTCTTGTATCAGACATTGATTATTTAGTTCACTAGGACACTTACCATTGTGTAAAGTGGAACTATTGTATTTGGCAGGAAGAAGTGGAGGAAGTTGTCGAGATGTTTTCTGAAAAGGAACCACTTTGAGTTGACATGGGCTCTCATCTACAAAAAGAAAAAAAAGGACAAGTGTTTAGTGAAGTGAACCACCTTTCATTCATAACGCAATGTCCTGAAACTCAAGAGTATAATTTACTCTGCAATATTTGGGGATCAAGCTAACACAAAGTGCCAATTTATGGCTTTTGGAGAGCCTGAATTGTATTGGACAGAGTGTTAGGGAGCTGGCTTCCTGTCAGATGTAAATCTCTACACCCAGAACTAAGGCTGACTTTCCTCTAATTATGAAGGGTCTTTTATGGGTAGTGAACGGGCCTACCAGGACAAGACCAGGGGCCCAAAGTGTCAACGCCCATTGGTCCTTAGCTACATAATGTCTGTCAAAGAGACACGTGCCAACCAGGAAGTGAATCAAAATGACCACAAAGACACTTAAAACGACTAAAAGAGGCAAAAAGGACCACAATGAGACCGAATCTACAATGAGATGCAAAACAGTCAAACTAAATAGCTAACTAAATGCTACAAACAAACAACATGGTGGTAGTATGGCTTGATGACAACACTGCGAAGCTAAAGGTGGCTAAAATTCTGCCTGATTACATTTATCAGTCTCATATCTCATTGGGGTAAGGTATCTTGCCCAATGACACATCGTCATGGGGATCCAACCACTGACCTTCCAATTAAACAGCTAGTTACGTTTTGTTTATATGGTTATGTCCCCTGATAGCTTGCACCGCTTCATACAGCTGTTATCTGATTGGTTGTCAGAGAGGTCAAAAGGTCAGTGCTAAGAAGGTAACACTTTAAATAATTTGAACTAATTATCCCATACTCAGCTGTACAGATCTTCAAAGCTTCCATCAGCTCTTTTTTTTTGGTTGACCGGCCCACATCAATACTGATTTATTTAAATTGGACAAATCAAATACACATGCATTACTTCAATGTAGTTGTACATGGCCAAGTCTGCGATGGCGTGATCGTCTGGAACTCGCACTCTGGTATACTCGGGCAGGACAGCACCTGGGTGGACACACAAAGGAAAAAGGCCACACTTTGTTATGAAATCCGTTGTCTCATTTAATCCATGCTCATTTCAAAAGTACTTACTGAAATCCTCATTGAGCTGCTCCATTATTTCGTCGAACACAATGCAGTCCTCAAAGCCCTATTAATTACAAATGTACGGATGAGTTTCTATTATTTTTCTGCCTTTTTGTTCTCCTCGATTGAGTGTTACTCACAGCGTTCATCCCCTGCCCGTAGAAAGGCACCACTGCGTGTGCGGCATCGCCCATGAGGACACATTTATCCCCAATGTGGTACGGGGAGCACTTAATAGACACCATGGCCTGCCCAGGCAGTCGGAAATAATCCCTCTTGAGAGCATCACTGCAACACACAAATAGTAATAAAACAGTTAGCAGCTTGTCATATCTTTTTTCCCTTGCTAAAAAAAAGACCAGAATAAGCTGTATAACCCAAAATAGCATAACAGAAGAACAAAAACATTCCCTCGTTATTGAATGCCTGTGCACTCAAAATAAAGTAAACTCAGTGTGGAAGTGACTGATTTTTGTTGGAGTAAACATTCCTTAAAGAGGCCCTGTTATGCTTTGTGGATGTTCCCTCTCCTGTGGTGTGTTCTATAGGTGTTTGTGCAAGCAAGTGGTCTGCAAAGGGTAACATTCCTGTGTTCCCTCCAGAGGGAGCTTCTCTCCATATTGACATCACTATGTAACACTCGCGCTTCTATTGTATCTTATCGCTCGGGTCGGGAAACCTTTAAGCAGTTGACCAATCACAACAGAGTCAGACAGCTCACCAATCAGAGCAGACTGGTTTCAGAAAGAGGGTGAAAAGAGGTGCTGTAGCACAGGCAGTATGAGAAAAATAAAGAGCTTTTTGAACATGAAATGTCTCCTATTATGCTATTTTTAGGTCTCAGATATATACAAATATATAAAAACATATCTATGATGTGTTTTGCTCAAAATACAAACAGATCATGCATTTTAGACATCCTTCATATCCCTCTATTCCAGTCCTGTTAGAGAAACGCTGATTTTGGGTCCTTAGCTAGAAGGAAAAAAAGGAGGAGGCGGAGCTAATGCCTGCTCAGAATTCTACCGGCAGATACAGTTAAATGTTGCCGTGATTAAATGTCATCATGTTCCAAACCACATCAAGGACTATTTCTGAAACAGTTTGGAGCTCAAATGCTTTTTCTCTTGCGGGTTTACCTTTTTTTATTTCCTGCTTCTTTACACATACCCTCTCCAGTACAGGTTAGCTCTGAGTGTTAGCGATGCTTGCTAATGTAAACAAAGGCCATATTACGTCCAAAACACGTCAGGCATTGTTTCCGATAGCAATGTTTCTGATTGTGCCGTGGGTCCACATTTCTGATATGACGTCATATCGGACGCAAATCTGGATCAGCCCTGTTGTACCCCTGTTTTTAGAGATGTGGATACGGAGGAAAAGAGAGAGGGTTTTGTTTTTTGACACTTTGTATTGAGTTCCCTGACACACCAGGGACACATATTTATGTATAAAAGACATCACAAGTGCATTTTGCATGATAGGACACCTTTAAAGCATGGAGACATGTCACAGTAGAGGCACAAAATACACATATGAACCTCCATAAAGAGGACATAATAAAGCTCTGCCGGCTTAACAGAATACATGTAAGGGGTAAAGTAATCAGGAAAGAAAAATAGGGAACTGTATTCCCGTACAACTGAGGAAAGGATGCAGGATAAAGCATGTAGCACAAAGGCTCCAGGAGGGGGGAGGCAGTGTTGCTCTAAATGTTCTAGCATCAGCTAAAATGCAAGGCCCTGATTCAGCAACAAGCTGTCAAAATGATATAAGATGAAGATGGAGATTAAAACAGTGCTTCATGGATAGGGGTTGGGACATCTGACAAATAAAAGATACCACTGTACGAAATTGTCACGTGGCACTCATAGTTCGAATATTCCAACTTTTACCTCGATTAACGCTGACCTTTCGATGTGCAACCAATCACATCAGAGCCGTGCTAAGCGGCACAAGCTATCAGAACTCAAAAACTCAAAACATATCATATAAAACACAAGGCTCTACGCATAACCTTGCAGTGAGCAAAGAGCAAATCATGTATCATGTTAATGCAGCTTAAGCCTTTTGTTAACAATAAAGCACTTGGCCGTCTCTAGTGACTTCTTTTTGAACCTGTAAAGACTTCCACTGCTGCCTTGAAGTATTCGCAAAGAGGTCCTGACTTTTAGGCTGGATTTGAATTGGGCATCTCACCTTAAAATACTTCCCCTATCTCTCCGTCACCGACAACATGAGGCAATTGGAAGTTGGTTGACACTGGATTGACGTGCATGTTGGCACTATGACTGTAGGACTCAACATTGAAACGTAAGAATCCTCAGTCGGGGACAAGACATTTGGAGCAGTTCGGAGATTGTACTCTCAAGTTACCACAAAATCCTGTTTCATTGTAAGTATCTCAAAATGGCTGAAACAACTTGGAAAGGCTGTTACAGAAAGCTTTTAACCAACACCATGAGGTTCACATCAAATTAGAACTAACCCATGTCACAGTAAGGCTGCGGGAGACAATGGATAGAGAGAGAGGGGGAGGGTAGGAAGTCACCTACACTCCTATCAGTGGTATGGTGTCCGCGAAGTATTCCTGGAAAAACTCCATGACTTCATCTCCTGTGGTGATCTTCTCAAACTCATCAAAGGGCATGAACAGGGTGCAGGTGAATGTCTTGTCCTGAATAGAAAATGAGAAAAAAACGAGTGGACAGGAATGTTACGCTCAGATCCATTGTGACACATTAAATTACAACAATTCAAATTGAACTCAGAGTACTGTAAAGACTTGCTGTTTGGTGTCCCCTAAAGCACATTAAAATATATAGAGGACTTACAAAGAGCACTATTAAAATGCGGCATCAAATAAGATTTAATGCAAAAATGTAAAGTCCTCAATATTAACAACCTCTTTTATACCTATAGACAGAGGTGGAAGAAGTACTCTGATTATTTACTTAAATAAAAGTAGCAATACTAGAGCTACAAATACTCACTTTTGCATTGCAAGTACTTTTACTTTTGGTATTTAAGCAACAGATAATTATTTTATGAATTGATTAAGGTCATTAAAATAATTGGGGCATTAATGTGTTCATCACTTCAAGGTCCGTTAACCTACAATAATATATAATAATGTTTGTTGTTTTATATTTACTCTGCAAAGTAACCAGTTACTAAGTTTGTCAAAATAAATGTAGTGGAGTCAAAAGTACAACATTTAAAGTACAAAGTAGCATAATGTAAAAATACTCAAAGTAAAAGTACCTCCCTTTTTTACTCAAGTACAGTACTTGAGTAAATGTTACATCACACCACTGCTTATTGAACATTACATATTATGATATCTCCTGTTTCAACTATATGGCCTTGGTTTCCAGATGCGCGTTTCAGCATGTCTCCTTTTTTTTAAATATATATTTTCTTAAACAACCATGATCTAATAATGGCGTTGTAAATATATGGTTAAAACTGGAAAAAACGTCAATTTCTGTAGTTCGGTCAACATTGAACCCATTCACAAATGAAGTTCCATGAATGCTACATACTGTTGTGCTGTACACCAGTGGCGAAACGTGTCTATCACAACTGGACATTCTGTACACACACACATATGCAAATCTCATTTATTCATTTTATTAATATAATTAAATCGAGTTTTTGTTTGTTTTATCTGAGTTTTACCTTGAAGGCCCTGACCGTTCACCACTGCTGTACACACACAACCCAGTCTCACGGCATTTCGTGTTATAGTCACGACATTTAATCTATTGATTCGTGGTCACCAACACGATTATCCCCTTTTTTTCGTGTCACACAGGACGACTTTAAAAGCAATGTATTTCTACTGGTAATGTGTTTCGTGCCT
>CALSBZ010046657.1:980247-993801 GCA_943591055.1 Gobionotothen gibberifrons | reverse complement strand
TTAACTTTGGACCACTTTTTTCAATATTCTAATTATCTGAGATATTGAATTGTGGGTTTTCCTTAGTTGTAAGCCGTAATCATCAAGATAACCACTTGAAATAATTAACTTTGTTTGAAATGAATCTATATAATATAGGCCTACGACTTTCACTTTTTAAATAGAACTACTTAAATGAATAAACTTTTCCACAATATTAAAATGTATTGAGATGTACCTGTATATCTTGATGTCTTTAAAACAAAGAAAGATATTCTTAAGCAGTTCCCTTTCTTAGCCTGCCCATCATCGTATATCCTATATTATGTGTAAATAACACAACATGAGACAAATAGTTTCTCTGTGTAATCCACATTAACCACAGTGATATTCAATATCCTGCCTTTCTAACTCATGTTTCACTTGATTTGGAACCAGAAAAATCTGTATCTGTTTTGAAAGGAACCTCACATTTTTTTATCAATATTCAAGTTTTATCCATAGCCTACATGTTTGTAAGACCTTTTTAAAATGTAAATGTTTACACATATATTTTACACATATATATATATATATGTTCTATTTGGGTCAGTGGTGGAATATACATATATATATACGTACGTACGTATTCAATTGATACGTATCTTTTTCTGTAGGCCTACTGATACTGTTCTCAATAAATTAAAATGTTGACAATCCGCATCTACAGAAGATGTGACGCAGAAAAGCTTGAAAACCAATCTGATAGGCTGAACGTAAACGGAAATCTGCACGCAGGCTTTCTAATCGATGTCAGTAGGAATGACACAACATATTTCCAGAAATATACTAAACATTTTTAAGTGTGCCAGTCACGTTACCTTCTGCTCTCTAATTGATAGTCACTCTCGTTGTCAGTTGCCGAATTAATGGTAGAATAGTGATATACCATGTTGAATTACGCTGGGCTCTGTGCTCGATTACCTTTGCCTATTCAAATATGGCGCAGTAAAAGCCAAGGTTTGTTTTTCATGGGTGCAAAGTATGTTTAAGTGCATTAACCGAACCGCCCAGTTTAAGAGATACATCCACTCAGCAGGCAGCAGTATCTATATCAAGCTCAATTTTAGGTAAGTGTTGTAAAGCAAATTTCTAAACCTTTTGTTAAAAAATACATCATTTATTTGAACACCAAACGGAAGGCTAGCTAGCTACTGAAACTAAAGCCGGGTTGTTGACCTGACTCTGTTAGCTTTGTTGCTACTTAGGGAGGTGGATAAAAAACGGGTAGTCTGCCTAGCTTCTGCATTATACATAAACTATAATACGTTTTACAACGGCTGGGAATTACATATAACCATAACATGAGAAATACGAACAAGGCTATCACTTGGTTGCTAGGTCACTTTTTTAGAGTTCGTGTTGCTGAGTTCGCAAGCTAACAATAGCTTGTATTATGTGAGGGGATTATTGTATACCCTCTAGCGAGTATCGGTAGCTAATCTCTGCTGTACTGTGTGCGAAGTAGCTGTATTTAAGTCTATAATCAACCACCTTACATTTTATTGTGAATCATGAAATATCTTTAACAGCTGTTGTTGTCTATGTAACTGTATTTGGTGGAAGAAGTACTCGGATGATTAATTTAGGTAAATGAGGCAATACTGCAGTGTAGAAGTGCTGTTTCAAGTAGTCAAAGTCAATTTAATGGTCAATTTCTCTGTGTTATACAAACAGCGGATCCAATTCTCACCGTCCCAAAGAATACAAATACCTAAATATATATGTATATATACATACACACCTGGACACACATACATACACACAATATGAGGTATAAATAAAATATGACATAACACTAAATGTATGAAAAGAAAAGTCTGCACACAAATTTGGAAAGAACACGGGTGTTAATCTAGTCTAGTAGACAAAAGTTCAAGAACAGTTTTACTTGACAACAGTACAAATATATATATATATATATACAGAAGTGTTGTAAAATAACTGTCCATAGCAGCGTAGCAGTACAAGTTCTGCATTCAAAAATGTACTTGTAAAAAAAGTATTAGAATAAAAAATACTTAGTACCAAAAGTGCAAGTACTCGTTATGCAAAACTTAATATGTAAAATAAACGTAGTGGAGTAAAAAGTACAACATTTGCCTACAACATGTAGTGAAGTACAAGTTTAAAGTAGCATAAGTTGAAAATAGATAATTAAAGTACTTTAATGTTTACTTAAGTACAGTACTTGAGTAAATGAACTTACGTTACACCACTGAGTCATATTGTAGCAATACAAACGAAAGCTATTAATACATCTTCCAAACATGGTTGTTGTATGTTAGAGCTGTTCATAACGGCAACGTGTTCATTTAATAAATCAAATCAATAAATGCTATGCTCACAGTTGTTCTAGATCAACCATGAGTTTTCTTTCATACTGATGTAACCATCATGTCATCCGAATATGAACTTGGCTGAAAAGCCTTCTTGGCCAGCTGCACCAACATGTAAACATACATGTTGCCCTCTCCATTGCAGGCTGGTGTCATCCTTGCCTCTCAGAATGACCGACCCGGCTGTGAACAGGGTGGTTAGTGAAATCATTCGCTCTCCGGAAGACAAACGGGTTTACAGGGGCTTGGAGTTTACCAATGGCCTGAAGGCTATGCTCATCAGTGACCCAACCACAGACAAATCCTCAGCTGCTTTGGATGTCCAAATAGGTAAAGGTCTTTCATCTCTACTGTCTTGCCAGGTAGTCTTGTATTTCCATGTGAATATCCTTTCCTCACACATTTGTGGAAAGAAATTGAGAAAATATATTTAAATCACAAATTCCTTTTTCCCTGTAGGCTATGAAACTAGTCCACATTATTGTAAAAATCCATGGGGGGAAAACGTTGTTCGCTATAATAACCTTCATAGCGTTACATCAATGCTGGCTACACTTTTGTCCTGTCCTATTTTACGTCACTGTAAGTCGAAATACTCCTGTCACCATGAATAAACCTGGCAACACAATATTACCGTTTACCAACCTGGTTTCCAATTGACTGATAAGACAGTTCCGTTGCCCAGGATAAAAACATGTTGTGACTTCCACATAAATGTTGTCTCTCTGACTAAGCAATAAGTACTTTGCATTTACTGCAGATGGAAGAAATGATGATGATGATGAAACTTTTTTATGACAATGACATTCTCCCCATGACTCATGCAGCGATAGTAAAAGTACAGTTAAATGTTACCAAGTAACCTGTGTAATATTATAATATGCCAGATATCTCAGCAAAGGTTACTCCTAATTATTTAACTGATATTTAGATAATATACCTTCAACAAATCAATTGCAAAAAATATATTTTTGTTATTAATATTGTAAATCCTGTACAACCCTTTGAACATGTTGCGCTTTTCGGTTCCACACTACCTCTTTTTAATTCTGCACAGCTTTCGTTTGAATATAGTGTTTGTCATATTTTAATAATAAAACCGATTCTGATTTCTGTTTGATAAATAAGTGAACGTAATTCTGTCTACAATCATTTAGCCATTGTTATGCCATAACACACAAGGATCATTCCGGCTCTTTGATTTCTTCCTGAGTCTGGCCAACTTATCTATCATACTGAAAAGCCAAGAAGTTGTAAACTTGAATGAACTGAGAAGTACATATTTTCTTCTTAAATTCCCAGGTTCATTATCAGACCCATCAAACATCTCAGGCCTGGCACACTTCTGTGAGCACATGCTGTTTCTGGGGACAGAGAAGTACCCGAAGGAAAATGAGTACAGCCAGTTCCTCAGCGAGCATGCAGGCAGCTCCAACGCCTTCACCAGCGGAGAGCACACCAACTATTACTTCGACGTGTCCCACGAGCACCTGGAAGGAGCACTAGATAGGTAATGCTCTCCTGTTCATGTTGCCATGTTCCAAAAGTTAATACAGGAAACGTTTTTAAATGTTTATGAGAGAATTGAGTTCTGTGTGTTTTTTTGGGTGTGTTCAGCTTTATTCATTTGTGTGGACTTCTCAACATGGTCATGGCTTATCCAGCAGCTAGCATGTAACAGTGCTAATGGTAGCTTTTGGCAAACATGTTCCATAGGTTAATCTCCACACATTAAAACCACTTTTAAGATTTGTCAAGAGTAAATGCAATCGCCAGGAGTAGAAAGCTAACGGTATGCTATAAAGGAACTGCATCACAGTCACATGAGTTGCGTCACCACTGCTAAGCTACATGCGGCTACTGTTTGCTGCTAAGATGTTTATTAGTCTAACTTAGCCACTTGTTAGCAACCACTGTTTTTATTTCACATAGCAGCTTGGACGTTCACCCGAGGAATATTATTTACTGATATATTTGATGTCATGGAGCAACCACAGACCTTATTTCAGCCAACTAACCAAAAACATTTTCAAAAAAACATTGACCTAGAGACAATGGAACCGGATGCGATAAAACGCTGACTCATTCTGGGCTTTAGGACTCATTCCTGCAGCTCTCTAACAGGACGGTTGTCTCTCTGCCACATGCTTGTTTATTTATCAGTACTATACAATATATCCCTTGGGATTCCAATTGTTAGCTTAAGTGAGCTGCCAGGTCGTCTTCTGTCCGCCTTTGGTTACCAGACCAAACTTCACTGTGCTTGTTTTGTAACCATTAGTCCGTGCCCCCTGCTCGGTCTAGAAACCCTAGGCACAGTGTGAGACTGATGTCCTCAGCCTCGCAGGGGTCTCTGCTCACGTGTCAGCTGTGGTGGTGTGGGTGGATTCAGAATTCAACCCGCTGGGATAAGCTTACCTAATTATAAATGAATGATAGTCTAGCAAGCACCTTATTTGGGATAATTGTTCCCCTGTGCCACAGCATTGTGAAGACCATCTGGACTGTTGTTGTAGGAAAGGATAGTGCAGGATGTGTTGACAAATTGATGATGTTGTAGCTTTGAAAATAGTAGAGTGTCTAAAATGATGATATATGTTGTTAGCTAGCTCTATAAATCACAATACCTTTATTAGTCCCACAGAGGGGAAAGGAACAATGGACCTCAGTAGCTCAGTCTGTAGGGACTGGGTTGAAATCCTGCACCCACAGTGTGACTGGTACTTGGGCACTGCCGGGCACTGCCAGCCACCGTATATCAATGAGCAGGAAGGCTATATACCGAATGACATCATCATGGCATATACTTGATAATTAGTGAAAAATAGATTCATAAAAAACAAAACAAAAAATATATATTTCTCAAGCCTACGCCGTAACAGAGAATCAGAAGTGCTTAATAGGCTACATTTCATTGTGTTTTTCCATTTCCATTAAATTAACCATACCATTGCCATAATTATCACGATGACTTCATTTTATCATTTGTAACCAATTTGGTGACTTTTGACAAGACAAAAAAAAACATGACATTCTTAGTTCTGTCCATACTCATGTTCTATTTGCTGTTATTTCAATTTGGAAATATGCAAAACATTTTGAGCAAAACACCCAGCTTTTGTTGCGAAGGCAACATTTATACTTGATAATTGCAATCTTGCAAAAAATAGCACTCGGCTGCAAATCTTTATGGGCTTGTTAGCGCTGTAATATCATAAGGGCAATATCTTAATTGAGCAATTGAATTGGAGCTTGAGACGAGCCAGATACGGTAACAATTGATGCACAACTCATGGAGCCATCAGTGGCTGCAATCCATTCTTTGTGACTTTGTGTTTGGGGTGCTGATTACTTAAAGAATTGCCACAGAAATCTCATACTTTAAGCACATTCCCTTTTGATGCCTCCTGCTGCATACAAAAGCTGAGCCGTGACATAGCTTTAGAAACATTCAAAGGTTGTGTGTGTTTCGGTTTCCTCGTTTGTTTGGCAGTTGCTCTCACTTTGTACTCATGCAAATACATTTGAATCATGTCTGGCTTCATGTTCTTTTGTGTTTACAAATGGTCCTTTGCATTTATCCCAGAACAGCATTAAAGCATATCTTTGTGCTCAGTAATATTATCATTATTACAATCTCCATAGGTTTGCCCAGTTCTTCCTGTGCCCTCTGTTTGATGAGAGCTGTAAGGACCGGGAGGTGAACGCTGTGGACTCTGAGCACGAGAAGAACCTGATGAATGACGCCTGGAGGCTGTTCCAGTTGGAGAAGGCCACCGGCAACCAAGACCACCCCTTCAGTAAATTTGGAACAGGTAGAGCGTCTCTTAGGTTTCCTCTGATCTACACACATGACATTTCTAACACTGTTTTATATTTGTGTAAGGCCTTAGTAGTCAATAGGCCAAGAAAGTTAGAACATTGATGCCACTTCAGCCCGCCCCTCCCTCCCTCCTACTGAAACAGTAACAAAAACATGACTATTAGACATAAACTCACATGAAACTTGTTTTTTATTTTTGATTATAAAAGTGGAGCTTTTTTGGACTCTGTATATCAGAACACCACCACAAATCTTTTTTAATTCTCCAGGTTTTTTCCCCACTGGTTATACATGATATTTTCTTTCTGAATATACAACGCTAATTCATTATACCTTCGAGCAGGTATAGATGAATGTTCATCAGTCAAAAGTACTATTATAATACATCTGAGTTGACTTTCATTGGCGTTAATCACTGCTGTGTTCAATGACGTCAGGGAAGCATCTTCTGGCATGAAGTGACTTTACTCTCTGGACCAGAGAACTCCCACATCAGAGGGACTTGTAGCAAGCTTCAAAATGGCCACCTGATGGCAGTCTTGATTTATTCACTCAAGTTAAGAATGGAACATGTTTTTTCTGTCCCTGCCTTTTTATAGAAAATGAAATATGGTTCATTTACAGATGGCAGGCAAGGTAGCATGTTTAGGTACATGACAGGCTCCAGTCTCTGGGTTGGATGTTTATAACCCAGCATTTAGTGCTCTAAATGCTCAGATGTTCATGCATCATCGGTAGTCTAAAAAGAGCAAGAGTGCAACCTGTGCGGTGATCATTATCTGTCCATTCCTCATAATGCATTGTCTAATAAAAGAAAACTGTGAATTTGATATCAAACTGATTTGATGCTTCCCCCCCCCCCCCCCTTTTGTCATTTAACTCGGTCATGGAGTTGTCTTGGCATGATTTTGAACAGCAAATACACGAATGACTTCTCTTTCAGGTAACAAACTGACCCTGGAGACCCGGCCGTGTAAAGAGGGGATCGACATCCGTGAAGAGCTCCTGAAGTACCACTCCACATATTACTCCTCCAACCTCATGGGACTGTGCGTGCTAGGAAGAGGTAGGAGTTAACCTCGCATGTCATGTTTGAATGTTGCAAAAGCATCACACCCTTGTTACTCAAGAGAACAAAGAGGAACAAACAATGCAAGTCATACGTGACTCAGTGGTCATGGCCTGAAACCATATTATTATTATTATTATTATTATAAGTGCGACATTCAATTTATTATACAGCATTACAACGGGTAATTGTCAAATCAATTGTAATGCTTCACCACAAAAAAAAACCTATCAAGACTGAGTATGTTTTTTAGTAAATTCACTTTTGATGCTACACTTCCCCTTCTTTCTTGTTCTTTGCACTCAAACCTGCCGTCTATTAGCTTGAAGTTGAAACTGAGCTAAACTATGAATGAACTGTATGTTTACCTCTTTACCTCCAGAATCATTAGATGATTTGACCGCCATGGTGGTTAAGCTGTTTGGAGAAGTGGAAAACAAGAATGTACCTGTCCCAGAGTTCCCTGAGCACCCCTTCCAGGAAGAACACCTCAGAGTGAGTCACGTACTTACCTCACACTGTACACTCTTCACACCTTTACTGTAATCAACACTCGTAGAGTTTAATGATGACAACTGGCT
This sequence comes from Gobionotothen gibberifrons, assembly GCA_943591055.1. Lineage (NCBI taxonomy): Eukaryota > Metazoa > Chordata > Actinopteri > Perciformes > Nototheniidae > Gobionotothen > Gobionotothen gibberifrons. The sequence goes on along the minus strand of CALSBZ010046657.1, from coordinate 985,971 downwards.
GTTGGCTAAATTGTTTTAGCATGCTTGTTTAGGGTTTTTGGGAAAAATATATAAAGAATTTATATAATATGATAAATGTCATTCATCAAAATATAATTTATAAAATATAATTAAAATGTTCCTAACAAGATTTGTGTGTGTGTTCTGTTGCAGCAATTCTACAGCGTGGTGCCTATCAAAGACATCAGGAACCTGTACGTGACGTTCCCCATCCCGGACCTACAGAAGCACTACAAATCCAACCCAGGACATTATCTGGGACATCTGATTGGTCACGAAGGACCCGGGAGTTTGTTATCCGAGCTCAAATCTAAAGGTAGGACATGAAGTAGAGCTTCGACAAGATTCAAAAGTAGAGATTGAGAAAACATTTTACAACTATTCTGAACATTTTCCTATTCTGCTCTTTTTCCATCACAAATGTTGTTGATATATTTTTAGTTTTTTTGAATGGTATGCCCATACACTTAACAATATCAATTACAACTAGGGCCGGGATTTTAACGCGTTAAGATTAATTAATTACACAAAAATTAACGCGTTAAAAAAATTAACGCATTTTAATCGCACTTATTTTTGCACCGCGGAACGTTTCTCACTGGATGAGTTTGAGGCGTACCGATTATACTGGAGCACCAACTAACGTTCATGACTTCAGACAACAACAAACCACAGTGAACAATTCAAACATGAACGAAGAAGCTGATGAGACCGCGTTGGTTGGCCCCGTGGATGGGACATTTTGTTTTAAAAAACGGACTGATGGAAGCGTCGATAAGAGCACGGTGGTGTGCAAATTATGCAAAAAGGAATTCGCATATCACCGCAGCACATCAAGCCTCAAGTATCACCTCAATGCAAAACATATAGCAGCTAGCGTGGAAGCTAGCGTGGAAGCTAGCGTGGAAGCTAGCCCGGAAGCTAGCGTGGAAGTTAGCCCGACTCCGAGTACAAGGAGGACCCACACCCAACCCACACTCAACCAGATGACTGGTTTCAGGGCCAGGATAACTAAGTCCACGTCTGAACAAATAACCAACTCCCTGGCTCACTGGATTGCACTCGACTGTAGACCACTTGGAGTGGTAGAAGATAAGGGGCTGCAAAAAACTGTTGGTAAATCAACTAAGTCTGTTATGGCCTCTGAAGCAACAGAGAGATGTTTTCTAATAGTCAGGGTTTCCAATGTTCTGAATGTACTTGAAAGTATTGTGTTTTACTTAAAAACAAAGTGATATAGTTTACAGAAGGTCTACCTACCTATAGGCTACCTGAATCTCTGAAATGTACTATATTCCTAAATATGCTATTGCTACACTTTATGGCACTTTTCTGTTGGTACCACCTTGAAAAAAACTATGTATTCAGTCATTATTCAATGGTATACTAAAATTCATGTGAAAAAAATTGCTTCTCAGGTCAAATATTTATATGCGATTAAAAATGCGATTAATTTCGATTAATTAATTACAAAGCCTCTAATTAATTAGATACATTTTTTTAATCGAGTCCCGGCCCTAATTACAACAAACATATAGACAGAATTCTGACGATTAGTCGTTTTTTTTTTAGTATCAAAGATGTTCTGGTAAATGTATAATATGTTTAATTCCAAGTCTATTTTGTACGAATAAGGTACACGATAAAAAAAAAACTAATGATGTTTTGTTAATTCTTTAGAAAACTATTTGTAGGTATATTATCTCCGCAGGAACACACAAACACATATTTGGCCCTCCCATAAATATTGTGCTTCCTGCGGTTTGACCATTGCTTGAATCCATATTGATATTTTGATAACATTTAGATGAATTGTGCGGTTTTATTACTAACCTAACAAGACGATGATTATTATTTTGAAGGCTGGGTGAACACACTGGTTGGAGGGCAGAAAGAAGGAGCCAAAGGATTCATGTTCTTCATCATCAATGTGGACCTGACTGAAGAGGGGCTCTGTGAGTACACTCTGCTGAATATGCATTATGTATTTCACTTATCACTGCTGATGGGCTTTGCATGTACTTCTGATTATTCCCTACCATGGTCAGATTAGTAAACGCGAGAATAAATGATATAGAGATCCTGTTCATGGCATGATATATAAACCTAATTATTTCTTATTGTTTGCATTGTTATTAAGATCTACATTAGCATGAGCATTTGCTGTTATTCCTGGGGTCCACACACTTGTATTCACTCACACATTTACACAACAATTATGTACGGAAGTGAAACTGAAATGAACTGAAACACAAAATCCACACCTATACTACAACTAAATAATTCATAGCAAGCAAGTCCTTGCATATTGATCTATCTTGCGCCTTTTTTTTTTTAAATTGTGTTTTTAAAAAGTAAAACAAAAACAAGATTTAAATGGTAAAGTAAAATGTGTACTTTCACACTTGTTTTCATTTTTCTCCTAAACCACAGTTCATAGTTGACAGTGACACGCTGAGCCTCAATCAGACACCTATAAGACTATTTTGAAATGATTTAGAGAAATAAATGCAGGTCTTTATTGGACTTTGTATTACTTTTCTCAGTATGGACATGCTACACATTGAGAGATTCCCCACAATTCAATTGTTCACTTCCAGAACTCAGGAGCTCAAGTAGAATCCAATCAGATTTACTAGCATGGCAAACAAGAGAGATGCTAAAAAAGGGGTGACTCTCCATCCTTTTGGAATATGTGTCCATTGTTCAATTACTGGTATGCCATGTGTTGTATAAGTTTGTTTCGTAAAGAATAATATTTAAACTGGCATACATGTTATGTTCTCTTCTTCTTGCACCAGGTGTGCTTGTGTTTGCTACCTTGCTAGTCTTTTGAGTTCAGTGATCGAAGCATGTAAACCCATGGGCTACTGAATGCAGTTTTAGGATACATATGTTTGTTCTTTATCCTGCAGTGCACGTTGAGGACATCATCTTCCACATGTTCCAGTACATCCAGAAGCTGCGCACTGAGGGCCCTCAGGCGTGGGTGTTTGATGAGTGCAAGGTAATAATGTTGTCTATTCAGAGACCGCTTCTCAGACAGAGGGGCAGGACAAACTTGACCTACTTATTTTTGGTCAATGGAGAAATGAATAGTAATTTCTATCAAAATATGTGATGCTCTGATGGATTTAAGCCTCTCTTTCCTGGTAAACGCAGAAATGTCAAATTTTAACCTTTGAAATATTCATTGTAAAAATCACTTTTGAGCCAAAATGATCTAGAATAACATGGGCTTTCAATTCTATGCAGTTCCTCTTTCTAGAATCTGTCTCTTAATCTATTTCCACTGTATGTTGTGGTTTCACCTGTTGCATCCTCCATCCCTGTCTCTCTGCAGGATTTAAACAATGTGGCCTTCAGGTTCAAGGACAAGGAGAGACCCCGCGGCTACACCTCCAAAGTGGCCGGTCTTATACACGTAAGTCCCCTCCCCATCTGCAGAGGTTGTTTCCAGGGAGACACAATGCAGCTCAATGCGTCTGTCCCTGCTGTCGTCACCAGGCTGTGATTGAGAGGAATTGGATCTTAAAGACACAGTCCGAGTTAGGCTTGCCATTTAGATCTCCCACACATCCTGTATGAATGTTGCAGAAAGGCTCATTAACCAAGAGAAAGTACAGCCCAGCACCAAGAATGCATATCTTCCCTTTTACTGGTAGTGCCAATAGTCTGCCTGGATCAGGTTTGTTTAAAGGGGACCTATCATGCAAAATGCACTTTGTGATGTATTTTATACATACATATGTGTCCCCGGTGTTCCAGGGAACTCACAAAGTGTCAGAAAACACAACCCTCTCTCTTTTCCTCCATACCCAAATCTCTAAAAACGGGGCTGCAACGGATTTGATACATGTGGATTTTTGATTTGCTCCTCTATGACGTATTATAGGTGCACTCCGCCTGATTGGTCAACTCTCCACCTATCAGGGGAATGAGTCTGCCACAAAAGCAGCGAAGAAGACTTCCCGCCCATAGTTACCATGGTTACTCTTCTGTTTATTCTCTGCTCTGGCTCTAACAGCAGCAGGAGCGTTTGCTCCTGCTGCTGTTATTCAATGCAATCCCTCCCTCGCTGTAATTCTCTCCGGTAGTCCACCAGCAGATGACAAACACCCACTCTCTCCGCCTCTTCCAAGGAACGTGAGGACCGTGCGGCAGAGTTTCAGTTTCTTTCGCCGGTCAAGATGTCGTTAAAGTTTAAATCTTCCGGACAAAATTAGAAAAGTGCCGGTCAAAGGTCTTCTTTGTTATTTATTGAGCTTTAAAACAAATGAATAACGACTCTATATAATAAAACACGGAGGACGGAGATCTTTTTTTCTCCCCCTCTTGACTTCATCAGAGCACGGCTCCCCTCTCTCCTGCAGGGGGGCGTGGTCAGCTGCAGCTCACAGAGATCAGCCCCGTAGACAGCAAACAGCACATAGAGCGAAATGAGGCATGGCTAAAATGCATGATCTGTTTGGCATTTTGAAAACAGAAATGTATAAATATACCTTATATAGGTATGGCCCTACAATATATCATTTAAATATAGCATGATATATTACCTTCAAGTGTGAGCTTCTCATTGGAGGTCTGCCTTACTCCCCTGTGTAATGAAAGTGTAGGACACTCTGCTTGTGGTGCTTAAAGCAGCAACAAATACATTTAGAAAAGCTAGACAGCAACAAAGCTTTGCCCTCCATCTTTGTCCACCTTGTTGCTAACAATGCTAACCGCCATGTGCTGTGTTTCAGTACTACCCTCTTGAGGAGATCCTGGCAGCAGAGTACCTTTTGGAGGACTTCAGGCCAGATCTGATCGAGATGGTGTTGGATAAACTGAGACCAAAACACGTCAGGTCAGTGTGAGAACATCAGACTGTAGACATAGGAATAAACAAGTGCACAGCTGGCACTATGTTTTCTGTAGAAGTATAAGAGAGAAGTCATATTTTATTGTTATTGTCACAGCTGATTCCAAACTACAGAAAAAGGACAAATTCTAGTAGTGTACACAAACTATTAAAGGAGTGCTTTATGCACAAAGGTGTCACTTGAACACATGTAGTCCAAAGTTGGTACGTTTTCTACAGAAAATACCAATTTGAGATGTTGTAATGTGTATATGTGTGCATCACACCATAACAATGCTCACGAAGGTCTTGTACAACTGGTACTGTGATGCATAACACGAGTGGAGCCACTCACTTTGCTAAATCTCTTCAGAAATGTCCCAGAGACCACATCCATATGTTAGATAGTCTATGGTGTAGCTTCATCTCTACTTCATGTAATGCTGTGTCAAGCAAACTGCAGACTCGTAACTCGGGCACACTATTTGTTTTCATTGGTTTGTAGTTGCTAAACAAACTGGATCCTACTTTTGATGAACCAGTACCGGTGAAACACACTCTAAAAGGAGCTCATCAGTTAGATGCAGACAAGTTGTCAATGAATCTCCACTACTGCAGACATGATCAAAATGAACTGCTAATAGAGAACCACTCGGGTTGTGCAGTGGTTATAGAGATAGAGATATAACTATAACCTCATCCATTTGTCTTTTATTTCCAGAGTTGCAGTGGTGTCAAAGTCATTTGAAGGGCAAACGGACAAGACGGAAGAGTGGTACGGCACAGAGTACAAACAGGAGGCCATTTCTGAAGAGTCCCTTGAGGTGAATCACTGCTCACAATAATTACATTATAGACCTATCGCACATTATATACACCTG
>CALSBZ010046657.1:951229-965745 GCA_943591055.1 Gobionotothen gibberifrons | reverse complement strand
AAATTGCTCTGTGATTGATTGCTGTGATCTTTATTCCAGATGTAACGCTCCCACGCCTCAAGGCCTTCATACCTCAGCTTTTGTCACGGTTACATATTGAAACCCTTCTCCATGGCAACATCACAAAGGAGGTTAGTCACTGTTTTGTTTTTATTTAATGCCAGCTGAGGAAATGCCATTCAGTCCTTTCATTTTGAGCTTGAAAACATGTGCCTTTTTTCTTAATGAATATTTAAACACCCTTTATTCTCTGAGTCACCTTCAGCACTTATTATTGCCCTCCAATGCTATGACAGAGGATGCTATTCTTCTAAGACCCTGCTATCGTGTCATACTTATTATCTGAGGTTCCATCCTAAGTTGACCGTTTTGTGGAGAAAGCATTATGCTCATCCATTTCATCGCCATCCAGCTAAATTGTCACCTGCTCCAATAATGACAGAGCAAGAACTCACCAAGTAGTTGTAGGCACTTGTATGTAAAGATCTGTATGTAATATTAGGCTGTACTATAGATGGAAAATGTTTTACTTGCTAATATAACAGGCCAATTAGAGGGCAGGAAATGTTACAATATAATATAGATTTGTAATGAAGGCATTAGCGATGTAGCATTTATTACTTGGATGTTGCTTCGAGAACAGCCTCACCAATAGAGTTGCGCAGTGATGATGTGTTGATGAAGGCTGACCCAGTATTGGGGGGTGGGCATTGCAAGGGCTCCTGAAAGCAATGGGATTTATCAGTTTTCAGAATATTTCCAAAAATAGGCTTTGTGCAGACTCACATTATGATCCTTTCACGTTTAGTTCAACAGGATAATATCCACATGTCAACACCACTTTGTGATTTTTAAATGGTTCCAATTGCCTGTAGTAAAATGCTATAAAGAAACTCCATGATGGTCACATGACTTCATGTCACCACTGCTAGGCTAAATGCAGCTAATGTTCAGCGTGATGACGTTCAGTAGTCTGATTTAGTCACTTGTAGGCAACTCATTCCTGCATCACTTTCACATTCATTTACCGCTACCCTCACAATTAGTGCTGACATGTTGTCCCACATGCACAACGCTTTCATAAAATACTTAACTGCACTGTTTAATCCTGCGCTGAACCTCTAAATCACCATAACACCTTCCCGAGGGATTTTATACACTTTTGCATTAATAAGTCTACACTTAAGTTTACAGTAAAGGCGCTTTGTTGTTGTTGCCATCTTTAATTTAAGGCTCAGTCATTTAGAAGACATTTGTTTTCCCTAAGAGGTGCGATGATGTTACTTGCTACTGAGCCAACAGAATTCAGCCATTTTCTGCTGACTCATTTCAAAAGTCCTGAAAGTGTCCACACTGGTCTCTGTGGATGATCTTGTTTCTGGAGACAGACCTACATGCCTTCTTTTGGATGCCTTAGAAGCTACATTCAGTTCCCTGTTGTATTAGTGTTGCAACAGAAGAGTCTCAAATGAAATCCAAACGATACACATGGAAGTTAATAAAGGGTGGGATATAAATCCAATTTGGAATATGAAGCTGACCCAACGGCACTCGTTTAGTGTTTGTTAAAAGACTAAAGCCTTACTCGTGTTCTCTCAATTAATTCTATGCTGCCTGATGCTCCACCTAAAAAAGATCAGTATCTGAAATAGGAGTAATGGAAATTGGACATTATTGAATTGAGTTAATCCTCATAGCTAAATGCATTATTTATTTTTGATGGTGGAATTGTCCTTAAACATAAATGAAACGTTTGCTTTCCCCTCCCTGTGTCCTCCAGTCGGCTCTTGGCATGATGCAGATGCTGGAGGACACACTCATTGAGCACGCTCACACGAAGCCCCTCCTCCCGAGCCAGCTGACGCGCTACAGAGAGCTGCAGGTCCCAGACGGTAAGTCCAGTACCCCCCCCACTCACCCCATACACACAGTCGTGCAAAGTAACGGAGTACAATTACTCAACTAGTGTACGTAAGTACGATTTCATTTGAAGTATTTCGATTTATACCGCAAAATACATTACCATCTTCCTTATTGTACTTTTTCTATCCCCTACATTTATTTACAAACTCGGTTACGAGTTACTCTGCAGATTCATATTATTTAGACAAATGTATTATAGGTCACTCCACCTTTTAGCGTCTGCACATTTAAAATGATTTACATATGGATGCCTCAATAAGGTCATTAATCATAAACTGAAAAGTATGTTTTACGTTGTGTTCTTTAACACCAGAACCACCAACATTCCATTCCTGCTAGAACCTCAGAGGGGGGTCTTTTTGTGCATCAGCACTCGCCGAGATGGAATTTATGTTAACATTTTAATTCGTTCGTTTTCATAATTCCCTTGTAAACTATGTAGGACTTAACACATTTAGTTTTTTAAACTTAGATAATGGGGTTCATTTTTTTTCATTGCCTTACTTTATAATCATGACGGATCAAAAAGTTCAGATTCATTTTACAATAACTTGTGCGTTTCTACAAAAAACAACATAATGTTATATATATATCCTACATACAGAATATCCTAAACTAGTATTATCACTTATACTAAAGGAAAATGACACGCACAGGTTTCTTGATCATCACTTACTTGTTATGCCTGTCTCCACGGCAACAATGCAAAAGATTCCATCCCCGGCGCTCTTGCCCTCGTCATCAGTGACGCCTTTGTGTGCTTGTTACGACTTAATTCAATTGGACATCCCTCATTTCCTTCAGAGGAACACTTGCTGGAAATTGACGTCATTGAGAAAATGTCAATCACACCTTCAGTTCAGACGCACACGCACGTACGTACCATATACAGTCTATGGTACGTACACACACACACACACACACACACACACACACACACACACACACACACCAAGCACCTGCGCTGCCTCTCTGATCACATTAGAGCAGTGGAGTGATGAGGAGAGGGAAAGCAGAGCGCTGCAGGGCCACCTGGAGACTTCCTGTGTCTCAGCGAGGGGTTTCCAGACCGGGCTCCAGCCTGCCAGACACAGAGCAGGGGAGCAGGGGGGGGGCGGAAAGGAAGGCACACTCACAGTTCCAAATAGATGGGTCCACTTTGGCATTTATCTTTGTTAAAAGCACCATTTAATCCAAATGTAATCAGACATGTTGGATCCTGCTATATAATAGCTCACAACAAATATATGAATGTTTTCCGTAGCAAATGCTGGCTGTCATCTGATATGGTCAAATAAGGATTCATTAAGCAAACTAACTTTTTAAATGTACCAGCAATCTTGTCTTGTTTAGGTAACTGTAAAGGAATACAGTAGTTGTTTTGTATCATGATTACGTAATCCTGTTGCATGTGTTACCCCCCAAGCCTGCTTACTTGTTACATTTTTTTAACAGATAATTAATAACTAACGAAATAGCATTTTGAAGTAACCTTCCCAACCCTAGCAATGCCAAAGCAGCCAGTAATGCAGTAAACACATTGGTGCTTCGGTCAATCGAAGAGTTTCTCTCCCAAATGTTTGACTGTTTTTATATTTGAAGTATAACTTTTGACGTATTGAGAATGCTAGGGGAGATGTTAACAAAAAGGGACGTGACTCTCCCTGAGCGTAACTGCCCCGTCAGCATGTACACAAAGGCGCCTACATTCCCCAGACTCCATTCAAAGTGAGCTTGATATCAATGGACTCAAAGAAACTGAAGCTAAAAGGAACCCGTGTTCCCCCTGCAAGAAAGGATGGCTCCTCTCCAATGTTTAAAGTTACGGAGGAAAGGTTAGAGCAGACCAATTTGGCTTCAGTCTGTCTCCGTCTTTCTGGAGAGTGTCACCACCGTCCTCTCTCTGAACTTCCACTCCTCTAAGCCTCATGATGTCGACAATTAAAACTTCTCATCCCTTGTTTGACTCCAAGCAGCAATAATAGTTTTTTTGTAATGATTCATGTTTTTAAATGGAATACATAGAGGGGTATAGCTAAGCTTGTGATCTATGCTAATCTGACTTTTATCATTAAGGATTATAGTTAAAGATTCTACTGCAGCTGGGTTCAGCTTGTACATGTGATCCAGCTGGGGAAATGAATATATTTGTATAGAAATACTCTGGTTCAAGTAAAAGTCTTGCATTCAAATAGTTGTACATTTCAGCCTATTGTGTCGAAAAACCAAAATAACTTTCAAATACGGCACTAATGTCCCACAAAGAGTCAACTGATTAGATGTAAGGGTTTAAAGGACACTGACCTCAAATCTGTCCTATTCCTATGAACATGGTATTTTAGGTATTCCTCTAGGGGATTTTCTTCAAATGAAGCAATAAACGTCCGCTTGGATAATTTACATTTTGATGGATAAAGGTCACAAAACACATTTATTTTCTTCTTGATCTAATAAGCTAATTATGACAATTTCACATCTCTTAATAGGACATGCATATTGAGCTGATGACCTTTGACAAAGGATTACATGATGTGTATTGCTTGATGTATTAGTTGTAGGAAAGGGAAAATCTAGTTTGAATGGAATACAGATGTACAAAATACATGTCTGTTGTATTACTGCGTCCAGCCTTTAAACCTGCCCGTGTTCCTCTGTGTCAGAAATGTATTGAAAGTAACTGTTGTGCTCCTCTCAGGCGGCTGGTATGTTTACCAGCAGAGGAACGAGGTGCACAACAACTGCGGCATCGAGATCTACTATCAGACGGACATGCAGAGCACCAACGACAACATGCTGCTGGAGCTCTTCTGTCAGATCATCTCTGAGCCCTGCTTCAACACCCTGAGGACCAAAGAGCAGCTGGGTGGGTCTCAGAGGGCCAAGGGAAACATATCGCGTGTACAGTTTTCCATAACACTTTCTTTGTGTATCCATACGGCAGCTGGCAACACCTGGTTGATTTTAGGACCTTTTGTTTTTCAAATGTGTCACTCCTCCACTTTAACTCAACGGAAAGCGTATCAGATTATAGGGGTTGAAGGTCACGGTGACAAATCAGATCTGTCCCGTACTTATGGGTAAAGGTCAAGGTATTCAAAAACAAGTTATTTGTCAGAACTCTTGAACTCAAAAGCTAATTATGACCATTTCCAATGAATGCCTAATAGGATCAAATGTTGAGCTGATGACATTTTAGAACAAATGGTATTTATATGTATTGCTTAATATATGAGCTGTAGGCATGGGACCATATACAAACATTCATGTCACCATTACCCTGACCAGAATAATTGTGACCTCATGATATAAGCATTATAATTATATATTAGAAATATCTACATGATAATTCCTGTATTCTTTACTTCTCTACCATGATGGTGCGCTCGACTTTATACTTGTGATAATTGTGCATGTTTTATTGCATATATTGTCCAAACCCAAATGAGTTGTGCTGCCTTGTTATAAAGATGAATTCAGCTGTATTTTGTCATTTGATCTAGAAACTTCACTTACTGAGATTGGTCTTTGTGTGCCGTCACATCTTTTGAGAATGACTATTCACAGGGAGGGGCCTAACATTAGTGTGATAAGAACACTGCTGATGTTCCCCTCTTCCCCCCCCCAGGCTACATTGTGTTCAGCGGGCCGCGGCGGGCTAACGGAGTGCAGGGCCTGCGCTTCATCATCCAGTCGGAGAAGGCCCCCCACTACCTGGAGAGCCGGGTGGAGGCCTTCCTCTGCACCATGGAGAAGTCTGTGGAGGAGATGGCCGACGAAGCCTTCCAGAAACACATCCAGGCCCTGGCCATCCGCCGCCTGGACAAGCCCAAGAAGCTGTCTGCAGAGTGCGGCAAGTACTGGGGGGAGATCATCTCTCAGCAGTACAACTTCGACAGAGGTGAGGCTAATGCTCACTCCTAACTATATTCATGCACTTTAAAGAGGCGAGTGCTTCTTGGTGTGGTGTGTTCTATAGCTTTGGTGCATGTCTATGGTCTGTGGAGGCTACACTCCCCGTGTTCCCTTCACTTCTGGAACAAAGGAGTCCAATGGCTCACGCTTCTATTGGCTGGCGCTCAAACACATTGTACATGATAGGCTAAGGGGCGGGACATCTCTAAGCGGTTGACCAATCACAACAGAGCCGGCCAGCTAACCAATCAGAACAGACTGGGCTCTGGTTTCAGACAGAGGGGGAAAAGAGGTGCTGCAGCACAGGCAGTATGAGGAACATGAAAGCATGGAGACATGTCCCAGGAAGGACACTGAGCAGAATATGTGCACTTAACATCACCAAGTATAATGAAATATTTTTCAAAGTTCTTCTAAAACAATCCAAAAATAGTGTCTTTCTGATCTATCAGCTATTGCCATATAAAGAGATTGTGTTGCTTGGGTTACCGGTTCTTGAGAACCATCAATATTCCCTTCAAAAGGAGCAGGATGCTTCTTCGAGCTGCCCATCGATTACAGCCTGAATACTCTGCAGTGCCTCTCCTGAGGGCCTAATGGATTGTAATGGGCCCGATTCACTGGTAATCTGCCTAAAGCCCACAGTGAGGCTGCCGGGGGGGGGGGGGTGATTACTGACACTAGTGTGTGAGGAGGGAGGGAGGAGGGCAGCTCACACGCTCATGCCAAGGGCACAGGACAAACACACGACGACGCCATGACTGTGCTCCAACTGTGTCAGAGAGCTGCTGTCAGTTTGTCCTTTAACATTTTGTGCAAAAAGATGCTTATTTGAAATGTAAACCATAAAAGCATTGGGGTCAAATAGTTTAAGAGACACTTTTGATTTAGTGGTGAATAACTTGAAAAGAATCAAGTCTATGTAATCCACAAGCAAATGAACACAGCAGGCAGGGCATCTGTATGTATAGGGTACCATTAAGACACATGTCAGTGGACAGCATAAGGGAGATGTGTGAAAGGGAGACAGCTTGTTGCCGGGGTGATTTAATAGTCCTGTGGGCCTTCTTCCTGAATTATAGCCAATTCATAATATTTCAAATGTATCTTTTGACACACTGGAAGCAATGCAGTGAAATATGGACGGGTGAAACGTGCATCGCTAAGATGTCACATAACAGCTTGTGCTTTCCGTAGCATCGTTATAGAGGATTAGGAACTTTGAAAGTGTGTTTTTGAAACCTGACGATCTGTTTCAGATAACACCGAGGTGTCCTATCTGAAGACGCTGACGAAAGAGAACGTGATGAACTTCTACAGAGTAAGTACTCCAGCTTTGGATCAGTCAGTGTCCCCCCCCCCCCCCCCTCACTGACAGACAGTACGCTTTTAACAATGGATACACGTGTGTTAGTCAGAATACTTCTCATAAATCTATGTGGAAGTATGGTTTTGTGACGGTTGCTCTATTTGAAAATGAAATGAAGAAAGAACATTAGAAGTAAAAGAAGAAATGTGAAATTTAAACGGAAAACTATTCTAATGTAAAATGTAAGATGTTAAAGTAAAATGTCCAATTACTACAATATATAACATTTATGCTGTAATATTTATCAACCCTTAGTTTTTCGTGACAGTTTCTCCATTTTGAAATAAATTGAATAAATATATTCATATAACCATGAGTAGTTAAAGTAAGCATCTGCTATAAAAAGATAAGATAAAATACATATATTTAAATAAACATTTGAAGTAAGTATGATGATTTATATTAATAGAAAAATATATAATTAAAGGTGTATAATGAACATTCATGTAATGATCCACTGGGGCTCTCTACGGAGACGTGGAGTGATGAAGGTGTTGTTAGTGTAGGTTAATGGCTTCCTGTTAAATAAGGAGCTCTGAAATGAGAATGTTGTAATTAGTGGACGTTAAAACCATAAACACCAAACAAATCCGAGCCCTGAGAATACCAGCTTATCATTTACTGCACTAACACAGTGTAATATTTCTCTGACTGCCCCCCCGGTGCAGCAGCCTGGCTCTGTGTGCTCAGCCCTGAGCGATGGCTCTGTGGCCCCGTGGACAGCAGGGGCCTCGTTAAGAGCCGCAGACATGAATTACAGCAGCATTTATGACATGGAACATTTCCCAGGTCTATCAATCAGCGCTAAGTGGCTGTGTGGACTAATGAATGTTACATGAACAGTTCTGTGAGGAGAGGGCGAGCAGCGACCCGGCTGCTGATAGGGCGAGCAGCGACCCGGCTGCTGATAGGGCGAGCGGCGACCCGGCTGCTGATAGGGCGAGCGGCGACCCGGCTGCTGATAGGGCGAGCGGCGACACGGCTGCCGATAGGGGGAGCGGCGACACGGCTGCCGATAGGGCGAGCGGCGACCCGGCTGCCGATAGGGCGAGCGGCGACACGGCTGCTGATAGAGCCTCTGCTTAGAGGCTAGGGCTAGTCCATCGTGCATCGTTTTCATCACTTTGGTTTAAAAATACTACTTTTAGTTTGGGATTGACTGGACATTATTTAGTCAGTATGATTTTGCAGATAAATGCAGAATAACAACATATAATATTGTTGTTATTATTATTTGAGGACCAAAGTTGATTCTCTACCTTATATTATGGATATTATGGAATTTAAAATGTGATATTTCTTCTTTTCATTTTGTTACCACAACTGGAAATCTACATTCCCATTAGAGCTGGATAACTTAATACGGCCACATTTAACATGCAAGAATAAATTGCACCAAATGAGATATTAATCATTGTTTTCTCGTGCATGTGTCGCTGGGATCAGTTCTCTTCATTACGGTGTGACTTGGTTGGGACAATACTATATAGTATGTGCTCCTTAGTCGATACATGTCTGAAGAATATGTATGATTTGTTTGTGATGTTGGAGTTCATGACACTTTTACATCTTCACATCTCCATTCCTCATCCACACACACGCCTCCGTACAGAAGCCAGGCTCCAACGCCATCATTTAAAATGTGTCTCTCTCTCTCTCCCCGTCCTCGTCCTCCTGTGTCTCTCTCTCTCTCCCCGTCCTCGTCCTCCTCTGCTCACAATGCTCTGGTTTCTGCTGCAGACCAAATTATAAATGACACCCTGACTCCAATGAGTCTTTTCAGCACCAAAACCTCTACCGGCACAAACGACCATTACATTTGATCCATATATAATTGGTTAGCTGCTGTTGTTTTAAGGATTACAATAAGGGTACGGCTTCCTCCATGAGCCGACTCTCCCATAAGGGGTGGGTGGATGGATGGGTGGATGGATGGATGGGTGGGTGGATGGATGGGTGGATGGGTGGGTGGATGGCATTAGTGGCCTAAAAATAAACAAATAAGAGAGAAAGATTTTGAAAGGGGGAGTTCGGGCGTGGCCTGCCTTCCACAAATGGTCTGAATGGAACCACAGTCAGTGCACCACTGACTGAGCCCAGGTGTGTGGAACAGAACCACTTCTGATGACTAACCCACGTCCTGTAAATCTGTGTGTGTGTGTGTGTGCCAGACTGGCATGGCTTTACTGGATCAGTCTGCCCCCCCCAGGTTTCATCTCCTCCCGCCCACTGCTGCTATTCTTAGCTGTGAGGTGACAGGAGGCTGCACACTGACGGCTCTGTCTCAGGGTAGCAGACTGAGGAGCTGTTATCTCTCAGGAGCATGCACCCCCCCTGCATCTCTAATGATGCACAGGCTGCCTCACAGACAGGCTTTTTATTTGTATGTATTTATTTGTCATTGTTGGTGGTCACAGTTGTGTCTGGGAGCCAAACCGTCTAATCGTCATGGAGACGCTGATCATGCAGCTCAATCTCCACTGAGAAACGCACAGTCATCCAGAGGTTTAACAAAGTGATGAGTCACTCCCAGGGGTTCCATTGGGATTCGTTATGTGGTGGGGGGGCTCTGTGAGTCGGGGGAGGGGGCAGCTGGGGTCACATTTAGTAATAGTTGCTTTTATATCGCAACAAATACACACCTTTTCCTATTTCACATTATCACCATCGCAATCCTGCGAGCATGTAGAGTGAACATTAACGACGTGTGCTCTCATCTAGTCCACTGCACCGTTAGGGCCACATGGTACACATGTTTTCATTAATACTGCCATCAGGATTATTTATGTTTATTTATCAGTGTAACTGAAAGAATATTATGATACTTTTAAATATACACAGCGGGGGGTTTCACCTCAAAACTAATTTGGGCATTTAGCCCTGATGCTTTGATTTAAAACATTTTTACATTCAGTTAAATCTGAAAACTAATTTCATGGATACTAAATATGAATAGATTCTGCTAATAAAATAGTCAAGTATGCGAAAATATTTCCTTAGTAAGGCACAGGGGTTCGTTACTGTAGTAGTTCTAGCAGAATGTCCACATTTAGACTTTTTTATCTATATATAAAATTTCTATATTTTATTTATCTTTAACTTATTTTTATACATATTTATTTCATTTTTGCAATATTTTATTTCATTCTAAAATGGGGCAACTATCACCACTGAAAACCACTGACTGAGACTGTCCCCCCCCTGTCCCTGCAGGAGCGTCTGACGGTGGACGCCCCGAAGAGACACAAGGTCTCTGTGCACGTCCTCTCCAGAGAGATGGACTCCTGTGAGTACTGCTGCTGTCCCTTCATTCAGACCCTCTGTGTGTTCCTCCAGTGTGGCTCTGACCCGTCTCTGTGTGTTCTCAGGTCCCATCGTGGGGGAGTTCCCGGCTCAGAACGATGTCAACCTGGCCCCCGCCCCCTCCCTGCCTCAGGTAACCTCATGTTTAACCACGCTTCTACCTTCAACCTGAAAACTACTGAAACATATTCAAGCTGATCAAAGCTGCATTCACATGATCCAGGATTTGCTCACTGCGAGATTGGCTGCACAGCTAGCTACATTTTGTTACTATGGTTACCTTACCTCCTAGCTTACAGCACCTCAAACAGCTGTCATCTGATTGGTTATGCGTCAAGAGGTCAGCAGCAATCGAGGTCAAAGTGTAAATAATTTGACCTTTGAGCGCAGCGCTCGGTAACAGAACTGTCCACAACGACAGCGGCTCCGCTATCTCCATAGCAACACCACAGCAACGCCAGCAGAGCAGCTGCACCACAGATCATATATATATATAACACATATTTACTTAATTTTTTTATTTACTACCAAGAAATTCCATGTATTGTTCTAAACTACAAACACACTTTTTTGGAATTACTCAGGTATGTGACCTGTCTAAACAACTGAAACATGTTATTTTATTTTATCAACTACTGACACATATTAACATATTTCCCCCCCCCCCCCCCCTTGCAGCCCACCCTGGTGCAGGACATGACGGAGTTCAAGAGGAGCCTCCCCCTCTTCCCGCTGGTCAAACCTCACATCAACTTCATGGCTGCCAAACTGTGAGGGGGGGGGCAGCTCCACACGCAGGAAGACCAGCATCTCACCGAGCCTGCGTGTGTGTTTGCGTGGGTGCATGTAAATCTGTGTGCGTCCGGCTGCACGTGCGTCCGGCTGCAGCCTAGAGGAGACGATCGGAAACAAACGTGTTTAATTTGAATCACCATGTTGGCGACGTAGCTCAGATAGAGGTCGCACAGTCACCTTTGAGAAGCCACACACACACACACACACACACACCACTGTGTAGAGGAAATAGTAACAACCTATGAAAAAAGGCCACACCCCTTTTTAATAAAGAACATGGAGGCGTTTAATTTGAATTCTCTTTTCAGACATGCTGCTTTGAGGAGTGATGTTTGGGGTTGTTGAAGTTTAACAGTAGCACCACATCTTTTATGTTTTGGACTCGTATGTTTCCATGTAACTAGGAAGGACTGTCAAAGACATGATTTCACTGAAGAATATGTTTATGCTTTTTGATTGTTTTTAATCCTGGCAGGTTTTGAAATGCTTGTAAAATGTTGGGACCCTTTGAGGAGCTGTCAGCTGGTCACATTGATTTTATTGCATTTTACAGTAGGATGTCATTCAGAAACCTCAGGGGAACCTCTATGCTGTTTTCTTCTTTTTTTTAACATTCAGTTTTAAGTGATTGATTACAAATAAAAACACTTTTATCCTTCAAATGTCTTTCAAGTCCTTATCCGTCTTTGTTATGTTTGTAAAACTTGAGATCCAGCGAAATGATGACTCTTACACTCGCTGCATGTGTGACAGCTTGTGCCTTTCAGGGGGGGGCTTTAGTTATTATGTATCTGGCTGGTGGTCCGACCTGGGGAACAACCCTGGAGGATCGACCCCCCCCATAAAGAGCTCAGGCTCTTACAGCAGAGGTGTCAAAAAGCAGCTTCTAAAGCAAGGCTCCGGTCAGGATTTATTTCTGGATATATGCACTTCTCTCACTGAGCAATAAACGCTACAGGGAGGCTAACCTGTTGGAACAGCCACTCTACATCAGGCTTATCGTTTTCACTTGAATCCAACCGGCTCTCAGCCTCCGTTCATGGACACTTGTACCTGTTGTTCCAAAAGCTTCTTCAATGTTGTCCAGCATTTCGCTGCTTCTCAACCTGATCATGAACAACTATCACCTTTTGCATTTATGATTAGTCAAAAAAAAAATACGGAAGAGCTGTAGGGCCACGTAGGAATGCATTTTGAGTTCAGAGAAAATAGTCCGAATCCCTAGTTTTGGACAGATCTAAAAAATCAAATGTCCGATGTGGCCCTGAACATCGACAATACTGTGTAAGTTTCAGATGTTTTGCATTAGGAGACACATAAAGATGTCTCATCTTAAATGCAAACATGTTGATATCCACCTGTCTCTAATGGTCTTCCGTACAGGACATGTTGAGTTATTTGTATTGTCTCCTGTTTCTAACGAATAAACTACTGAATGGAACGGTGTGTATTTTAATGCAACACAAAGTCAACTCATGCACTTGGAAAAAGACGTTTATTCACAGATAAACCAATACCATAGACAGGAAGTCTCTTTTGGCAGAGTGGAGAACTGATGGTGGATCGACTGGAGGGGGACTTGTGAGTGTGTGTGTGCACGATAAATATACAGGCCTGTACATCATACACTGATGTTTCCAGCAGCTGGTCAGATACTACCACAAAGTGAAATAGTTAATCACATGATTTAAACCACTTACTGTTGTGCTATGTTCATTTAATTTAAGACATATTTTCAATGCAACCTCAATGCTCTTATTTTGTAGGAGCATTAAAACGAAAGCACTGACCAATCAGAACTGATATTCCCCTATGAGTGTAGACGTCCTTTATATTATCTTGGCAAATATTTTTTCCCCACCCATTTTAAAGATTTTTAATATATTTTCTAAGTCATAAGCACAGGAGAGAAGTATTCATATCACTTCTCTTGAGCCTCAAGGCTTCCATAGAAACTTTGAAAAGGCATTGAGGCATGAAAAGACATCTGTAGAGGGAGAAAATGTGGCATTTGGTTGCACCGACGCTTTAATTTCCTGTAGGTGTCCTGACATCAGCCGTTCTCAATGAATAGTGTCCAATTCCATTTCTTCATAGTAACTTCCTGAGAGCCTCAGTCTGACCTGGGATCAGTTCAGACTGAATAGTTCAGCAACATCTCAGTAAATGAATCCTCCGTAGCTTCAGAGATGCTTTCATTCCAACATCCGGTCTCTGCAAAGACAAGCGTCTAATATCCACCCATCTGTTAGAGACAGCGTCATGGCAACGGGCTCCACCAAAACACGGGCAGTGCTGTGAAGCTGCAGACGAACACTGAAGGCATGAGAGGAGATCAAACAGTCCTCACATAAAGCAGGGGTTCATCATCAGGACTCATATCTCCTGCAGAATGAACACGTCTCATTGGTCCATACATTCTATACCCCTCGGACTATTCCTCCACCATTGCGAAGGGATCTCTTCAAAAAGTCAATCATTTATTATAATTATAAAAGTCTTTAATTACACATGCCCCGCATTTCTTTATCTTTAAAATACAGTTATGTTACAATAAGTATTAGTTATTGACAGTCACGCCGACTGCTAACAGTCTCCTCTCCACCTTTACCGCGGCGTCAACAGTTTGATTGCATGAGGCCTCGCACTGAGCGTCACTCCAGGAGGGGTGAGGATAAGGGAGGAGTGGGAGGTGAAGGGTGACACTGATCCCGAGTCCGTTTTGTCCGACTGCCTCAGGCCTCCTCCGGCTCGGGGAAGTCGAGGATCTTGCGGTGGGCTTGTCTCTGGTACTGCTGCTGCTTGAAGTAGACCTTGAACGCCCCCTTGATGGCCACGAAGGCGATTCCTCCCTGTGGGGGGGGGGGGACAGAGGCAGAGTCAGTGTGAATGTGGAGATTCTAAATATAAATCTAATGTCCAGTCTCTACGCACCGGAGGCTTTCTTGGGCCTGTACAGTAAGCAAATCATTCAATACTGTCAATGCAATATAAAGGCTCACACGTTCAGGGTTCAGGGTTCAGGGCAAAACAAAGCAGCATCATTTGAAATGGTTCTTATGTTTTCCTTCTGACCACATTAACACATGTTGTTCATTGATAGGAGAAGCATCTCGCCTTCAGTCTGCCCCTCAGTGAAGGAGGACAGATTGATGGGTAGTATCCCTTCAGTCTGCCCCTCAGTGAAGGAGGACAGATTGATGGGTAGTATCCC
>CALSBZ010046657.1:926539-950682 GCA_943591055.1 Gobionotothen gibberifrons | reverse complement strand
CCTCTGTGAAGGGGCGGAGCTACAGTGAGCGGACCTGGGAAGATGCTGTTGAGGATCTGCAGCTTGTTGCAGTACTTCCTCCACAGACGCAGCACGTAGTCCTCCCAGCGGATCATCTTGCCGAGGATCAGCATGACGGGGATGGTGGGCAGGCCGATGAGCAGGAACAGGGGGTCCGCCCGCTCCATGACGTCCAGACCCTCCTTATGGCCCACCACCTGGGGGGCAGAGGGGGGAATCACAATTCAAAACTTAAAATCCAAAAAGGAGACAGTGGGACTCGAGCAGTCCTCCACCTCACCACATGCATGTTATTTGCGTTTATTAAGCAGCTCAGTTGAAAACCTGATTCTGATTAAGTGTGCTGCTCTTTTTCGA
The DNA here is from genome assembly GCA_943591055.1 of Gobionotothen gibberifrons. NCBI lineage: Eukaryota > Metazoa > Chordata > Actinopteri > Perciformes > Nototheniidae > Gobionotothen > Gobionotothen gibberifrons. Next base: position 950,304 of record CALSBZ010046657.1, on the reverse strand, counting down.
TAGCAGACTATTGCTAAGAACTCTCTGAATGAGGGACTATGTGCAGTCTATCAATCTGCAGAATAAGTCTGCCATTTTACACCATGATACACTTTGGAGTCATGATGGCTGAACTGTCCCTCCCCAGTGAAGGAAAGAAAAAGAGCACAAGAGGAGGAAAGAGGTTAAAATGCAGAGCGCTGGACGTCAGAGAAATCAGCAGACAGGAAGTAAACACTAACGGGAAGAGCAGAAGAAGACAGACAGGAAGTAAACACTAACGGGAAGAGCAGAAGAAGACAGACCGGGGCCGTTTCTCAATGTCGAGTAAAGCTGCTGCAGAGCCACTACAAGTATACTACGTCATCGAGTGGCGCCGAATGCTGGGCATTAAACATGCATTTAAACAGTCCTTCGGCGCCACTCACTGACGTAGTATACTTGAAATAGTGGCTCTGCAGCTGGTTTACTCTACATTGAGAAACGGCCAGGAAGTAAACACTAACGGGAACAGCAGAAGAAGACAGACAGGAAGTAAACACTAACAGGAACAGCAGAAGAAGACAGACAGGAAGTAAACACTAACAGGAACAGCAGAAGAAGACAGACAGGAAGTAAACACTAACAGGAACACAGTATGCGCTCTGGAAGTGGCTGAGCATCACCACCGCTAAGCTAAAGGCACCTAATGTTCAGGGTGATGATGTTGAGTTGTCTCATTTAGTCACTTGTTAGCAACCGTGGTTTTTATGACACACAGAAATTCTGACCAAAACACCACCCAATTTAAGATGAGGGTCCCGGAAGTGGTAAACTCCGTCCTAACTCATTTCCGTGTTTTAGGACCCACTTCAAATGGATAATGTGAAATGCATGCATGACTTGCAAAACTGCTTTCCAGTCATTTATTATTTAATGTGCCCGCTGAATGTCTCACCTGCATGACGGTGACGGCTCCGTACGTGACGGCGGTCCAGTAGATGGAGCCCACCATGATGCCTGCAGCAGCGAAGGGGCCCGCCTTAGAGATGAGCCGGTCGGCCAGGTCCAGCACGTAGACCACGGGACCTGGGGGGGGGGGGGGGGAGACAAACAGAGGGGGGACCCCTCCTACACAGACAGCTCTTATTTTATATATTTTAAAAGTTCTTATTTTTTCTTAACTTCTGAATTGTGTTATTCAGAACAAATATATTTATAATATAATACAACACTGTATATATTGTGATATACATTTAATGTAGTACAATGTGCACATTTATAGTATAATTTATAATGTTGATATCATTTTTCATATATTTTCATTTCTCGTTTTACAGTACCTATTTATATATCTTCATTTGATTTGTTGTAGCACTAGGTCAAAACTTTATGCAACTAAATGCTCTTGTATGAAATGGGAAATATAATGACACAAACTGATGGGCTTTTTTAATTAACTTTTTTTAATGTAATCCCAGTGAATTAGTGAAGAGCGATTTACGTAAATCCGCGCATGAACATCCTGTCACTGGCAAAGAGTCAAACACATTTGGGTCACAGAGGGTTAGATTGAGTGTGTGTGTGTGTGTGTGAGTGTGTGTGAGTGTACAGCAGGGGTCATGAGACTCCTGCAGGTCATACAGACACTGCGACCAGAAAAATAATCCAACATAAATACGAGCCATTTGACTCCATGAAGAGGAACCAGATGAAGTTTGATCTACTCTTGTGTGAAAGATAAGCAGGTCAAATTACACTAGTTTCATTTACAATAAAAAAACAAAGAACAAACAAGGAAGCTCTCACTAAATCATCGTCATGACGTCATGATGTCATGACAGGCAGTCTTCAAGTCAAAATGACAACAATGCACTCATGTGATATTTAAAGAGATCAGGTGCACCTTGCTCTGCAGGATTAGTGACAGAGAGGGAGGAGCCTCTCAGACAGGATCCAATAACTTACTTAGTGGGGAAGGAGTTAAGGTAATAATACCAAACTGTACAAATACTCAGTTACAAGCAAGAGTAATGCATTGAAAGTAGGGATGCTCCGATCGATCGGTACTCTCTAAAAATGCCGATCGCGAGAGCCGATCACATGACGTAAAATACATGACACTTTTCTCAGTGCGCGGCAAAACAAGCTCTCCAAAATGGCTTCACCAGTCTGGCAGTATTTGAAGGTGTCCGAAAAAGACAGTAAAATAGCAGAATGCAACGTGTGTGAAGCAGAAATCCTGCAGCTCCGCCCGCTGTGACGGACCGGTGAGCGGAGCAGAACACACACTAAGAGTTAGACCTAACACACTTAGCTATTTGATCTACCTCTGGAACAAGCTAAACTAGTTATACATATATTTATTCTTCACTGTCGGGTCACTCATTACTGGATCAGTGAGCTGCATGAGATACTGACAGGCTGTCAGGAGAGAGAAAAAGAAAGCGCTTATCCGCTCATTTCTCCTGTGTTATTATCCAAAGTTAATGTAAACTTGAATAATGTACTTCATTTGAATGTAATAATTATGTTAGTGAATGAGCCCCATTAACACCTAAACCCCATAGCCCCGCCTTGATTAGCAAACAGATTCCACAGATTCCAGAAATATCAGTATCATCACTGAGCGATCAGAACTTGCGACAGGATAAACAAACAGACATCACATGACGTAGCTTTAGGTAGCAAAAAACTGAGATATGCTTACCTTTTGCTGTTGTTCTGATCAAAAGTTGTGTTCAATGGCATTAAAATGATAAAAACGCGGCTGAAGGTTAATCCATAGGTTAATCCAATGTGTCTGTGTCACTTTGAAAAAATTACTGATAATCCATAATTCCATTTTTATGTCAAAAACTGAGTTTTCATATTAGCTGCTAATGATAGCTACTAGAGCAGGGCTTCTCAAACTCCGGACTGAACCCTGTGTCCCATTATAACAAATTACAATTATACAAAATTAAAAAATACAAATTTCTGATTCTGATGTAAATTAATGTTTATTTTCTTGTGTCTTGACGCGTTGTGAGAATGAACGTGCATATTTACTTGTCTGCGTGAGCGTGACACGCATTGCAGACCGCAAGCTTTACTGGCATTGATCCGGACAAGTGACCTTGTATAAAATTCACAAGTGGACCTTTAATTAAAAAGTTTACACCTGTACTAGAGTGTATGACAGCTTCCTGTTTTGGTATTTGGTAACATCAGTGTTTCCCCTACCATTGTCTTGGCAGGGCGCTGCGCCCCGCCAACGGAGCCCCGCGCCCTCCCTGAAATTCCAGGTGTTAAAATTAAAAAAAAAAAAATTATAATTTTTTTTAATTTATAATTTTTTTTTAATTTATATTTATATAGCATCAAATTGCAACCAATCTATATCTACTGTCACTTTTCACATTGAACATGTGCTCTTTTATTAAATAAACTAAATGCTTTCATGTTAGGTTGTGAGTGTATTGTTCTTGACCCTAAGAAACAGTGGTGCTGCCCCCCCTCTCAGACAGCACCCCGCCAAAGCAGTAAACCTAGGGGAAACACTGAACATGTGTGTGTATTTGGAACTTCCCCTCGATTCTAATGGCTCTAACGGTTAAAAAGAGATGTCAATCATCAAAATCGACCAAGAGATAGGTCAAATCCACCCAAATGACCCCAGAAGTGGTTTTGTTTTGCTAAATCTGTCTAAAAAGGTCAAATGCCACTTGTTTTGCATCAATCTTGATACAGGGTACTTATTATATGTTATAGTTTGGATTCTTAAAGCTTTTAGTTTCCGACCCCATCATTCAAGGGTGGTTTTCACTATACTGTAAGTAATGGGTTTATTTTGGACGGACACTATCATTTACATGTTTTTACTATGTTCAATCTGAAAAATCTATATTGATTCTGACTCTTCTACATCCAACTCACAGGTTTATCATTGCTTTGAGAAAAAAGATTATAAATGTTCCCCTTTTAGAAGAGAAGATATAGTCATTTGTTCTGGGAATGTCATTTTCGAGCCCGAGACCTGGCAAACAGGCTCGGGGCACATCACTTTAAATGGAAGATCCCCATAGGCCCCGCCCACTCGATCGGATCAGCGATCGGTATCGGCCGATACTGATTCCATCGATCGGCCCCAAAATTGGCGATCGGAGCATCCCTAATTGAAAGTATAATCAGCTAAATTCAATGCAGAGAGATCTTGAATAAAGATTAAACTATTGTGCTTTTTTTAGGCACAAAATACAAATATGAACATAAAAATGAGCAGAATACTCAAGTGCATGTACCCCCCAAATGTTGCATTTAAGAACAGCACTTGTCATTTGTTACATTTAACCACTGATGGGATGTGTAAAAGGGTTCATCTAAAATGCCATCTCGGCCAGCTTCAGGAGAAGGACATCAGAGTAAATGCTCTGCTGCATGCTCCTCTCTGGTATTCCAGGCTGACTCCAGGGAAATCATACAATATTTACAGGAAGGCAACCTGGTTTCCTCAATCAGACAGGCCCAGCCACATCCTATTAATAACCTGCCCAGGAGTCAGTGGGAGGAGGGGTGGGGGGGGCTACACAGCACACTAGGCCTCCATGTGTTGCAGTCCAACTCTGTAACCTGCATGATAAGCTCCACAGCAGTGCAGCTCTAACGTGTCTGAAAACATACTTTCTCATAAAGCTTACTATAATCAAAGTTGCCCTATATACACATAACAGTTTCTGGCTAACTGTAATGAGCATCGCACATGAGATATTTCTGTGTTAAGCATGAGTTACTATTCATACACCTTTCTGTTTTCTCGCGACAAACCACTGAAAAATGTGAAAGACCTAACCAGGACACTGGCAGACTTAAGCATCTAAAGCTCTACTTTATTTATATGGCACTGTTTGTACACAATGGGAACACAAAGTGCTACAAGCCAGGAACACAAACAATAAACCAAAATAAAAACAATACTAACCCCCTTCACAGGTAATTAACAGAGTTATATAGCTTTGTGATAAATAAGAACACTTAATACCGACAAGGGACTGAACAAGAATAAAATAAAGACTAAATACAATTGAATGAAAAGGCAAATTGAAAGGTGGGTCTTAAAGTGTGAGCACTCCCTGCCACTCTCTCCTGTGAGGCTGTTCCACAGTGAGGGGAGTAATAGCTAGCCGGTTTCCATGAGATGATTAAAAACCCTGATTTCAGAGGATTGTTTTATAAACTGCATTGTTCCAGTCTCACAGTGTAGTTAGTCTTATGCTATGATACGAGTATCCTACTATTGTATGATAGGAGAAATATTAGCAATGTTCCTACAGCTTAAGGCAAGTTATATTTAAGACTTAAATACAAAATGTAAAGGCACTTTAAATTAAATTCAAGACTGTATGCTTAATGTTTCCTTATCCGGATCTGGACAATAGCAAAGAGGAGGACTAACGTATGTGTTTGGCAAACATAACGCTGTCCTGGGTTGAGAACTTCCTCAAATGGAATAAACACCTTTTAACTCGGTCCTTCTAGTTTGTCGCACATCTATCTCTGAACTCTTGAACTCTCTAAAGCAGGGTATATGCAGGAATCCTGAAGTCAGATGGAAGACCTTTTAAGACCCTTTCCATACATTTTAAGACCTCATCTCCACTTGGAGTTCTAACCGGTTACCTTGGCGACACACTTTACCTCACATTGACTATACACAGTATTGATTGTCCTTCCTCCTCATCTTCCAACCATTTGGACGCAGACTTGCATTTCCCCATAACGATGTTGTTTAACAACCGGCGTAAACGGAGCTTCGCGCGCTATCAAGCAGTGAGCGTGCGATGTCCTGTTCAGATGACGTCAAATCCAACGGGATGCCATAAATAAACTACACAGAATCACACTACACACCTACGCAATGATTACATTCAGGCAGACTGTAGAATACAACCTCTTTGGACCATTTATATACTTATTGAAAGCAAGATACAAAATGTAATACCTTGGAAAATGACGTTTAATACTTTTTAATAGCCTTCATTTTCGCTAAATTGATTTATCAACTTTTAATACTTTTTAAGACCCCGCGGACACCCTGTAAACACATAGTATCTCTTTTATAACAGCGTATAAACACCATGTGAGAAAAGCCATAGCATGAAATATTTTTCCAATAAATAAATGGTATCTTAATGATGGATATGGATTTGTTTTTATTATAGAAAAGCTATGTTTTCGGGGGGTTTTAATACAAGTTAGCACAAGCAGAACTAAATACATTCACCAGCAAAGTGGTTCAAAGGTCTTTTCAGCAGGCTTTATAACAAACATGCTTTCCTCTTGGGAAGGGTGACATTTATAATCCCATTTTTAAACCGTGATCTCGACACATGTCTTGTGTGGTTGGGAAATAAATGGGTGAAGTGGCATTAAAGCAGTTCTGAGTCATTGGTCTTTGTGAAAGCAGGACTTGGTTCAAGAACACTCTCCCCTGTGGCCGTGTCAGCGGCACATTGATACATATATTCCAATTTCATTTACACTACCATGCTGGTGTACGGCCAGTTCAAAACACGTCCACCTTGAAGCACAGAGAGCTTCCGTCGGTTAAAGTTAAGGACGACTGTGCTGCCAATGGTTACAGGCTGTTGGCATGGAATTATCGACAGAGCTGCCCTCTCCAAGTCATCATTTAAGATGTGGACACATTTGAATGCCCAAACCTGAGAACATTTATTGGGATTTATTCTATGGATTTTGGAATATTGCAGAATATAAGATCTTTGGCAAACACGTTTATGATACTTGCACGTTTTGTTCAGCAGGATAATCTCTACATTTTAACTCCACTTTTAGTGAGCCAATGTTTGACTTTAGATGACGGTAGAGTGACTTCAAGTCTCCACCACTAATGGCGCGTTTTCACTGCAGCGCGGAGCTCGCTTTAAGCGTGCCGACCCGTGCGGGGCCCGTTTTTGGTTGCGTTTCCACTTGGCCTAGTACCGGCGAGCAGGTCCTAATTCACAGTTTTTCTGGCCCCATAAAATTGTGGTTCTAGGGCCAGGAACAACCAGGCCGAGTCGGGCTGAGAGAGAATCGCTGGCAAGGGGGCTACAACTACAACAAGATGAACATATTTGACCGTGATTTAATTGTAATACACGTTTCAAAATGATGCCGAAGTAACAACATACTGATACCGGTTAGTAAAAACCATGAATTAATGCTTTGACAAGTCTGCAGACAGACGGCAGGCGAAACACCTTTTAAAATGCGTGTTCTAAATGGAGATCGGCTAAGCTAACGCAGTATATGCTCCGACCGTCCACACTCACAACAACGGCCTATACAGACATAAATAAAGCAGCGACTGTATTCGCCATGACACAGACAGTCTGTGGTTTGTACTTGTTTAACTTTTGTCTAGTTTCTGAACAGATATGAGGAGCTGTGAGCTCTGAGGGCTAACAGCTAACGGCTGATGTTGTTTTTCTGGGGTTCTCATTGAAGATGACGTCACGGCTCCGCCTACACTGCGTTACTATAGATACTGCCCCAGCTACTAAACTGTAATGAAAATGCGCCATAAAGTGAGCCAGTCCTAACGAGGCCTAGCCATACCGAGCGAGGCCGTGTAGTGGAAATGCGCCATAAGCTAAAAGGCGGCTAATGTCCGGTGTGATGACGCTTTCAAAATATTGCAGAAAATAAGATCTTTAACAAAAACATTTGTGATACCGACATTTTGTTCAGCAGGATAATCTCCACATATTAACACCACTTTACGATTGAATGATGAAGCGTAAATGCAATGGTCAGAACAGAAGTAAATAGCTGCCGTTGGACTTTAAACAAACTACATGACGACCGAGTGACTTCATGTCAACACCGCTAAGCTAAAGGCTGCTAATGTTCAGTGTGATGACCTTTAGTAGTCTTGTTAGCAACTACCATTTTAAAAGACAACTAAAAGCTTCAGAAGTTCACGAGTGAAATGTGAAAACCTTTTATGCTTGTGTAAACCTCAGACCTTATTTCCGGCATCAAACCTAAGACATGGACTTCAAGACGAGGGAGGAAGTGCCAAAATGTTAACTCATTTCCGGGTTTAGGACTCATTTTGGCACCACTCTATTAGCTAACACAACAAGTGTAGAAAGAGCAGCAGCTTTCTAAAATAACTCTGGATATTTTGGGGTTATGGGGTTTTTTATAAAGACGTTTAGCTGTTTGAGCAGCTAGGCCCCCGTGACTCTGTTACCCATAAGTACTTCCCACAAGATGAATTCAGCCACTGTTGGCTGTGCACCTATTTTTGCAGCTGAGTACATTTACTCTAAAAAGGCTTCCAGTTTAGAAGCCAGGTCAGCGCAGCATTGGAGCAGTTCATGCAAAAAAACACTTCTCCTAGCAACTAGGAAGCCAAAGCAAGCCCGAAGCATTAGGCCCCTTTAGAGACACAAATCGGAAATATCAGACATTTTATTTAAAGTTTTTATAAACACAGAATCTCTCTGTCATCCACTTCCAGCCTTTTTGATGCTCTCCAGAGCTCATTTTGACAGATTTGCCACTTGGATTGATCACGTAGTAGTTGGAGCATAGTGTGATGACAGAGTCTGAATCTCTTCCGTTTTCTCCCTGCCTAAGCATTACACCATCACTTCCAGGGGGACCAGGGCTGCCCTTTATGGCTGCTGGCAGGATGGAGAGCAGAGCAATTCCTTTCAGCCACTGGCAGCAGATTCCATAATTAAGATAATTAAAAAGAAGGGAGGAGGGAGAAGTGAAGAAGAGAGGTGAAAAGTGCAAGTGTAACTCCTCAGTCGTGGGCCGGTGCTCCAGCTGCTTGTTTACACTCTGACGGGAAGGACACGCCGTCCTCTGAGTTATATTCCTGGCCAAATTAGCATGATGCGCTGGCTCGGCTCTGCTGCAGGTGCTGGCGGGAATACAGCCAGCACAGCATATTACTCTACTCTTTGGTCCTGTGTCCACATAGTGTCTTTTTGTGGCAAAAAGGTACCAGCAAAAAAAAAGAAAGAAACGCTCCCAGTGCTTTTTATAAAATGATATCACATACCACTGCTTTCGAGTTAAAGACACACCCATAATCTACGTGCGCTACTTTGCATTGTTTTTTAACCTTGAGCAGCAAAAAGCTTCACCACTCGGTACACTATAAAAGTGCAACACTGGCTGGCAGCAGAATTCAGGCCCCAGCCACACGAGGACGATAACGGTCGTATCCGCGACAGTTCTCTATCAGATAGACGGTTCGGCCACACGAGGTAACGATAACGGGTCCCAAGGTGGGTAGACCTGCAAACGAAACGCTCCGGGGGGCCAAACGGCTCCGTGTTTACGCCCATACGATCATTTCCTGATAACGATGAGGCAATAGCCCCGCCTCTCCCCACCTCTCCTGCTCACCCCCGCGTCATTGCTGATGTGTTTCGCCAACACCAACAACCGAGTGTTTCGAGCCAGGTCCCGGTATCTCGCAGGACAGTGCACCCAGCAGGAGCTTTGATCGATATGGACATAAACGCGAGTGAAGTCTAATCGGACAGGAGTGGAGACACGCAGCTCTGCATGATCACCTGCAGCTCCGCCCGCTGTGATGGAGCGATGAGCGGAGCAAAACACACACTTCAAGTTAGATCATCACCCTTAGCTATTTTAATTACCTCTCAAACTGCCTAAACTAGTTATAAATATGTTTATTTTGACTGTCAGGTCACTCATTACTGGATCAGCAGCTGCATGAGACAACGGATACTGACGGGCTGTCAGGAGAGGGGGAGGAAAAGAGAGGCTCCATCCTCCGTGTATTATTCTTATATTATTATATAGAGTCGTTATTCATTGGTTTTAAAGCTCAATAAATAACAAAGAAGACCTTTGACCGGCACTTTTCTAATTTTGTCCGGAAGATTTACTTTAACGGACATGTTGACCCGGCGAAACCCCACCTCTGCTGCTAAATCCAGCGCGGAGAATAAACAGAAGGGCAGCCATAGCAACCATGCATGCGCGAGAAGTCTTCTTCGCTGCTTTTGGTGTATTTTGTGGCCGAAGTACAGCGCCACTTACAGGCCCGGCATATGTACTACAGCGTCTCCAGCGGTTTGAGCTATCTCGTGTGGATGGACACGTTTCTGGAGCCTGTTGCGTGTAGACTGAAGACTTTTTTGACAACACTTGCGGTCCGTTTGCGTTATGGTCCTCGTGTGGCTGCAGCCTCAGTCTCTGCCAGGTCAATCCCTCCCCACAAATAAGATTTTCGGTCTTTGTCAACATAGCTTCTGTTTGAAAGTTACGCCCAAAAGCAAGTTTCTCCTTCAATTTCTAAAGTAGAGTCACCAGCGCTTTATTAAAAAGTTGGATTTTTCAAATAGAAACGCGTAGAAAAGAGGCTTGGAGCAGCATTTCTTCTCAGGAAATATTGAAAAGAGAGATGGTGCTAAGAGAGACATGCTGTATGGACAAAGACCCTTAGTGGGCTGCTGCTATCTTTTGTATCTCCCATGCCATAAGACAGCAAATATAATCAAAACCCCCGGGTTAATAGAAAGGGTGATCTGTGGCTCAAATCAACCCCAGTCTGATTGGGCAGAACACAGAGGTCACACCCTGGGAGGCAAACACCAGTAATGCCCGTCAAGTATCTAGAAATGAGCAGCAACCCTGAGGAGATAACTACTGTGGGCTCTCCCTGTCCACAGCTCTGCCTCAGTCACTCATATTGAAAGCTGTCATCAAACTGTGAAATTGCTAATATTTTAAACAGCTAATTAAAGCTGCTGCAAATACAACAGCTTTTGAAGCCAAGCCACTGAAATAAAACACATGGAGTAATAAACTGTGTTTACAACAAGGAAGCATAAGGCAGCATTATATATCTAGATGACTAAGAACAAAAAAAGGGAAAGGAACACTGCAGCAAAAGTGACAAAACGATACTTCTCCTGCTAACTTTGAAGAGCACCAAGGTATTCTGCAGAGACTAGACATGTTCAGATGGCACAAGTAAGATTTCAATTAGGGATTTTTCTAGTCATATTTGCAAACAATTCAAGCACAGTAAAGGACATTTAATTAAAAAAGCTCTACCAAAAGTGTCATAATATGGTAACACCAAGTAATCAAATGTCCTCAGACCAAGTACTATGTAAATGAAGCTGACCCAAGGCTGACATCTTGCAAATCAGCATGCCACTTTTGCATGTGGTGATGAGGTCTGAGGCACATCCTGTTCCATATTATGTAGGATTATCACTATCACAGACTTCTAACGACGTGATGTTTTAGTCACAGGGAAACACTCGAGGACAGCCGCAATTTCACGGATCTTTCTGCACTCCACTCTTCTCCTCCAGCCTTTAATGAGCTGCTCCTTCAGCTCTCCTCCCGTGACCTTATTCTCTCTCCCAGACACATCCACCCTCTCTCTGCTCCCTTGCGTCAAACACTTTTGAAGGGGACTAGGGGAAAACACTCTCCAGGTGGATGAGACTTCAGGAAACTGAACAGGCTCTGTCCTTATAACTCAATGTTGCTCAACTTCCTGTCCTGATCCGGGTCTTATGTCAGAACATTTATTCTGATTCAGACCTCATTCCTGCACCACTCTATAATGTCACTTTTTGATTAATGGTAAGACACATTGATACATTTTTTTTAATGAATTACCGTGTGGGAACATTTTGGGGTAAGCCAAATATCAAAACATATGTAGATTTTGTTAACAGAGACTCAACAGTTGAGTGGTTTTATTATCTATTATCATTTATGTTTTATTTATTTATTTATCTTTAAATCTTTTTACATTTTATTTCCAACCATTCACTGTAGTCATAGTTAACACGTCAACCATAGCAACAGGGTCGCCCCTTCTCCAAGTAAAAAGTTGCTCGTTTCACAATTTCCAATGCTTTCTAGTGGTACAACACGATTATTCATAAATACATCTCATCTCCAAAGCTCAGCTGCACTCTAACTGTATGCCTTACTAGACATTTGTATTTGCACAAGATATATATACTGATTTTCTGAGGAAGCAAACGTTAAGAGACACACCTCTCAGAGTCATTTTCTCTGAGAGACAGCCAGTTAGATGTGGCTAAACCAAAGGTAACACAAGCCTCTGGTTGCCAATATAAGGCCCTATATAAGTGAGCAGTCTGCTGCATCGTTCCCTCAGGCTGCCATCACTCAGACATTCAGCCACAGTAAAGAGGAAGCTCCCTTTCAAAATAAACCACCGGCCCATCCATTATGACATTGTGTTGCTTTTGGCCAAACCTCTTGAGGGTTTGAACACATTACAAAGAAACACAAACTAAGGAGTGGGAGTCTGGCGCTGATGAGTGTAAACATTTGACCTTCTAAGCCACCACTCTTCTTAGGCTGTTAGAAAAAAGAGCAGGCTCAGAATAACGACATAATGATGTGGCAGAACACGTCTAAAAATCATGACTTCAAAAGAGTTTAAAGGGGCTCTATTATGTTTTTCCTGTAGTGTGTTATATAGGTTTGTGTGCATGTAAATGGTTTCCAAAGGCTAAAATCCCAAAGTTCCCACCAGAGCGAGTTTCTCTCTCACACACTCCCTCCCGCCCTGCCTGAAACACCTCCATCGGACTACATTTGGTTGCATTACTAACATAATGACATCACTGTGTAACACTCGCTCTTCTATTGGCTAGCGCTCCAGCACTTTGTACGTGAAAGGCTAGGGGGCAAGACATCTCTAAGGGGTTGACCAATCACAACAGAGCTAACCAATCAGCGCAGACTGGGCTCTGGTTTCAGACAGAGGGTGAAAAGAGGTGCAGGCAGTATGAGAAAAATAAAGAGCTTTTTGAACATGAAAGCAAGGAGACATGTCACAGTGGAGACACTACATACTGATATCTCATGAAAATGAGCAGAATATGTTCTCTTTAATACAGCACAAATTAAACGTCCGATGGGGACATTTGAGACATTACTATGACCGTGAATAGAAAAAGGAAAGGCCACTCACAAATACCCAGTAATCAGCTCTCAGAGGAAGGATACGGACAAACACTGGGTTATTTATTGAGGAGGATACATTTTTTGAAAAGCTGAGCAGAACTCTCTGCCTATAGAACCAAACTGACTGACAGCACAGCATTGGTCACCATAAATATACATGAACCTGTTTACAAGCCAAAGCCAGGCCTCCTGCAGACATGCATTGTCTTGGGGCAAGCTACCGTCTCAGATTGCAACTTGAGGTTGAACTGACAGCGGCTCATTGGCTGATCGGGTAACTTATGGCGCATTTCCACTACAGCGCGGAGCGCACGGCCCGGCACGCTTTTGGTTGCGTTTCCACTTGGCGTAGTACCGGCTAGCGGGTACTATTTCACAGTTTTTCTGGCCCCATAAAATCGAGGTTCTTAGCAGGCCAACAAACAGGCTGAGTCGGGCTGAGTATGCTAAACTAGAGTGAGAGAATCGCTGGCAAGGGGGCTACAACTACAACAAAATGAACATATTTGACCGTGATTTAATTGTAATACACGTTTCAAAATGATGCCGAAGTAACAACATACTGATACCGGTTAGTAAAAACCATGAATTAATGCTTTGACAAGTCTGCAGACAGACGGCAGGCGAAAAACCTTTTAAAATGCGTGTTTTCTGAATGGAGATCGGCTAAGCTAACGCAGTATATGCTCCGACCGTCCACACTCACAACAATGGCCTACAGTCATAAATAAACCAGCGACTGTATTCACCATGACACAGACAGTCTGTGGTTTGTACTTGTTTAACTTTTGTCTAGTTTCTGAACAGATATGAGGAGCTGTGAGCTCTGAGGGCTAACAGCTAACGGCTGATGTTGGTTTTCTGTGGTTCGCATTGAAGATTACGTCACGGCTCCGCCTACACTGCGTTACTATAGTTACTGCCCCAGCTCCTAAACTGTAATGGAAACGCAGCATAAAGTGAGCCAGTCCTAACAAGGCCTAACGAGGCCTAGCCATACCGAGCGAGGCCGAGCAAGGCCCTGTAGTGGAAATGCGCCATAGTGACAATTTGGGTGTAAAACTTCAACAAAGATATTCAATTATTCTTGCTGCTGTCCCTGGAATATTTCCTGCCACTGCAAAATACAACAAAAAGGGCAAACAAGCCGAGGTCTGTATATTCACTCAATGAGCCACTTGTGTTTGGGAACATTCTAAGCCATAGTCACTCTCTTATGTCAGGATCATTGAGGCAGCGTCTTTCTTTAAACTGCTGCTGGTCAGTCAGTCAGGACCTGGGTGAGGGCCCTTCTGTTTCTCTTCAGACTGAAAGGAAATATTTACCCAGATCACCTCAGAACATATGCTGGCTGCAGAGTAAATAAACATGCACTCAGGCAGGACAAACAGAATAGCTCTCCGAGTACAGCTGCCAACAGCCCTCAAAGAGGAGCTGGAGCCGTCTGTTTACATGGAAATGTGCTCTATAGTCAGGCTTTAATGTTAACAGGTGGACAATGAGTGATTCAATGTTTTTCAGTACAACTGATTCATTTTAGAGTTATTATTATTTCAAACCAGCAGACAGGCAAAAGTGTGTCGTTTGTTGTTTACTAAGCAAATGTAGTGTTGCACTCCCATATTTCAGTGGTGTGAAGTACATTACACAAGTACCATACTTAAGTACATTTGTAGGTACGTGTGTATTACTTGAGTATTTTTGTCTGGGCCACTCTATACTTCTAGTACACTATAAAGGGAAATATTGCACTTTTAATTCACTATGTTTTTTTACTGCGTGTTATTTTATAGATTCAGACTTTTGAAACCAAAATATGAATAACCTTTGAAACATGATCTTTTTCAAATATGAAATATTTGTTTACATTTGTTTTTGTTAAAAGTTAGAGCTTTTTTCTGCACTAAGTACTTTTATTATATACTATAATATATTAGTATAATACTTTATCAACTACTGCTTATGCTAGTAGCAGCTAATGTAGCCTCAGGCCCCTAGCTTCAAGCAATGTATCAGAGTTCACACAGCTCCCTGTAAATCCCCAAAAGGCTCTATACAACGTTTCAAAAGAAGACAAAAAGGAGCTCAGACACCTTGCTTTGAAATGTGTGGCAATTCAACCGTGCTCACTGATCAGTAAGTCTAGTCTCAGTTGTATTCTGTGTGAGATGCAACATACCCAGTTTGGGAAAGACGATGAGGTATTCAGCGTTGCATTGTGGGCAGGCCACACGTGCCGTACTGTTCCCCCGCTGCTTCTCGTCCACCCAGCGCTGCAGACAGGACTGGTGGACCCACTTGGTAGAGCCGCGGCAGCGACACGGGCGCACCCACTCTGCTGTGCGGTCGTCCTCGTCTGTGGCGAAGCACACCCAGCAGCTCCTGAAAACAGGTGGGATTAGGACAAGAGATAAAACTAATTGGTAGCATTAAATCCATTTTGCATATTTTTTCCTTTAAGTATTATCAAATAACTACAGAGCAGTTGTGTTCCAGTTGATAATGTGACTTTGAGAGGAGACGTGGCCAGGTTGGATACTTCTAAATCAAAGTGGTGTTATTGAGCTCTAGTCAAAGACAACCAAAGCACAGCTCCTGCCAACTGGCACAACACACAGGTAAAGGCATAAAGTCAGCTGTGAAAAACTGCCAACACATATAGACCGTATTGTCAGTGTTCCAGTAACAGGGACGGAGCAGGTTTCTCTGCAATGTCACCCACAAGAACAAGATTTTGGAAAATAAATAATAATAAAAAGCAAATTAACTATTAAACTAGAACATTTTCTAATGGCGCTTTCACACTGCAGGCTTGGTTTGGTTTGGTTTGGTTTGGCTTGGTTTGGTTTGGCCTTATTAGGCCTGGCTCACTTTAATGCTGCGCTCACATTACAGTTTAGGAGCTGGGGCAGTTACTATAGTAACGCAGTGTAGGCGGAGCCGTGACGTCATCTTCAACGAGCACCCCATAAAAACAACATTAGCTGTTAGCTGTTAGCACTCAAGCTCGCAGTCACAGCTCCTCATATCTGTTAATAAACGAGACAAAAGTTATAAACAAGTACAAACCACAGACTGTCTGTGTCATGGTGAATACAGTCGCTGGCTTATTTATGTCTGTATAGGCCGTTGTTGTGAGTGTGTACGGTCGGAGCATTGCGTTAGCTTAGCCGACCTCCCGATTTCCCCGGAGAAAAACCCACAGTTTAAAGGGGAAAATGGGAGAACACCTCAGGGAGAGCAACAGAGGAGGGATCCCTCTCCCAGGACGGACAGACGTGCAATAGATGCCGTGTGTAAATCGAAGAGATAATATATTTTACAGCGTAGTTGTTTGGAAATGCATGTGTCTGTAATAAGAAGATGCATCACGCATTTTAAAAGGTTCTTCGCCTGCCGTCTGTCTGCAGACTTGTCAAAGCATTAATTCATGATTTGTACTAACCGGTATCAGTATGTTGTTACTTCGGCATCATTTTGAAACGTGTATTACAATTAAATCACGGTCAAATATGTTTAGCATATTCCGCCCGGTTGTTGGCCCCGCTTGTTGGCCTCGATAGAACCACAAATTTGTCGGGCCAGAAAAAAGACGAAAAAGTACCCCCGGGGCGGAACTAGGCCTAGTGTGAGCGCAACCAAAAACAGGCCCCGCACGGTTCGGCACGCTTAAAGCGAGCTCCGCGCTGCAGTGTGAATGCGCCATAAGTGTCTCATTGTGGGCCGTTACATATGTGACCTGCTCCATCGAAACCAGTCGCATTGACCCGAAGACACATTTTGAGTGTCGTTACAAGCTTCAAAGTTGTATTTATCATCTGAATTTGCCGAAACAAGTTTAATATTCTGAAAGCCAAGACTTTGTTTATTTGAAATCAGATGAAAACAAACTGTCACGGACCCTGCCGTGTTATCTATGGTTACTATACGCCTTACATTCATAATTTCAGCCGGAGGGAGGGGGAGCTGCGCTGCGGAACAGCAGAGTGGCGAGTGAGAGCTGTCATCTTCCCTTTACAAGATTCAAAAATGTATTTATCGTGAGATTTTGGAAATAAAAGTTTCATATTCTGAAAGCCAAGACACCTGAACCCCGAAAAACTATTTTTTTACATAAATCCACGTTTATTTTGAAATGAGCCGTTGCGACTTCCGACTGATTTCGATAGAGCGGGTCACATATTCTTCGTTGTTATCTAGTACTAGCGGTGGGGATCGCTTAATGCATATATTGCAATACACTCTATATTGTTATATATTATAGTTTGCACAATTTACTTTATATTTGTATGTTAATAAAAACGGTTTATTCTATGTTATTGGTATTTATCATGTATTTGTATTTACAGTTCCTACTTTTAATTATTGTTTAGATTAAAATGTGTATTTTAACATTTTTTTACATTTGTATATTTTATTCTAAAATGGAGCAATGTCAGAAAACCCAATTCCCCTCGAATAAAGTCCAGTCACTGATTAAAGACCCTACTCTCCCATCTTCCTGTAGCTGTCTGTGGTTGTTGTTATGTTTGTATCTAGGTTATGCTTTGTTCTCATTCAGGCAGGTGTGTGTATGTGTTTGGAGGAGAAAGTGAAAGCCAGACTAATGTAATCAGTCATGTCCCCTTTAAGTGAAAATCAGGCAGTCGGCATCCCATAGTCACTTCAGACATGAGTTAAAGGGTTTGGCCTCTCAGGATATTGAGAAAATATCTTATTGAGGAAAGTATAAGCCATTGTTCACCATTTAGGGAACAATGATAGTGGAAGTGATCAAAGTCTCATATAACTCCAGACTCTGGTCATATAACTGAGGCCCCATGACTCTGCATGAAATCAGGCAAGATCAATACATAAAGCCTTAGGCAAACATGCTGTAAAATGCTGACTGCTTATCAAACAGGAACTGTTCAATGCACACCCACTCAACAGACAGAACATCCATCCTCTTGAAACATAGCAAAGCACGTCTAGGGGATTATACTTTAGATCACAATGTCATAACATTTCTCATAAAAAAGAATTCATTTGGACTATTCAAAATCAGGCATTTTCAGTAGCTTTGTACAAAATGTCACATTATTTTCCCTGAATATCTCACTTGCTCTAGTTGGAGCTGAATTGTAATGACATTGCCTTTAGGACTTATCACACTGCTACTCAAACCTTAATTCATCAAGGCATCACTGTGCAACAAGTGCTAACAATATTCAGACAGAGCACAGCTAGGATATGCAGTAAAAGTACAGGAGGGCTTGGTTGCAGGCATAGTATTCCTTGTGTGTAATTGCCAGACAAACGCCAAGTTATATTTTAACATACCCCATCCTTTTCACATACATCCCAATAGAAATGGTGCAGGAATGAGCCCTAAAACCCAGCAATGAGTCACCATTTTAAAGCTTGCGATTCTTTGTCTTGAAGTCAACGTTTTTTTTTTTAGTTAGATGCCTAAAATAAGGTCTGTGGTTAACACAAGCTTATAAGAAGTTAACGTGTTTTTCTTTTGTACGACAAAAGACATGTGAATAAATACCCCACTGGTAAATGTGTCGATGTGTAATATGTCTAATAGCTTTGCTAACAAGTGACTAAATGAGACAGACAAGGTCATTACGCCCAACATTAGCCCCTTTTAGCTTAGCAGTGTTGATGCCGAGACCTTGCAATGCTAACTCCGGAGAAAGAAATACGTCATCACTGCACCACTCTATACATCCTCTTCCCACACACAGTATAGGTCCTTCTCACCAAACTGTTGGTCCATTTAACAAAGGGGTGAGAGACACGAAGAGTCCACCTCATCAAACCTATCCCAAATTGGGATCAATAAAGTACCAGCTTATCTTATCTTATTACAGGGAAGGAGACATTGTTATGTTTGGCCTGAATATATCCCAATTAATTGGACTCATTTGAAAAAAAATATACTCCCTCGCCTCCTCAACATCTGGGGAGGTAATGTGATCTCCAGGTTCCCTGACCTTACCACAGTACATCTCCGGCTGTGACAGTATATTGCTTTTCCATTATTAATCAGCAGCATGCGACTGTCTGGAGGGTTCACTTCCCCTGTGTGTCCCTGCATGAGGCCGAGTTAAAGAACCCAGACCAGTGACATTCTTATTTTAGCTGCTAGATACTGATGAACAAAATAGTCATAGGTTAGTCCTGAATAATTGATTTAGGAAAATCAGCAAAAGCAGGTTATTACTACCGCAGTTAAGCACCCAAACTGTGTCTATAAAAAAAGTAGGAAAAGTAATATAATTAGTTGAAAGTAAATAAAAATGACCAACTGAAATCCAAAATGTCAAGAGGTTCCCTTAAGTCACATTCATTTAATAAGGCCTGGATCTAACTTGTTGCCAGGAGATCCATTGGTTGTTCAACCCATATACAGCCTGACTATATGCGTGTAATATTTTCGTATTAACACTGAATGACACAATGGATATGGTCTGCACTCATTTCCCATAAAACAATGGCATATATACAAGAAGAAGAAACAAACTATAATAGCGATATTTGTTTTTTCTCTCAGGCTGTGATTATGTATTTTGGTTATTATTTACATTGGGATATTCATGTTAAGAAAATCAACAAAACAATGAGTGCAGGACTCTTTGGGTAAAACACATATAGTAGATAAAACTGTACATTCACACAAGTATCCACCTTAACATAATGCATGGTTGGTTTAAAATTGGGCCTAATGCAGGTTGAGATGGAGGAAACAGAGTTAACATTAATGGCTGCATGTGTCTAACCTGATAACACATACCTTTACTGTTCCATTTCCTGTCTTTAACAACTGGTATGCCTGGAATGGAAGAAAACCTGTTGCATTTTCACTCTCCCTAGGGAGTAGGATATGCAGCTAAGAAATGTCCAACTGTGGTATGAAATAGAGCTCTTAACCTATTCAAAGAACACAGAAAGTCCAATTACCCTTAAATGGAATGTAGGTACGGAAATGGTCTGGTAGGTTAACTGACAAGCCAGTGACCCTGAATATTCCCCCAGTTTCTGAGATGGTTTGAATCCAGAAGTTAAGCTTTATGCATCATCGTTTCATTTCTGTTAACCTCTACGGCTCACTGATAAATAAGAAATAATGGTGGCAATAAATGTTAACATGTCCTCTAAATCCGTTATAATCTAAATATTTTTGGGAGATATGTTGGTGTACTTTCTAGTCACTTTAAAACAAACTTTTTTAAAGTTAAATCACTGCTGGAGCAGTGACTATAAATCTCGTTGTATTCTGTACAATGACAATAAAAGCTTTTGAATTTGAATTTGAAACTTGTATTGGTGGCCAACCCTTCCTCCACTTATTCAGTAGTTGGCTCACAGAATCCCCATTGTACGCCATGTATATATTAACCCTCCTGCACCCACAGTTGAATAATGGATGTCAAATCTGTGGCTTTCTGTCATCATCATATTCAGTTGTAGGTGTGTTCTGTTACTGGGGCCACAGGGGAGTAGAGAGGGGGATCTTCTGTGAAAGACTTGGATTATTTGCTCAGGTTGCTGCCTGCCTGACTGCAATGGGCGATTTTCCAATACTCCCCTGGTGCTGAATAAAACATGACGATGCAGGAGAGGAGCCTTAGGGTCGAGGCGC
Organism: Gobionotothen gibberifrons; assembly: GCA_943591055.1. Taxonomy (NCBI): domain Eukaryota; kingdom Metazoa; phylum Chordata; class Actinopteri; order Perciformes; family Nototheniidae; genus Gobionotothen; species Gobionotothen gibberifrons. Next base: position 929,711 of record CALSBZ010046657.1, on the reverse strand, counting down.
TCAGGTGACATGGCCGGCCAGGGCCAGGACGGGCGCACGTGGTGAATCTGAGTCTGATGGAAACATTAACCCTCTATTCACACTTCTGTCCACGGTCCTGATGAGAGCGCATCACGTAACGACTACCCTACACCCTGATGTATGTGAGCCTTCAGCATACTCCAAGCTGTCTGACACCACGTGTAATGAATTAAGCACATTATTCTTGCACAATGCTGGAAAAGGCTAATGTATGCACTAGGGATCGACCGATATGGCTTTTTCAAGGCCGATACCGATACCGATTATTAGTAATCAAGGAGAGCGATAACCGATATTTGGAACCGATATATATATATATATTTTTTTTTTCAGTAAAATCAGAAAATCTTGGTGTCAAAATGTAGAATAACACAAACTCCAACACAACTCAACACAACATCTTTGAAATGCATTTAAGCATATATTATGTTTAACTTTTAAACATCTTACAACTGGTTTCCTCTCTGTGCCCTTTTCTTTAGTGCAGCCATATGCAATGAGTTAGAGAGAGTCAAGAAGTGGGGCTGCAGGCTGACATGCTTAACTTACAATAATGCTTAATTTATTATATCAAAACAATGCCTGTCTGTCTAACATCCCAATGAGCTGCTAGCAACTGTAAAACACTAGTGTTAGCTAATGTTTTGCAAACTATTAAAAGTGAGGCTATTACAGTAGACCTAACGTTAGTCTAGTAGCCTCACTTCTAATATTTTGCTAAACATTTGCTAGATACATGTTGGCTAGCTAATGAGCTTCACATATCAACCTGAAAAACTGCGAGGCTCCACTCGCAGCAACCCCCCCCACCACAGTTACTCCGCTGCGAGACGCTGCATGCACCCCCAACTCTGACTGACTTCCTGTGTAACTGGGAAACTGATAGAATTGGATCATCAGATCGTGGTGTTTTTGCAACTTCAGCTGAGGGGATAGGGATGTTTATTGAACTTCGGTTGTATAGCTCTGCCGCTCAGCGCTGCTGCTTGCTGCAGTCTGTGTCTGCGTTCTTTCGCACCTCCCTGTAATCTGAGAAGGTCCCGCCTCTCTGGCTGGCTCCCGCCCGGAAAATCTTCAGTGTTGATTGACACTTCAGTAATAGCCTATCAGATAGCGCTGTGGGCGGGACATTGCTCGTGTACACAGAGTGGTGACTGCAGCCAGAGAAACGGCTGCTTCAGAGCCAAAGCTTTATCGGCAATTTGAAAAAAAATTGCCGATACCGATAATCGGTCAAATGCGGAATATCGGCCCCGATAATCGGCCTGGCCTGGCCGATTATCGGTCGACCCCTAGTATGCACTCTGTGGTCGTGGAGATTGAGTGGGTCCCCAGTAAAATGCTGTTTTATTTAGAAAAATGTAGTGTTTATATTATGATTGAGATCATGAACAGACTCACATGGCAGTGTTTCCTTTAGCCGGTATTGACAAAGACAATATGTTAAAGTCCGACAAATGTAAATCCCTCTGGTTATGATGTTCAGTGAAAATAATCCCAATTTTAAAATTATATATTTTTTTGCGCTATGCATGAGTCTATTGTCTGGATTTATTTGATTTGAAATAGCCTACCTTTTAATAAAATATAAATCCACATGAGTTGATGATGAAACTAAGGCAGCTATAAAATATGAGGGGGCTAAGGTTTGAGTATAACAGTGGACAGATGTCTCCACAGGAGCAGGACAGTGGAGAAGGAGACCCAGCGCTGCCTTAGATTCACATGCTCCTGTTCCTGTAACCCAGCCCTGCAGCATGACAGCACCTAATACAACAGAGCGGACATGATATCCTCTGTGTGAAACCTTAAGCTCCAGCTGGTTGTTGCCCCAACACTGTTTAACAGAACACACGGGAAGATAAGCCGGCACAAAATGGTGTCCTGCTTACTGAGAATCCCAGTGCTGTTTGTCATGAAAACGTCCTTTTAAATGTAACCAAACAGTAACAAAAGTCTGTATTTATAACAATTTAACTTAATTAGACGTAGCAGGCATATTTGTTTGCAGGGGATTATACAATGTGATCACAACCGATATTTACAGCATCTTTACACATAACAAAAATGAACCTCAGACCTACTGTATAGACGCATTTGCTACCACACCTCTCCCTGTTTAAGGGCCTTAGTAACCATATCGCGTTTTTAAGACAACCAGCGTATTTTTCCAATCGTTTCCCATGCAGGGAGAGCAGAGCGCATGGCGTCTGTTTTTTTGCGGCTCTCTGAGAACTTTGATTTGAAAATCTCAACTTTTCAGAAAATCACTGGTTGTAGAAATTGCAGGAGAAGCTTGATTTAGGCCCTGTCTGTCAGACGGAAACTATCAGGATAAAACTTGAAAGGCTGTGTTTATTCAAGCAAATCAGCCAGGAGAAATACTGAGTGTTGTACTTTTAGCTATACGTGGATTTTCCTCCTCACTCTACCATTGTCAAACAGAGCGCAGAAGTTCCTTTATACAAAGTCTGAGGGTAAGAATCTTCATCGGTGTTCCTAGTGAAAAAACAATGTCATGAAACGCCCTGCCAGTGCCTTTCTGCCAGACAAATAAGCTGTATGGACACAGGGCCCAACAAGGTCTGGAAGGTTTATACAAAAATATCCTTTGAGAAAATGAGACCTGATGATGGCAACTTGCCTGAACTCTGCTGAAATAAAGGGACCGGCCAAGCTCAACCACTTATTTGCATGTTAAACTGGCAACTCAAGTGGGCCTTTGTCGTTTCCACAATAAGGCTTTAATCCAGCTAATGCTAACTGTGATGGGGGGCCACTGAAAGTACAGTGTGATTGACACTGTGTACAAAGATGATTGTGACAGCAGCACTACTTTCTCATCGTCTCCAAAGTCGGGGTCACGTTCTCTAATGGCGCGGAGCTCGCTTTAAGCGTGCCGAGCCGTGCGGGGCCCGTTTTTGGTTGCGTTTCCACTTGGCCTAGTACCGGCTAGCGGGTCCTAATTCACAGTTTTTCTGGCCCCATAAAATTGTGGTTCTAGGGCCAGGAGTATGCTAAACTAGAGAGAGAATCGCTGGCAAGGGGGCTACAACTACAACAAGATGAACATATTTGACCGTGATTTATTTGTAATACACGTCTCAAAATGATGCCGAAGTAACAACATACTGATACCGGTTAGTAAAAA
>CALSBZ010046657.1:903910-916539 GCA_943591055.1 Gobionotothen gibberifrons | reverse complement strand
GAAAATAAATATGGTCACTTTGAAGAGTCAAAACTGTTCTTGGCTTTGTTTTGTTCATAGTAGTATGCTCATGTCATTTGCTCACTACTAGTCTACCACCAGGTGTTTTGTATCTTTGTTTGACTCTTCAGGTTGTAAAACGTTATAGACGGAATTTGGAACCAGATTTACTGCGGCTGGGTTAAATGCAGAGGACACATTTAGTTTTAATGTATGCGAGTACTGAGACAATAAATAAATATAAATCGTAATAGTATGCTCTTCTGCTTAACAGCGTGTTGTCAGGTGTCTCGGATTCGGAGCGTGTTATGAAACCTTTTGAAAAAAAAAAAATCTCTCCGCACAGAATATTCGAATATTCGCTGCTGATTACTACCGAATATCCGGAGCCCAAAAAATGGTATTCGGGACAGCCCTAATAGATAGATAGATAGATCGATAGATCGATAGATCGATAGATAGATAGATAGATAGATAGATAGATAGATAGTAGGGGTGTAATGGTTCACAAACATTTCGGTTCGGTACGTACCTCGGTTTTTAGGTCACGGTTCGGTACGTTTTCGGTACAGCAGAAAAAATGATCACAAAACATGAAATATTTGTTGGGGGGGTTTGAATTATTATTAAACTGTGAATAATGTAATAAATACAAAATATAATAAAATAGACATTAAGGTGCGGCATTTCGATGAACTGAAATAATCTGTATTTGAACTTTACTGTACTAGTACTCACAAAACATAAACTATTAGTTTTGGGTTTTAATTATTATTAAACTGTGAATATTCACTCAAATAAATACAAAATAGAATAAAATAAACATTAAGGTGCAGCATTTTGATGAACTGAAATCATCTGTACTTGAACTGTATAGTAATAGTACTCAACTAAGCAGCCAGCTTGACATTAGGACTTGCTTGTCATTGTATTTTCATGTTTTTTTTAAGAAAATATAACTTGTCCACATTGCTTGCCGAAAGGGCAGATCTGCTGGCACTAACAATGTCTCCTGCTGTGGAGAACACCCTCTCGCTAGGGACAGAGGTAGCAGATACAGCCAGGTAGCGCTTTGCTAACATGGCAACATAAGGATATTTGGCGTTTGTAATAGCTTTGGCTCGGTCTGAACTTATTGCGAGTGATGGAGGCTTAAATGCTAGTGGGAGTTGGGTTTGCACTTCAGTCATTTTTCTTTTGGTACCGGTGATATTCACGTTCGGGTGATGCCTTTTCAAATGAGTGTGCAAGTTTGATGTATTGCCAGCAGCGCAGTGAATTTTGACTTGAGTCGTCCCTTATAGATACTGTCTTTTTACGTTAGTGAGCCGGATAATTTGGCTCGGCTCTCTTAAAGCGCCGGCTGTTTCGGCTCCCAAACGGCTCTTCATGTTACCACAGTTTACCACGGAGCCTCAGTTTCTGAGTGCTCGCAGCTCACGCGCATGCTCCACTAGCACCGCTCGTCGCGTCCAAATCGCGCACGTTCCGTGTTGTCCTGTAGCAGGCACCGCCGATGTCGGGGAAACGATCTTCAATACTCCGAAAATAATCCCACCAGACTCCTTTGCCCCTCCAACAGAGGGATGTCCTTGTCCTTTTTCATTTTTTCAAGCGATAAAAACTCTCGATCTTCTCTCGAATTATTAATATTTTTGGACGCCCTCGGCTCGAGTTCAGGGCGTCCCGAGCTGAATAAGGGCGTCAAATTACGGCAAGACGCCCCCCTGGCGGAAAAGCTGCAGCCGCGTAACCAATTTTAGTTGAACAATGCCGACAAACAGCTTTGGTTCGTTCCACCCGTCTTTGTCCGTCATCCTAGTGCGTTCCTGCAGCCCCACCCGGAGCATAGGCTGCAGGAACATGCTACTCGAATGCTGCGACGTAGCACCTGAGATTACTTCCAAAAAGCTTTTTTTACGTTTAACGTTATATTCGTTCGGTACACACGTGTACACACGTGTACCGAACCGCAGGGCCAATACCGAATATTTTCAGTACGAATACGTATACCGTTACACCCCTAATAGATAGATAGATATAGAGAGAGCTCTATTTAATTTATTGTTTTATAATTTTATTTATTTGTTTTATTTATTATATATAATTTATATATTTGAATGTTGAATAAAAAGTTCTGTTTGAAAGGATGTACTGGAATTATTATTATTATATATTATCATTATGTCAGTGGTCTAAAATGGTCTTACAACAGTGCCGACAATATTATCGTCTATCGCAATAATTGCTGGGAAAATGTATCGTCCAACAAAATTAATTATCGTGACAGGCCTACTTGTAACAAGAAAGCCTTAAAAAGTTGTAAAATTCAACCCACAGAATAATGTTTTAACAAACATTTTCATCTTCTGCTTCTTGGGAGGTAAGAACTCTTTGTTCCTACTATTCATCTCTGACATTGCTTCATCTGTGCTTTGTGATAGATCAAGGGTCCCAAGATGCAACTGCTCACTAAATTGGTATCGGCTAATTAGAAAACAACAATTAAAATGCCCTCTTTTAACCAGTTAAGCCCCGAGCCTGTTTTCCAGGCCTCAGGCTCGAAAATGACATTCCCAGAACAAATGACTATAACTTCACTTCTAAAAGTGGTAAATTAATAATCTTTTTTCTCAAAGCAATGATACACCTGTGAGTTGGATGTAGAAAAGTCAGAATCAATATAGCATTTTTTTTATTTTAAAGTAAATTCAGATTGAACATAGTAAAGAAGTGTAGATTATCGTGTCCGTCCAAAAATAAACCATTACTTATAGTGAAAACCACCCTTGAATGATGGGATAGGAGACTAAAAGCTTTAGGAATCCAAACTATAACATAAGTACCCTGTATCAAGATTGATGCAAAACAAGTGACATTTGGCCTTTTTAGAGAGATTTAGCAACAACAAAAAAAGACTTCTGGGGTCATTTGGGTGGATTTTCAATATCTCTGGCCCCCCTCGGTTGATTTTGATGATTGACACCTCTTTTTAACCGTTAGAGCCAATAGAATCGAGGGGAAGTTCCTAAAATCCATCTAAACATTACCCATTGGTGAATGAGTGATGCGTAGCCAGAATTCCCAAAACCGGAAGCTGTCATACACTCTCGTAGCAGCTAATATGAAAACTCCGTTATTGACATAAAAATAAAGATGGATTATCAGTAATCATTTCAAAGTGACACAGACACATTGGATTAACCTTCAGCAGCATTTTTGTCATTTTAATGCCATTGAACACAACTTTTGATCAGAAACAGCAAAAGGTAAGACATATCTCCCGTGTTTGCTCCATAAAGCTACGTTGTGTGATGTCTGGGTTTGCTTCCCCTGCCGCGAGGTTTGATCGCTCAGTGATGATACTAATATTTCTGGAATCTCAGCTTGCTAGCTGATATCTTGTTTGTGCAGAGCCGATAAGTAGTAAGGGAATGTTAACGTGAGTTCTGTGCTAAGTGCGTTAGCATTTTTTCGCTCAGGGCTATTTCAGAGCCTTTGTTATTAACCTTGTGTTTTGTTTTGCTAAAAAGTGTTAATATTGTCTGATAGCTGAGTTTCTTCCCATTAAGTGGGTATGACACATTCATAGTTTGTTAAATGTTAAGAAGCCCTCAGATGCTGTTTCTTGCAAGATGTTGCCCCACCCGGTACCGGGGGCATGGGGCTTAACTGGTTAACTAGAATGGCTCCAATAATTTAGGCCAGTACAACTTATCCTAAACTGTGTTATGCAATTGAAGTGTCCTTCTAAATCTAGAAGGCTATGCCACAGAAAGGCAGTCCATATTTGAGTTCCCATGCCTTTCATTTAATGGAGTTTCACAACTGCATAGTGTTTAGCTAGTGCTACAAAAAAGAAACCTAAGAAATTGCACATCAATCGAAGCTACTTCTAGGCCCAAGAAACTAAGCCTCTACTGTTAATATAAGTTAAACGCAAACATAACTCACTAAAGATATTTATGTCTAATACACACAATACATCAAATTAGTGTGACATTTCATGCCATCAAACTTAAGCCCCTTAGGGGAGCTTAAAATGTTCTCACTATAGAGTGGTGCAGTGATGCATCCTAAATGATTTAGGTTGAGAGAGCCTTAGCAATGCTCAATGCCTGGTCTGCCTACAAAATATGTAATCACTGCACAACTATATTACGTAATTTAGTCTGAAATTACACTTTGAAAAGCAGATGCAGTAAAGTTTCATTTTAGAGCAGCATCAACCAAAAAAAATGCATCACACAACGACAACACTGGAAATATTCAAAGCCGGAACTGAGCTGTAGCCATGACCTAAGAAGCCAAACACAGGCAGAATATTGATGTGCTGAGCCTCGAGAGTTTGGTAGCTTGTCTTTCAGCCATGAATTTTAGGCTGCAGTGTGCGCATTTTATGTCTGGTGTGACCACCATAGTGACGAGCTCCGTCTTCGTGAAAGGTTTAGAACCTCACTATGCTGCAAGAGACCTACAAAATGGCTGACTGTGGGCCTTGACATAATCTCAAATGTGGACTTTATGCATTTATAGCATTAAATAAAATCTCCACCTGTCCCTATGAATCTCCCTTCCATGTGATCATGAATCTGTTTAATCTGAGGCGCTCCATTTTGCCTAGCAAGGCTTTGGTATATCAAGAGTGTGTCAGAAATGTCACATTAAATGTCAGCTGTAAAAATTGCCACTGCAAGGGACTCAAAAGAGTTTCACTAACGTGTGTGTACAGGCATTTGACAGCCATGACAGTTTGACATCATGACACAAAGCTAGTCATGTTCAAGTGTTCAAAGCTAGCCATGTGCAATTGTCAAAATGGTTATTCATTAAGAATATTCTTTTCCAAATATTGGCTATGTAGCTGTCCGGTTGGAGATTTCCCTGCTTCATGCTTTTGTTGGCAGATTTGATAGTTTCAAACCCTAATGTTGCCCCTTAAAACACTCACTGTAGTTTTAGCATTCTGTTCTTCTTTGTTCTCCAACCATTCCAGTGCAAAATATTTCCACACTCTATTGACAATCTATTGACATATGACACCTGTTTGCACTTCCTCTCTCGTACCGTTTTTCCTAAGGACATGAGAACAATTCACCATTCACTCAGGCATTGTTCTCAGTGTATGCTAAAAATAATTGTATCTATTTTATAAATCTGTGTGGGAACACAAACTTTGTTCACGTGCACAAAATAAATGTAGTCAATTAACTGGATATTTGCAGGTCTTGTATGCACCTGTATTTGTTTACATATCCTGGGGAGTAAATTGAAAGATACACAGACGGTTTACTCATTCATTACCATCATAAATGTTAACTATGAACGACATTTTAACAAATATTACTGGATACAGAACCTTCCTTAGCAGCAAAGGTCAATAGTTTATCACACGTGGCAGTTGAAACTATGAATTTTTGTTACGTGGTAAATATATTACCGTGATTATATATCATAATGTATATAGGATATTGTATATTGATGATAGTTAAGACTGAGTTTAAAGTCAGTACTAGGTTTAAACGATCCTTCTCTCTCAAGGTAACGTGTGTCACATTGGGGAGGGGGAGAAGTCAACATGCCCTCCCCGCCCCTCATCTGTCAGATTTTACGTAAAGCTACGTAGCCACCATTAGCATACTAGCATTAAACTTCCACTCACCTGTCCAAATTCTGCTGCGAGACCACCGCACCCTGTTCCGCCATTATCGCAGAGGGGCAACAAACACCTCAATGCTGTCTTGTAGGCTGAGCAGATTAACTGGGCTACAGTAAAAACATTAAAATGGCACGCCTGTTAGTTTGCTAACAGCTGAGGTTGGCGTTAAAGCTAACTAGCTGGTGAACTAATGCTAACAAGCTACATAGGCCTTTGTGTTGACACGGCGAGTCAGCTGCACACGAGTCAATTACTGCGCATAAACCTATGCTTCTACGGTCATGGTAGACTGATACCATGTATCTGCACCCGGTGCAATATCACGCTTTTAATAAATCCACTTTGAATCCGCTACGGCCCCGTTTGTCCCTAACATTATCGTTTTGGCGTGACCGCATTACTCCATTAACTGCCGTCTCTGAGGTGACGCAAAAATAGTTCTGCTGTGCGTGATGGCGTCATCAAAACAAGGACGGCACCGCAAAGGGCATCATTCCACGTGCATGGGAAATGTAGTTTCATAATGCCTCCATCCGTTTAAAGCATAGGTTTAAAGCCCACATCAAATCCATGTTGTCAAATCCACTCCCGGCAGATGTGCAGAAGAGACACCACTACGAGTTATGGAAGATACAACTATCATGAAGATGCAAATATGGCTACAAAACACTTTTAGTAGAGGTAATATGTTTTATTTAGGCAGCATTATTTTGGTCTCATTTGCTTGTCTTTAACTTAATATAAAAGTGAGGACTATTCATTCAATTTGTTTCTGCTAAATGTATGAAAACAATTCATATTGATCTTATTTGTAATGCTAATGTTAGATAGCAAACTAACCATACAGAGAGATAAATAAATAAAGAGACAAAGACACTGTTTTTATCAATCTTTACTATTTGTTTAAATGTTGCTTCAACAAGTTATCTTGTATAACCTCACCTAAAAGTCAACTTTGAAACTGATATGTTTTTACACAGCAGTGAAGAGAAAAAGCCACTGCCACTGCATAGTGAACAACTACAACTCCCTACAGCCTGTGCGGCATCACCCATGCGCCGCAGTCAATCAGCTGTTGAGGCAACTGCTGACTATCTCGGCACAAGGGTAGCTCGTTTGTCAGACTAAACCCAGACGAGGCAAACAGAAATATCTTTATTTACAGAGTCCCCAAAAGGTGAACGATAAAGGTAATTCAAATTTAAGAAGATCAACAACCACTATCTGTGTGTGCATGCTGTTTTGTCGTTTGTGTAGAGGGGACTACCATGGATTAAAGGGGAGATATCATGGCAGGACATATTCATGAAATGTATCGGATGGCACGATAAACAGGCGTTGGAAGGGTCAGGATTTGGCCGTGTGTGTGTGGTTTAAAGGGCCGGTGCTGATTATGCTGCTTTCATGACCTTGGAAGCGCAGCTCTTGGAGGAGAAAAACACGGATTAACCATAGGGTGTGTACAATGCTGGATATTGCGACTATCTTGAAAGCCAAACTTGTAAAATGATCCGACATGTCATCTGGACTGTCATTGTGAAAGTCTACAGTCCACTGCATTCATGTTATTGGGAGGCCTCGGTGCTGTCTGCATGCTAGCTCTCCTGCAGTCACGGTTCCGGAGCTTCATCAGTGTTATTGTGGGTGTAAAATTAATTATGGGTTTTAATTTAGTATGATTTCAACGTTGGGTGATTTGACTATGGGTATGGTTGTGCCTCGATGTGCTGACATCTGACATGATGTGTTCAATTCCTCAGCCTTTGATCCGGCATATTGTGGTATATTTGCATTTTCTCCTACTGCACTGTTGGGTTTAATAATGTGGTTTTCTGAATGCAAAATTGACGTCCTGATAATTCCAGGGTGTGCTTGTTAAGTGGCAAGGCGTTGTCTCTGAAATGCAAAGTAAAGGCTGCGTTAAAGGGTTCAATATATATAGTGTGTAACTTTGAATATTCGATACACACAGCTTTCAGTCATGTTCCAGCATTGCCTATAAGTTATTCAGATGCAAGTGGGTACATCTTGTATAATGCTTACTCGTTGCTGTGTCAATGCGGACCTCAGGGAGAGTCCCTCTTTGCGCTATAATAAAACCCCTGACTATAAATCATATCATTGATGTATGGACTTTTTTATTGAGTATTAGGTTACTAGGTTAAATTGTCTTTTTCATCGTGTTAAAAATAGCATATATAGCCTAAGACTGACATGTTTTAATGTAATGGTAACATGAGACATCTTTGCGGTATAATAAAGCGGCTCAGGTGCGTCATTTCCCACTGCGTAAAAAGGGGCGAAGTGTGCCATTTGGTTGAAGTCGGTGTATTTTATTATAACAGCTCTGTGGTCGCGTGTGTCGAAGTGCCTGGGTCACCCTGCCTTGTTTGAAGGACAGCTGTATTAACTGACGTATGTAAATGAATATAGGGGAGGTCCTTGGGTGAAAAACACACACTGAATCAGTTTGCAACTCCGGAGTTCCTGCGTGGAAGGAGAAAACGAGACGTGGCGAAATCTGGTGAATATCTGCAGCAGCTGTATGCTCCGTGTGTCATTTGTGGCGATCATTATGGTATAGTCTCGGGAAGTGTGTTTTCCTCTACTTCGGTTCGGATAAATGGGTGATCACGCGTTTGCGTCGCCTGCTCCCTCTAACATCATATCCTTGTCGGAGTTGTCCCAGTTCATCAGATACTACAACAGCCCGGTGTGTGATCTCCTGCATTACGGCCATCATAATAACTCCTCGTCTCTGTTTCCCCTCGTTGCAGCTCAGCAAACCATGCAGGATGATTTACTGATGGACAAAAACAAAGCCCAGCCTCACCATCAGCAAGACCCGACGCAAGTAGACCCTCCTCCCTCAACCCCGACCCCGTCATCGGAGCCCACTTCTTCTTCATCGGAGTCGGAGAGCCCGTCTTCGGCTTCAGCGCTGAACAGCAGGGACAAGATGCCGATGGAGTCGCCGATCCTGCCCGGGTTGAGCTATCACCACCAGCCGCAGTCTGAGACCGGCGGCCCCCTGTCCTCCCCGTCCTCCTCGTACGGGAGCACTTGGTCCACGGGAACCACTAACTCCGCCGTGGACGACAGCTTTTTCCAGGGAATACCCTCGGTGAACGGGACGATGCTTTTCCAGAACTTCCCCCATCATGTCAACCCGGTGTTCGGGGGGAATTTCTCCCCGCAGATGGGTCTGGCTCCCCAGTCCCAGCAGCACCAACAGCACCAACAGCACCAACAGCACCAACAGCAAGCCCAGCAGCAGCAGCAGCAGCAGCAGCAGCCCCCCCAGCAGAGGAGATCCCCTGTCAGCCCCAACCAAGGCCCCTTCCCCCAGAGAAACGCTTATCAGACCATTATGAATAACAGCAAAGTGTCGTCGTCCTCTTCTGGTTCGTCGTCCGCTTGGAATAATCACCAAAACGCGGCTTGGAGCACAGCCTCCAACCCGTGGAGCGGGCTGCAGGCGGGCAGGGACCCGCGCAGAGCGGTGGGTGTCGGGGTTGGAGTCGGAGTCGGAGTCGGTGTCGGTGTCGGGGTGCCCTCTCCCCTGAACCCCATCTCCCCCATGAAAAAGCCCTATAGCAGCAACGTTATAGCACCACCCAAGTTCCCAAGACCCGGTCCCCTTACCCCAAAGCCTTGGATGGAGGACAGCGCCTTCAGGACTGACAACAGCAACAACATACTGCCTTTCCAGGTAAAAGCACTCTCCAGGCCTTGGCCTAACTATATATTGCTTTAACCAATATTGAACACCAATGTCGTTAGTTACCCATACTATCAAAATATGAATTGGGTGATTGTTTTCAATATATTCTACTCAAATATTAAGGGTAAGCATCAAAGACAGAAGGAAAAAAGGGCCTATCCTTTGATAAGGTCACCCTGAACCCATCAGTGCCATGGATTCATTAGAGGTCACTTTATTGTGGTGATTAATAGTCTATTCATGACATTAACAATAGGAACAAATAGCAATTTGATAGCATAAATCATACATATTGACACATTTTCAAATCCTTTATTCTCACGTTTTTTCACAAAGGTTACATTTATGGTCGGTCTTCACTTTTAGTATCATGCTATTATTTGTTGTTGATTAAGATGTGGTTACTTCAGCATTAAATACCTTATTTTCAGTGTCACCATGTGACTTTGTGAATTGACAAATGGCCATCTGGTGTTGCCGGTCACATTTTCATCTGGCTCTCTGTCAGATTGTCAGATTGTGTAGTGTAGGTCAAAGATATCGAATGAGACAGCAAGCCCTTTAAGTATGACTCATCGATCTCGGCTATTTTTACGCTTTCAAAGACAAACACATCGAGTCATTCCTAGAAATAGTTGCCTTGCAGGGTTTACTGCACTAAAATGGTTAAATTCCCTCTGCATGTGAGGTTTAAAGGACATGTCACATGACGCATTCAAGTGCTGCTCGTATGCTTCTGGATTCACACTGGCAGGACCAGTTAGTACACTTTATTACAAGCTCACATGATCAAAAGAGATTTCTTATTTTCAAAGATTTATTGTATAAGATAAATCTTTTTAACATATAGTAATGTACAGGCTATCTTGCCTAATTGCTTGAGTACTGTAAGCTTAATTGTGTTCGTTTAGAATTCATGGCAACCGTGTTGCAGTTATGCTCATTATTTTAAAATGGAAACACCATTACTTGTCCAACTACTACAACAAATATTCATAACAATAATAATTCAATCTGTCTGAAGACGGCAATAATGACAATGATAGTAATACATTATTTTTACCGTGCGATTTGTTTATATTTCTGACTATATTTTCAGTATCTTTCGTTATTTATGCTTTCTGTGTAATTACAATATTTTGGACAGTGCCTCAAGGCAACATCCACACTCACATTTGATTGGCTTGTGACCGCATTGGGTGGAGTTTGAATCTAAGATTGAGAAGGAAGGCAGGGCCAACCAATTTAGAGTAACAAGAAGCCCGTACTAAACTATTATTATATTTTTTGACAAAGATATTTAACAAAACAAAAGTGCCAACATTGTTACACGGCCGTGTTTCTGCTGAAATACCTCACGAACAAACTTTATTAATGAACAAAATAGGTAACCTTCTTTATTAGCATAGCGGTATAGCCTAGCTAACATTAACGGCCCGTCTACACAGCAGCGTTAAAAAAATCTTCCACCGCTTCTGCCCATTCACTTTGAATGGGGTGACGTCACTTTGCCTCACTTTTCGCCGAACTGCATTGTGGGGAAGCAAAGCGAAGATTTCCAGGATTTTCATGATTCAAAAGTTGAGCAATGTTCAACTTTTGAAGCTTCTGAAGCTTTCGGTGGAAGCGTCAGCCAATCAAATTATATGCCAGTACAAGCTCTAGCCAATCAAACCGCTGCTTGTGTGTCAGGGGCGGGAGATTCATGTGATTGGTTGTTGGTCGAGCTTCAGACACGCCCGCCGGCAAGCTTTTTCCAAAGCCGCTGTGTGGGCGGGCCGTAACTGCTGTATGTACTTGACAGCTAACAAGAAAAGTAGCATTACATGTAGATAACTCTAGTTATAGAAAGGGTTAGGTTGTTTAAACCAAATACAAAATAGTATGTTCGCTGTTGGGTCCCATAACAACATGGGATGAGCAATTGTTAGCAAGATTAGCATGATTAATGTTGATAAAGGAAATGGCAGGGATGTCCCGTGTATTCCTTAAATGCGGAATGAGATGGACAGTAGGACCGATAAACAAGAACATTATTGTTAACTAACCTGCCGCATTGCAGTGTCTGTTATATCCCTATTTTGTTCCTGTATTTCTGGTTTTATCCCCAAACGGCACACAGTGAACAGTCCCAATACTGTATGGCTTTTTCACATGGCTAGTCATGTGTTTCCCTATGTTTAGTTATGCTGCCTGACAAACAAGCCAACATGAAAAATAAGCCGGCTGAATGCTCCCCCCTTAAATTACCACCGACTTACTTAAAAAGAAGCACTTGTTCCCCCAATCAAAGAGAAGACTGCGCAGAACGGAGCACGAGCCAAAACGTTAACCTGTTACTGCAGAGAGGCCTGCATGTGCAGACGAAACCAGCCTGGCGCAGGGTGAAATTCCAGCCAGCTTGAAACGTATAGCCTTTAGAGGAAATGATGATTGTCTGTGTCACTGAGGCCTCCTCTGGCTTTATTACACAGTTTCCTCTGTTGAGTGCCTCTATCTTTTTTCACAGACTTGGCCAGCTTACATCTCCAGTTATCACCAGGAGACAAGGTCAAATGGCCAAATGTCATGCTGCATAGAGTTGTTTGTTTGCTGAAGTGAAACGCGGGCACACCGGTAGCGATTAAGTACCGGTACAGTCATCTATTCTCGCGTGGTTAAGTGTCGCCAGATGGTTAAAACATGACGCAACATTTTCTGGTCATTTGTTTGAGTCAAACGTTCAGTTTGAATTTGCTAGGAAAAAATGCCATCTATCTGCTTCTACCAGCCAGTTAGATGAAAGTATTTTCCTTCTCGGTTTCACATCTTGTAAATCGAATGCTATTGAATTGGTTGGATCAATTCATCATATTGCTTCGGGATCAATTAATAATTAGGAACATTTTCTCCAAAATAAGACATGATTGGCCCCAGAACCACAAACATGTTTAAAGGTCCCATTTTCTGGTTATTACCCGTCCCCTTGTGTTATGTAGCTTTTTCTGCATGTAAACGGTCTGCAGTCACAAACCCTCAAAGTACACCCTAGCGAGTAAAACTCTAACACAGAAAAGACCTGTCTATGCTGCCCCAGAACGCCTCGTTGGAGATTTTTATTTTTCTTCCGGGTACCAAGTGACGTAAGGGGCTAAGTGACGTAACGGCTACGTGGAGCTCCACACACACACACACACACACACACACACTCACTCACTCACTCACTCACTCACTCACTCACTCACTCACTCACTCACTCACTCACTC
>CALSBZ010046657.1:889530-900716 GCA_943591055.1 Gobionotothen gibberifrons | reverse complement strand
CGTTCCCTTTAGTGTTTACTTCCTGTCCTTCTTCTTCTGTCGTTCCCTTTAGTGTTTACTTCCTGTCTGTCTACTTCTGTTGATATTTCGGAAGACCAGCACTTTTGACTTCTTTCCTTCTCTTGTTCTCTTTTTCTTTCTTCTTTACTAGGGACAGTTTTAGCCATCAGGAATCCAAAGTTGTGTGCTCTCCACAACAACACAAAGTATTCCATTGTGTATTTTGAGGGAGAAATCTAGTGTATGTTGTCCACAGCTAATGTTACATCTGCAGAACTTCTTTCTGCAGATTGATATAACTGCTCATAGTCCCTTCCATATTTCATCCTTGGCAACAGTCTGTTCTCCTTAAAGGGGACCTATCATGCAAAATGCACTCTTGTACGTCTTTTATACATGAATATGTGTCCCCGGTGTGTCAGGGAAGTCACCAAGTGTCCGAAAATACAACCCTCTCTCTTTTCCTCCATACCCAAATCTCTAAAAAAGGGGCTGTAACGGATCTGATACAGACTGATCCAGATTTGAATTATTTCCTCCATCACAAAAGGGGTGCTCTGCTTATTGGTAAATTCTCCACCTATCAGGGGAATGAGAGGTTGGTCCACCGCCGGCCATTGCCGCTCGAAAGCGCTTGAGACACTGTAGTACATATGCCAGGCCTGTAAGTGGCGCTGTAGTCTGCCACAAAAGCAGCGAAGAAGACTTCCCTTGCATGGTTGCCCTTCTGTTTATTTTCCGCTGTGGCTCTTTTTCTCCCTCCCCGAGGCAAGCGTTTGCGCCTTCTGCTTTAAAACAAATGAATAATGACTCTATATAATCATATGTAAGGGATAATGTGCAGCGACACGGTCATTATGGGGAAAAGAACACAGACAGGCTGATCAGGAGCCCTCCGCGAAGCGGAGGGATCTAGATCGGCATGAAGGCACATTATGCAATGTGCAATGTGCACATTATCCCGCTTATTACATGGCCATATTCTTAACAAAGTAACGACATGACTCCCAATATTAATTGAAATGCTTTTATGGATTTAGAAAATGATTTTATTGATTTAAAAAATAGTTGTATGTATTGATTTAAATTGACATGCATCCGCTAAGAAAAATAGTCCGTTGTTACTGTTTGAATTAACGTATCAACGGCAGGAACTGCTTCGATATCGTTTTTGAGGAGCTTTTTGATTACAGATTTGTTGCTTGCTTTAAAAGTAGCACAATTCATTATGTCAAACCTTGGAAAGTATCTAGATATCCCTGCCCTAATGTCAAAGTAACTGGCAACTGAATATGTGTCGCCGTTTGGTGTCTATGTCTGGACCGCTGCGTAAAAAGGAGGGTTTCTGCCCCATTACTTATCTTCTTACTTCTATAAGAATAAAACACGGAGGACGGAGATCTCTTTTTCTTCTCCCCGCTGCAGCCCAGCAGCTGATCTCAGAGCACGCCCCCCTCTCCTGCAGGGAGGCGTGGTCAGCTGCAGCTCACAGAATCAGCCCCCTGCAAAAACAGCGCTGGAAAGAGCCAATAGAGCGAAATGAGGCATGGCTAAAATGCAGGATCTGTTTGGTATTTTTAAAAAACAACTATATTTATATACTTTATATAGGTAT
Source organism: Gobionotothen gibberifrons (assembly GCA_943591055.1). Lineage (NCBI taxonomy): Eukaryota > Metazoa > Chordata > Actinopteri > Perciformes > Nototheniidae > Gobionotothen > Gobionotothen gibberifrons. Next base: position 899,101 of record CALSBZ010046657.1, on the reverse strand, counting down.
GGCCCTACAATATATTGTTCAAATATAGCATGATTTGTCCCCTTTAACTTCAGTCTGTTAGCGAGAATTAACTACCTCTGAATTGTCCAAGTTGACCAATCAGAATCATGCATTCAACTGATCCATTTAATATCAGAACTTAACACAGGCTTCACGTTTTGTACTATGACATAAACATATCCCAGTAAATACCCCACTCCTACATTTCCAAAGATTCTATGTGTCTTAAATAAGGGGGGGGGGGGCTAACACGTTTCTAAATGAAACTCATGTGACTGTGATGTAGTACTATTATATCCCTACATTATCTTTTTTCTCCATTCCATTTACCATTCAGAAATGATAAAAGTGATGTTAATATGTGAAGATGATGTGAAAGACTTTACTGGTTGGTGGGGCAAACAACTTTGAGGTGGTAACTGAAATGTGTTATTACAGTGTGAACTGTTTTCCTGATAGTTTGGTCTAAAATATTTAGTGAAGTAGTTATCATTATCTATCTCTAGTTCTCTGAACACAACATGTCATCTTTAAACTGCTTGTTTTGTCCAACAGTATATATTCAATGTTATATCATAAAGGAATGAGACCATTTAGGCAATTCAATTATTCATCATTTTGTTGAAATTTTTTTTCTATGGTTCAATTAATCTGATAATTAAGGATTTGTTTCAGCTCTAGTCGAAACCCTTTTCAGTTGCATGGTAGTCAAAATGGTTGATACTCTGAATTAAACCTCCAGAATGTCATAAGATCAGTGAAGAGTACATTATGAGAAAGCCCAAGGAGGAGCTGTTTTATCTTTAAGCTGCCTCCTCTCATTCTGTACTAAAGTCAATCTAAATCCTGACAGATGGGGCTCCTCAGGGAAGAATCTCGTCTGTACTTTAATTGTAGCTTTTATGAAGGCTTAAGGAGCCTCTGACTAAGATTCATATCTCCCTTACAATATCAGCTCAGATGTATTCACCATTATACCCGGGGCAGACACATACATTCTATTTTTCTCTTTTTATTACCCATCAAATCTAGACCCAGATCCTTAATTTAGATTAGTCTTGTCTTGTGCTCTAACCTCAAAATAGGAGCTGTTGATACATGCAGGTTGTTGCCTTTGCAATGCAGTCAACCAACCAGAATTTAAAGAGGCCCTGTTATGCTTTATGGGGTCTCCCTTGCCTGTTATCTAGGTTGTTGTGCATGTTAATGGTCTGCAAAGGCTCAAATCCCAAAGAGTTTCCCTACCACACACTCCACAGTTTTGTAACATTGTGTTCCTTAACATAGGCTTTTCATATTTATATTGTTTCCTTATCTGTTGGTTATTCCAAATGTGTATTAGAGTGGCAGGTTGTGTCTTTTATACAATAGCGACTCCCAACACCTAATACTAGTATCATATGTTCAGATCTACAGTCTGAATGTCACTGTGGATGTGTTGAATGTAGCAGCTATACAATGCTGCAAGTATGTCCTTCCCTGTGTTTATTTTATAAATATGTCAACTCCTAACCCTCTTCCTGTTTTGCTGTGTTGCAGGACCGGAATCGGCCCTTTGATGCTTTTAGCTTGCACTCTTTGGAGAATTCCTTAATGGATATGATAAGGACTGACCATGACAAAGGTAAACCACACCCTGCCGGTGGCCCACCAATGACTATCGCTGATATTATATGGAGGAATCATTTTGCAGGTTAGGAATATTCATACGTCCATGCTTACAGTATTTGGGTTGTTACTTTGCTTCATGAGCATTTATCATCTCTGGCACATTTGCTTTTCTTTTGCTCTCTTTTGCCAATCTTTTAACCAATACACTACAGATAATCATGTTCTGTTTTAAATTAAATAATTATTAGCCTTACCTGCAAAATCTTTTGTTTATATATATATATATGTTTGTGTGTGTGTGTGCTCTGTGATGGTCTTACTTGCAAATTGGTTTTCTTTTGCCCTTTCTTCTCTTTTTGCGTGTTAGCTTCCCACTGATTGGAATCTATGGATCATGTGACAATAAATTGTGATTCTGTTGTGTTGTGACCATAAATATGAAGTGATTGGGTATATTTGTGGTTTTCCTCAATGGAGAACAACCTTTATACACTGTTCTTTCTTAACACTGATTCATGCTTAAATGAATGAACACTGTTCTCCTGGAAAGTATAGGAAATGTATGATATCATGGAAACATGTTAAGACATCACCCCCCATCAGCCCTTCTAGGCCAATATTATTGCAGCACAGGTCATGTGACCGTTGTAAAAACGTTGGGCCCTGTCAGGTTGGGTGTAGGTTTTTTATGCTCCCCCGTCCTCCCATCTTAACAATGGAAAGATTGGTGGGAGGGGTTTAATGAGCAGAGCATGTTGCTTTCTCATGCGTGGAGTCTGTTTTCCCAATCTCGTGCTGAGAGGGCATTGTTACAGCAACATGGATCCTCCCAACTCGACCTCACTTCACTGGGAAGGTGTCATCATGTCCTGATGGGCTTCCCCTGTGTTTACCAAGGAACAACAGAGATATGGGGAAAGACAGGGTGGGTGGTGCATGGATGTAGGTGTGCCGGCCTGCATCTCTGTTTGGATGTTTGGATGTTTACCCGTCTTGCAGTCATGTAGACAGCGTGAGTCTGCTGTAAGCTATCATGCCAACCACAGAGCAGCTCCACCCTGCTAGCTTACCTACACACTAAATAAGGACCCTCTTCTGGAGAAAGAATAGCTGCTGGTGCTTCATTCAACTCAGATCAGAACTTGTATAACAAAAATGGGGAAAGAGTTTTGCTACCCATCCCCAAAGGGTCTGGATCATTGTGTTGTGTTGAGCTTTGGGGTGATAACCTTGTTAATTTCCCAAACACATATGTTTGAATATTGTCCATACAAGGTATCCTGGAGTAATTTGTTGAATTTCTGTCTTTGAATGCACAAATTGTCTACATCCATGTGTGCCAGTATAAATATAATGCCTGGTCGATACAGGTAAAGGGACAGATTATAGGAAAATGTCTTGACTAGCTATATCCCAATAATTGAAAGATTGCAGAAAACATGTCAGTCCCAAATGTGGCAGTACCAGTTGGGTTTGGTCAGAATGTAAAGGCATGGTCCAGTTCCAGGTTAACCAGTTAAGCTTACAGAAAAGCCATTTCATTTGTATATGATTTAACCAGCCTGACATTGTGTTGCATGATTTCCTGTTGTTGAGTTTAGTTTCGCCGTAGCTAGTCAGCTGTGAGAGAAAAATCAACATATGTAGCACTTAAATCTGGTTAGTAGTTTTTTGGGATGTTAGGGTTGATGTTTTGCTTCGGAGAGTAACGTTATCCAGGCTGCTAACGAAAGCCGCGTTGCTAACGATAGACAGTACGAACAAGAAGATTGATCTTCTTGTTCGTACAACAATGGAGAGATAATTTTGTGACGGACGTCTCTGTATTATATTGCCGTATGTATGGAAAGAGATGATGCCCTGTGTTGTTGGTATCTCTGAAGAAAACAGAAAGTGGTCGGACTGCGAAAACAACCATAATACCATTCGGGGAACACTGGGAGGGGCTTACATTTACTTCATTTCTTTGAAAACAAAATTCCACCATAAAGATGAAATAATATGTACATTTAAGTTTGAAAACATACATGGTTTCGAAGCCCCCCCTTGGCAATTTTGTATTAAAACCAACCACGTCGAGACTAAATAACGTGGCAAAACATGTTTTTTCTAATGCTAAATTGTTTCCTAAACCAGCTACCATCATAGTTTGTTCATCATCTCACTTTGGGGATACTGCTCACCAGCTCATAGCCACCAGTCAAAACTCATTAGCCCAGTAGGCCCAGTTTTGCATTCCCAACTGAATGGGTCCCTACCCACATGCATCCCATCACAGACATTTCTCGCATGCTTCTCATTGTGACTGAAATAGTTGTTTTTCCTTCAGTGTTTTCCGAGTCCCTGTTTGTTGTGTGTGCGTTTTCCGAAAGAAGAAGTTATGTTGTGCAAATATGAATCGGGGGGGGGGGGGGGGGGGGGGGGGAGTGTGAGGTGCCCCCACCCGCACACCCCTCTCTTTTTCTGTATGTCAAGAGAGGGAGGGAGGAGGGCGAGGCCGTCTTGATTTGACCAGTTTTCTTCTAAGCACTTGTTCGGAGAAGAGTCAGTTTTAAAGGGTGTGTGTGGGTTAAGGAAGAGTATCAGGGCAAAACATATGTTGAAAAGATAATTGGGCAAGATATATATTTGTTGCATGTCTAATAAAGTCTTAATGTTGACAATAAAGTTTAAATACCATTTCAACTAAAAAAAATGTTGAATATAAATAAACAAACTGCTAGCACAAGTTCTTACGTTGGTTTTAATTTAAAAGAAAAACGCCTTCTCCTAATTTGTTTGCCCTAGTAGTGCGCGTGTTGTCCGTGAGAGAACTTTCTGAAAGCTCTTCACTCCTGGGCGAGGGGCCGCGGGGACATCTGAACAAACGGGCCCTTTCTGTAGCCACACACACACTGGTCTGCATGTAGTTCCTGAACTGGGTCAGCTGAGCTCACGTGTGGAGAGCCAGGCACCCCCCACATAAACACACACTCTCCGGAGATTCTCCCCTTGGCCCTGGAAAAACAGCACCAGTCTGACAACAGCCACTAGCGCCGCTGCAAGCAATATCGTCACTCACACGCAGGATACACACATCCAAATAGTTTCTGACATGTAAATCAGCTGTGACATTCCATGCAAAGCGCTCTCACCTCACGCACACCTATTCCAATTGCTGTCTTTGGCAAAGACGACTCAGCAGACATAACACTCACACAACCTCGATGGTGTCCGTAACCATTTCAATTACTCAAAAGTCCCTTAAGTCTTCATTTAAGTGGATGCCACCCCACCCACTAAGTCTCTCCCTCAACACACACACACCTCAGCTGGTCTGACTCACATGATCTAACTCATGCGTCAGTTTCGATTTGCATTGTCTCTTTGTGTCGGTGCAGCTTTTAGAAGATTAAACTCCATCAACTCTAACGAAGAATTTAAGCCTGAAAATAGAGCTTTAGCTTCTGGCTATCAGGTCATTTTACAATTTCATTTTACAATCAAATTGAATGAATAGTTAGACATATTTGGAATGTAGCTTTTTTTTGCTAGATGAATAAGAATTGACCATCCTGATTGAAGTACAGTAAATATGAAGATACTGCCAGAAGCTACTTAGCTTAGCCCACACAGGCACAAATCTGCCTACCAGAACCTCTATAGCTTATAAATTAATATGTTGTATTGTGTTTTTATAATTCATTCAAAAGGTGTGAAAATGAAATATTGAGGTTTTAGGGGCTAGCGCTTATCTAAGCTAACTGTCTCCTCATATTTCAACACAGTCTCACGGCATTTCGTGTTATAGTCCCAAAATGAATCTATTGATTCGTGTTCACCAACACGATTTCGCAATTCTTTTCCTTGTCATAATGTAAGCAATGTAAATAATAACAAATTAGAATGAAAAACAGATAAAATAAAATACAGATTTCAGTATTCTGACACAGAAGTAATGTATTTCTATTGGTAGTATGTTTCGTGCCTGCACCAAATAATAACAAATTAGAAGGAAAAAGAGATGACAAAAAATACAGGTTTCAGTATTCTGAGGCTCTGAGCCCCATTTATTTTCCTCGCGGACGGCAAGAAAACTCAGACATTATACAATTTAAAATAAAAGGGATAGGGTTAGGCTTAGGGTAAGATATTTTTTTTATGAGCCACACAGCTTCCGGTCTTCCAAGACCCGACCGGACAAAAATACATGGTGCAGGCATGAAACATACTACCAATAGAAATACATTGCTTTTAAAATCGTTCTGTGTGACAAAAAAAATGCGAAAATCGTGTTGGTGAACACGAATCAATAGATTAAATGTCGTGACTATAACACGAAATTCCGTGAGACTGGGTTGCATATTTAGCGTACAAGTAGAGTGCTATCAATTTAACTCTTAGCAAGAAAGACAATAAAGAAATGGTTTAAGGTTATCTGAAATCCACTTAATTTGAAAGTTTATTCTTAAATGTTAAAACTATTTTATTAATTGTTGCGTGAATCGACTTTTTGATTATAGATCACCAACTAGTGTTTGTTCGAAGAAATGCCAACTAGGTTCACACAAGCATTTTGTGCTGGTTAATGGCCTCCTGTATGAGGTTTAATGTCAATTATAATTGGAGTCAGTATTGCAGGGAGGGCAAACACTGGTGCTGTTTGACTTTGTGCATGGGATAATAGTTGACACACAGGAGCTTTTATCAGGAGGTAAACAATAATGGCAAAAGCAGTGGAGGTCAGAGGAGTAACAGTGTTATTAAGCAAGGTGTTTGCTGATAAGGAGTGGTTGTCTCCATATAACCTCTCTTGAAACGTTTGCATATATAGAGCCCACACAATGCACTCTCTGTCTCTACATTAAGAAAAGCTGTGGTGTAAAGGTTTCCATAGAGAGGTCAAAATAAAGGTTATTTCATTTTTTTTATAAGACTAGCTTTAGAAGATGACGTTGTTATTTTTCAACCTGAACCCTATAAATTGGCGCAGGAATGAGTTCTAAAACGAAACTAGTCAGTATTTTAACACTTCTGTTACCATTGTCTGGTCAGATTTGTTAATGGTTAATTAATAAATGTTTTTAAGGTTAGATGCCTGAAATATAATCTGTGCCTAACACAACCTGAAGAGATTTTAATGTTTTGTCCCACAACATAAAATACATCCGTAAATAGCCTACTCTTGAATTTCTAAAGCTTCTATTAGTCTTAAAAACGGCCGTTGCTAATAAGTGACTTATTGAGATTACTAAACGTCATCTTACTGAACACAATTCACCTTTAGCTTAGCAGAGGTGATGAGCAGCCATGTGGCCGTGATGTAGCATTAGCGTTCTTTACTTCTGCTGATTGCATTTACACTTTCTAAAATCATAAAAGTGGTGTTAATATTTTTCAGCAAATTCTGCCGAACAAAATATGTGTTCAGCTGAATGTGTGTGTGTTTCCCTAAGATCGTACAATGGAAACATCCCAACGTTTTTCATTGAGGAGCCCTTGCAATGTTATTTTTTGGATCAGCCCACAACAATACAAGGTTTTATGTCTAAGAGACTAATGGGGACAATAATCTGTGAAATTGCTCCAGTAGACATGTGAAAATACAGTCCAGGTTGAAAAACAACAACAAAGTTACCCTTTAACCAAGGAAAACACTACCTTGTCAACATCCTGTTGTTTGTAAGAAGAGCTTGTGGTCTTGTGTCTTTGTTTATGTTCACTGAGGGGTTTGAAACACTTGATTAGTCTGAAGTTGTGGAAGTGGATTTGACCTCTCAACGGTTTAACTCTTGAAGTTAACAACACCTGATAATCTAAACGTAGGAGGGATGCCTCTGTACTTTCAACACCCAGTAATGACTGTATGGAGATAAGATGATGTGTTTGTTAGCTGTGTTAAAGGTTAAGCACACACCTATAAACTACACTGTCAGAGTGCTATGTTTTGTTATTGTGGAAAATGCATGACTGCTGTAAGCATGACTAAGCTTATCCAGTCCAGGCAACAAAACAAGTCTGGGCATGTTTTGGCTATTCAAATCACGGTTTGTCCAGAAATACTACTGAAGTATCGAACACTGCCAAGTTGTGGATCAAGCTTTGCTGGATTCTGGAAATCCTGTGTTATTATTATTTCTTAGGTTTACTACTTTTAAATAGCAATGGGGGGTTGGCATTTTTAAAGGATTTGATTCTAGAAATATTCCCTAACCAATTGTGTTTTATACGGCACATAATATTTTATAGTTTTGACATGTTATGGAATGAGACCTAAAGGATCTTTGGCCTTATTTTATGGTCTTGTGGAGGGTTGTTGGGTTCAGCTGGAGCTGGTATATAAGGAGAGAAGTGGGCCATTCTGAAAAAGCAGTCACACGAATAACTCTCTCACCAGGTTCTTACAGGAACATCCATCCCACTCAGTCTTCTGTCAGCTCTGTGCACAACACATGCCCCTCGGTGGGTATTGTCATTGTAGTGTTGGTGATTGAAAGTCTCTTTGGCAGTAGTCAGCAAGAATTGCAGCTTTGGGGCACCCTGCTGCTGAGGTGTTTTTTCATCAGCGCTCACATTTCCACACCTCGCTGCTGGCACACCCACTCTCCTCTCATAACTTCTGCAGGAGCTTTCTCCTCAAGGTGTTATCGGGGGGCCTAAGTATGTGCTATAATGTGCAGCAGAGGGAGTGAAACGTGACCAAAGCTGGCGAGTAGAGCTCTACCTGGGTCACAGTCGTAGGTGATCAGCCACACAAATGTATCTTCTTAGATACTAAGGCACAGCACTCATGTAGGCCTAAGTAGTTTCCTATAGTCAGTCAATTTTTACCAATGCTACCTATTTTATTTTCGATAACTGTGCACCAATAGTACAACCTACTGTATTCAACACATTGATGGATATGGTTGTTTTGCCAGTGACTCGGTAGTTAATCCACTAGATTTACAACAAATGTAAGATGTTGCCATGAGGGTGTCTGCCATTCAGCTACCAACCAGAAGTTATTGATATACTCTCTCAATAATCAGCAGAACAGTGTTTCAGTCGGAGTTTGATTAAAACTATTCATTGAAATATGAGGCTTCCAAAATTAACAATGAAAAAGAGTAAAGGTGTTTTTGGCCCAGACCTCTGAGCTTCTGGAGGTGGGGCCTCATTAATTCTCATAAATATTGGTTGGTATATGTGGAAATTCTGTGGAAATTCCAGCGATCTTCTGAAAACATCGGTCCCATGAATTGAGCTATAAGTGCATTTTACAACATAATGACCTAATGATCTAAATAAGGGATATTCACTGTGATGTACAGATGTCCCTTTCCCAATATTAGTCAATGGGCAAAAACTATCTTTTGGCCGAATCGCATCACTTATGGCATGACGTGACTGGCGATAAAGTTATAGTACCACCATTGGCCATTACAAAACATTTTTCTACAACAGTTCGCACACTTCCTGGGGGCTTGGTGGATATAGACGTAATGCTCCCTCCTTGTGGGAAAGACTGCGCCCACCTTCTTCCAAGGGGTCTAGCCAGGGGAAACATGATCACTGCCTTGTTTATTATCAATATGGTGTTTCTTTTTCACCATGCATATCTATACGAACATTGTCTTTTAAAGACAAATGTTTACAAGAGTTTATCTTTCTTTATAGATAGCCCCTTATTTTGCTCTTACATTTGACTACATACTTTTATTTACCTTCATGATCTACTAAATGTTCTTCCAAAGAAGAATGCCCCAGAGCTCCCTAGAGCAGGAGTGTCAAACTCATTTGAGTTCAGGGGCCACATATAGCCACATTTGATCTCAAGTGGGCCAGACCAGTAAAATCATAGCATAATAACCTATACAATCAAAATGTTTCATCTGTTCTAGTGTACAACATTACAAAATGTTAACATGTAATGAAGTATCTTTTTACAAATGCAATTACCGTAAATTCCGGACTATTAAGCGCACCTGAATATAAGCCG
>CALSBZ010046657.1:876655-889130 GCA_943591055.1 Gobionotothen gibberifrons | reverse complement strand
CCCCCCCCCCCCCTGCTGTCTCAACTATTTGTCTTCTGCGGACTAATTTGGAAAATATTGACATGTCATCTTGTTTGCTCCACTTCAGCTTGCATACAGCTGGTCAGTCTCTCACAGTCCATGGAGAAAATAAATGTGGAATTAATGCAATATATTAGTTACAGTTGTTCCTTTTGACCACCACAGTTTTACGTTTTTAAGAAATGCTTTTTTATTCATCTCAAGAGCTTACAGTATGCCAAATATCGATGGGTATCCCAGTTGCTTTGTCCTTCCTGAATGACGTTATCCAGGCTGCTTGTTTGTTGTGTGTTTAGTAACACTTGTGTAGGTGGATTTTGACAGAGCACTAATTTGAATTGGTAAGGGATGAAGGGTGTGTCTTTGTGGCTGCCACTTTAGATGATGTTGACATTGAGACAGCGAGTTTTGTGTAAACCCAGGTAGGATATTTTTACAACGGCTTAAAGGGATAATTTGAATGTTTTGAAGTGGGTTCGTATAAGGTATATCCATTGTCAGTGTATTAACTACAGTAGATGCCATAATACAGCTCTATTTAAAAGGGAACCATCTACTCTTTCACTAAATCCACTAAACTCCATTGAAAAATTAACAAACAATTTTACCGGAGTCGCTGGTCCCACCGCTACCTCGATTGATTAGTTAGTTTGTGTTCCCCGTCAGAAATATAGACTTTATAGCTCTATTACGGCAAAATAAACATCTTTAATACGCTCAATATCGTACACTTCAACTGATATTGAATTTCTTGGTAGGCTTTTTGTAGGTGGCTAAAATCTGTTTTGCTACTGCCACCCTTCACAGCTTTGACGTGTTTTTAAAATGGAAATTGCTTAGCTTCTGTGCAGTAACTCCTGAATTCTCCCCCAAACTGGGAGTGTGCCAACCATGTTCTTCAGTAAGTTATACACTGACTGAGGATTAGTACTTCATGCAAGTACAATTGAAAGTATCCGACCCTCGCATTTGTGTGTATCTCTCTTGTTGTCGCCTGTATGGATAGGATGATGAGACCGAGATAACCAGGAAGACATTCCATTTAGTCCCACACCACCCGTCTCCCCACAAAAGCTGACAGATGGGCTATTGTACCATGCACACGTTGTCACCATTGCAGAATGCATGCTCTGTTGAATTTGTAGCATTACAGATGCCTTTGTTTTTGTACGCGGGGGCTTTTGTAAATGAGGGATGTGACAACAAAAGAATGTTTCCATCTTGATTTTTCCATCTGTAGTTTATGGCTCTCCTTTGTGCCATTGAATCATCGGGTAAAATAATTGTTTACTCATTTCATGTTAAACATTTTATCTTGGCTGGCATTTTCACATTGCCAACAAAGAATGGAAGATGAAATGTAATGTCTGTCAACAGAGTGGCTTTTATAAGTGATTTCCCTTTCTTTTTTTCTACAACAGGACGCATGGGCCTCAACTTCCATCATCCTGGAGCAGAGCACATCATGCCACTGAATAGTAAGTCACATTTTATTGTACTGTCTATCATCTTCTGTTCCATCTGGAATTCATCAGAATCGTCCCAGTTTTACGAAATGAAAGTGTTCAAGTTGCTTTTGGTCCTTTGAAGGAATTAGGGAGTGGGAAATGTTTCTGCGGTGCGTTCCAATGAAACACATTTACCCCCTCACCACAGTGGGCCAGGTCAGTGTTCATAGAGTGGTGCTGTGATGATGTGCTTGTGGGCTAACTAGAAAGTAAGTATTGCAAGGAGCCATCAACATGTTTTGTTAAGCAGGATAGCCTCTACAATCACCAGAATTAAAAAGCTAAAGTTGCTGCACATCATCACCGCTAAGCTAAAGGCGGCTAGCGTTCGGTGTTATTATTATTAGTACATTTTGTTTCTTGGTAGCAACCGCCGTTTTTATGACTCATAATATCGGACAATAACAAGTGCGGTATATACTGACGTATTTTATGTCCTGGACAAAACATGAAAATCTCAACATATCTTATTTCAGGCGTATAATCTAAGACAATTTGAACAAAATAATTGACTTCAAGACAAGGCAACTGGATGTTGTAAAATGCTAAATCATTTCCAGGTTTCAGGAATCATTCCTGCAACATTCAATTGGAGACTAGGGTTTTGAACTGTCGGCTCAATAACCAACATTTTTCATGAATGACTTCTGTGCCGCATCGTCATCGTCTTGTGTGAATCATCGGCAAAAAGGTTGCGACAACCAGATTTAGCCATTGTTTTTTTGTGTGACAAAATGAACCCTGCTGGGCACACCTGCCTACCCTTTGCCGAGGTCTGGATTCCCTGACACCGTAAACCTAGAGCAGACCTCTCAGCAATGGGGCGAAGCACGGTCGACCTGTGAATAGCACTTTCAAAAATACCCCAGCATGTACATAAGACTAGATCCCCCCCCCCAACACAGCAGATGACCAGCAGTGACATAGTCACAGAGCACTCAGGTCTTTACCCGATATGTTGCTACATGGATGTCACAAAGTTTTCCATCGACCTTCTAAATGCTCTTTATAGAGTGGTGTAGGATTGAGTTCTAAAGCCCGGAAATTAGTAAGCATTTAACCTCCTCCGATTCTTATCTTAAAGTTAACGCTTCTTTTTTTTAATGTGTTTTTGGTCGGATGTCTGAAATAATGTCTGTGGTTAACGCAAGCTTCAGACATTTTACCATTTTGTTTCGCATAAAATACGTCAGTAAATTCCACACCCTTAAATGTCCGAAGCTTCTTTGTGTCATTAAAACAGTCTGTTTTTTTAATGCATTTTAGATGCCTGAAAATTGGTCTTTGGTTAAGACAAGCTAAAGAGCTTTTCACATTTTGTTCTACAACATAAAATATGTCTGTAAACACCCCACTGGTGATTGTCCGAAACTTCTGCACGTCATTTAAACTGCAGTCAAGTGACCAAATGGGACTACTAAATGTCATCACGCAGAGCATTAGCCACCTTTAGCTTAGCGCTGTTGACATGAAGTCATGTGACCATGATGTAGTTTATTTATAGCTTAATGTTTGTTTATTACTTCTGCATTCATGCGACTATAAAAGTGCTGTTAATATGTGGAGATTATCCTGCTGAACACAATGTGTAAGTAATAAGTATCATAAACGCAGGGCTCTCAAGTTTTGAACAGAGTTCAGAGTGAGATTTTGGCAGCGGCGGGGCTTTGGGTGGGGACGGTGGTCTTATCTGATAAATGACACATAAATTCATACAAATAAAAACATATTTATTTCATTCTTAGTGAAGGGATGTGTGTGTGTGTCAGTTTTTTGTTGTTGTAAGTGTTGGTGGCAGTTTTTGAGGCCTTCAGCACTGGGGTTGGTGGCTCCTATCTAGGGCTGCAACAAACGACTAATTTGATAATCGATTAATCATTTCATTAATCGATAGATTAATCGACTATTCGGACTATTAGGCCTATGCCTTGCACAATTTCTCAAACGCTCTTATTTAGCCATCAACTTTTAGGTTTAGCTTGAGGTTGTTTTAGGCATGTGGAAACTAACAATGAAGACAATAAAGATGAATACTTGATTCAAAAATACATATATTATTAAATTAACTAAACACATTTTGAACTAAATTAACATTGCTTTTTATTTAAATTAAATAAATAATATTTCACATCAAAAGAAACAACAATGTTTTGACAAATCGTATTAAATAATGTGATAACAGAATTGTGAACAGAATAGCTGAAATTTTAACAAAATAAATAACTCAGTTACCTCTAATCATTAACCCATGTTTGTATAATGTAGATAACTCTGTGTGTTGCTGCTAGCATACATAATACCTGACGTGGAAACGTTACTCATGGATGGGGGGGCTACAGAGCTGCTAGAAAGACAGTCGAACCCGGTGCATTCCTCCGTCTGGATGTGGAGCACTTTTGCTAAATGTTTAGACAAATTGCTCGTGTTACCGCCCTTACATGCTAAACTCTTATTGCACTTTTGGCAACGAGCATTTTCCACCTCGAGACGGGTAAAGTTTAACCATACCTCGGAGCGCGTCCAACTCCGCCGTGTGTTGCATGCATGTAGCAGCTGCGTGTGTGTAAACTGCCCCGCCCCCTCGCACACAGAGGGGGAGAGAGAGATCTCGTCTCGATTGGAAAGATCGAAAATACATCATGGACGCATTTGCGTGGCTACAGTGATTCTGTACTAGTTTGTTTACAAAATTGCGGCGCAACTTGGTGGGCGGTACCCTGGAAAGAAATCTCTGCGTGAGAAATACAAGGTGTGGCGTGTGAGCGTGTGAATGGAGTGAAATGCGTGTGTCTCACGCCAAATGCGTGAGACTTGAGAGCTCTGATAAACGTGTGTTTGCCCCAGAGCTTATTTTTTTCCGATGGAGCACTAGTGATGCTAACTTCCGGGTCTGCCTACAAAAGATACGTCATCACTGCGCCACTATATTTATGTTTTAGATTGGGTCTGGGTGTGATTAGGGTTTTAAACACCCATGTTTTGTCCATCTCCATTCATTAATTTAGGAGCTTTCATTTTTCCAGTCTTTTTGTTCAAACCTCAGCAAAATATCAGGGATGTCTGGACTGACTGGTGATCAAACCAAACCAGTGAAGCCCTAGTGTCCTCTTGCATGTTAAATCAGCCTACAGCAGTGCAGTCGGATAAAGGCAGAGGATATCCAACATAAAAATAACTTTCTCCCTGAATCTTGACAACAATGGTGCTCCTCCTCATTGTTCTTTTCATCGTCTGCATCCCCTGAGAACCTGTCCCGGAGTGATTTCCACTGTTCTGTCATGGGATTGCTCTCAGGCAGATCTTCCAAATCTGTCAGAGCAGTTCCTCTCCGCTGTAGCCTGTGATGTGTGCAGACAGGGAATCTTTGGTTTCTCCTATAAAGTGTTTTACTCTGTTTCTCCGTCATTTGGTCCCATTAGCTTTGAGGCGTCACGCTGTGAGAACCCTTTAAGGGGCTCGAGTTTCTCCGGATGGTGTTAGCACTTGAAGTGAAGAAGAAAGAGTGTAGTAGAAGTGAAGGTCCTCCATTCAGATGTATTGGTGTTGTTCACTTGGCAGCTTAGTATAAGTGTCTGAAGCTTTGAAGTCAAGACCTCAAACTCATCATGCCCAGAGGAATTACCCAAATATTCTCCCTCACCCAGACACCACACGGCTTATACTGTAGTTGGTGCTTATCAGTGGTTTAAAGTAACCAAGTACATTCACTCAAGTACTGTACTTAAGTACAATTAGGTACTGAGGTACTTTATTTGAGTATTTCCATGTTATGCTACTTTGTACTTCTACCCCAATACAAATCAGAGATACAAAGTGTACTTGGACTCCATTACATTGCTGTAGTACCTTGAGTTACTTTGCAGATATAGACTAATGATACACTATATGATCAACACTTAAACAATACTTTAGTTACAACTAGATTAAACTCACATGACTCAGCAGAAAATAAAGTAATTAAAATTAGCTGCCACTTTACCAGGTAAGCACATCAATAATTATAATCAAAACATATAATATACAGTATAAGATTGCGAACTCGGCCATTCTGCACAATGATTCTTTTGACTTTTGGTACTTTAAGTATATTTTGATGCTAATACTTTTATACTTTTACTTGAGAAACATTTTGAATACAGGACTTTCTCTTTTAACAGAGTATTCCTACACTTTGTTATGTCTTTACTTAAGTACAATATCTGAGTACTCCTTCCACCTCTGGTCCTTATTCTTAACCCTCACTTTTCCCTTTCCTCCTTTCCCTCATTGGACTGTTTCCCACATAACATTTTCTTAATTTTGCCCTGGTTGCTAGGTGACTTTGTTTCTGGCAGACGGTGAGAGGGCAACAGAGAGGCTGGTTTAGTTTTTTTTTTGGGGATTGGACAGCTAGATCTTTTTTAATGAAAACATAGCAAGGGAGAAGCGGCTCAGAGACAATATACTCCCGAGAGAAGCCAGAGAGGCGAGTTACACAATGGGCCTCTCACAATGCAAAGGCCCAAATTGGTTTTTGAGGTGATGAGTCTGCTTTGTGACTGATGCGTTTAGAGGACCCAGAGGATCTGTTCCCCTCCTGCTGTCTGTTTGAATTTGCCCTGTCTTAAGGCACATTTTGTCTCCAGTGTGGCTTGAATTAGTGGCACAGCAGATTCAAATTACACATGTTTGTGAGACGATTTTAGAGAAACCCTCAAACACAATCCTGAAACAAGATTTGTGATGCCCAATATATATTTTTTTATCATCATACGTGAAAAACACTTTGGAAAATAACTCTGAAGTCCACTTACTATCATCTTCTTGAGCTACAAGTGAGCAGACGAGTCTTTTTTAGTGGATGGAATTAACAGATGATTGTAAATGGGGGAACAGTAACATGTCATGACCACAATGGGGGGAAAACCTAAAACATTCACTTAATACCTCTGGCTGAAGCTTTCAACTGCAGCTCCTGGTCTTCCTCGGTAAATGAATATCGCTCATTTGACATCACATGACCTAGGTTTTAGAAAGTTTGGCACACGATACTAGGTGGTTGTATATGTGGGAAAACAGAAACGAGCTATTGACCGCAATGGGAAAAAAACATCATAATTCAAAATCAGCTTACTAGCTTTTACAGAAGCTTTCAACTGCAGCTCTTGGTCTTCCTCGGTAGATGGAGATTGCTCATGGGGATTTAAGTAAGTTGTTTATTTGGCAAGTGGACGCTCAGTTGTTATCTTTATTTCCTTGGATTTCATTTAATCCAGCCTTACAGAAAGTGAGAGGTCAAAGATCAATGTAGAGCAGACATAATCAATCTCCAGACAATGACTTGGCATTTTCTCTTGATTTTTCTGTCAAATCTTTTCTCTCCCTCTTAAAGATGTTGCCATGACTACTAATGTTGTAACTGCACAAAACTGCACCTGTCAATAAATATAAATAAATTATAAAAAAAGATCCGTTCAGCCATGCCATCATCATATCCTTCTCTCCACTGCCCCCCCCCCCCCCTCTCTCTGCATGTTACCCTCCCCTCTTTAAAGCCCTGTGGCTCTCTCCTCTCCTGTGGGAAGTTTCCACTCACACCTGGCCTGCCGTACCCAATCTGAGAGCTACCTTTAATACTTCACCGAGGCCATGATAATGACTAACCTGCGTTACCTTGGGTCCTGCATGCACTCCTCTTTATGGCCTCATTTGTGAATATTCACAGCAGATTATCACGGATGTGAGCAATTACGGGTTCATTAAACCCAGATTAGGATCTCTGGCCATGGCTGTGTCGCATAATGCTGCTAAATATCCGCACCGTTTCCGTGGCAAAACCTCACCTATCGTGCCACACTCCCCCAGCATCTGCCGGCAACTGTTGCCAAGGCAGGTGCAGCAGGTTTACCGTGGGCGGGTGCCAGGCGGTGATAATCACCCCCCCCTCCCGAAGCTTAGGTGTAGCCATCTGTGGTTTCTCTGTTGCCGTAGAGATGTTCTCGGTTTTGGTTTACTTCCACAAAACCCATGTCTCTGTATCTTTTTTCCTCCCCCTGTTCCTGTCCCAACCCTGTGTCTTCTCCCTGTCTCTCCCCCCCCCCCCATGTGCTGACAAGCAGCCCGGAGCTATGGCCGCAGAAGAGGTAACATTTTCTCGGGGGGGTTCTGCTTGCCACGCCGTCTCCGAGGCTGATTAATACGTGGTGTAACTATGTGCTTTTCATCTGTGCTGTGATTGAATGGAATCATGTTCATTTTGACACAGTTTTTCACATTGTGCAGTTAATCAAGATGGGGCGAGGGTCACTGAAATCTGTGTGTGTAAATGAACTTGGTTTGCTTGACGGTGAGAGGGAACACAATTCTGAATGACAATTTCCTTTTCTCTCTATTCTGAGTCAGTGTTTCGGCCGCAGTGTTTATTAAAAACACCATAGGCCAAACAAGGGATGCAAATACATCCCATTTTACATAACAGAAGCTTACAATAAATGAAAAACACATGATCTGTTTTTGCTCCTTTCTCAACCAAATCAAACTCATGTTTAGTTGGGGTTGTTCTGAAATCAATCTGGAGGGCTTTAATGAATAATTACGCTGACTCAGAAGTGATTCATCATCTGAATGGCAAAAGATTGGTGCTTCCAACGTGGCTCATCTCTGATTTGATTTGTGTATTTTGACTAATTCTGTCTTTCTTCAGCAAGGAGGGAAGCTGCCATGTGACTTTTAAGGTCACCGCAGTATTGGGTATAGGAGACAGAAGTTAGATTCATAGCTTTGTGATCGCTATCATTCAAATGTTATCCCTGCTAAAGAAAGAGAGACAACTGCAAAGAACATGCTTATTATGTTTGGACAAGCTACACCACCATCGAAAGATCCACTTAAATATTGACCATGAGACGATACAACTGCTGTGACATACATCCGTCACACACCCAAAGCATGGCTCACACTCTGATCATGGGGAAAACAGGCTGCTTCAAATCACGGTCAGAATGACCAATGATATACACATGGGTATACATTTCCAAATAGGCTTAATAACTTACTGACTTGCTTTGACATTTGGCCGAATATAACATCATTAGTGTTATAGTTTACTTTGGCAATCTTACAAAATGTGACTTTCAATGGCGGAGTGGTGCTTTTCCAGTTAGCATTGAAAAAAAGAGTTTGGTTAAAACATAGGTATATATTTTGATTCCTTAATGTTTTGTTTTTTTGTGAACTGTTAAAAAAAAGTTGATTCAAATGTAAGTATTTAAAAACACTACCAACTTCAGTTTTTATGAAAGAAGTTGTACACATTTTTTTAAAAATCGCCTTTTTTCCTATTTGGTATGTGGTCAAACATTTTGTTTGTTTATTTGTGCTATGGTTCACGGACTGATCCTTCTAAAATATTGTATTCATTTGTTGAACTGGACACTGGTACCTAGATACCTGCAGTTTAATAAAAAAACACAAGTATATCAAGCATCCAGCAGCAGAGCTGCTCTACTGTCTGTATGTTTATTCAAAGTTTATCAAAATGAGATGAGAAATGATAACGTAATTTCACACTTCCGAGCAATTTCCCCTATGTGGATGGACGTGAATTTGACATTGTAACTTGATTTCACCACAATAAACATGAACATATTATGTCTTGGGACCATCATGTATCATATCAGAATTATGAAGGTAATCTCTACTTCCAAACTGATTCTGCTATATAAATAGTTTGCAGTATCAAACACTCACACTCTTGTACCTCTCTTTCTTCCCCCTGTTATCCCCGTCTCTCTTTTCCTCTCTTCCTAGGCCGTTCCTGTCTTTTTCCCTTTGAAGATGGTTTCCTGGACGACGGTCACGGTGACCCCTCTTTGACCCCGGGCCTGAACTCGCCGACCCGCTGCCAGAACGGAGAGAGGATGGAGCGCTACTCCAGGAAGGTCTTTGTCGGAGGCCTCCCCCCTGACATAGATGAAGGTAAACAGAGGATCGTTTTCCATGACTCATCCAGCGAACGCTCCTCAGCTAACTTCAGGCTGCTTTAGCTCCTGCCTGCTGTAGTATACTAATAAGGTATAAGCTAACAGTTACACTCAAGTATTTGAAAACTACTCAAAGCACTCCTTGTTGAGGATATTCTTTCAAGATATTAGTCTAAATCCCTCTTCTTAAAGTCAATATTTTTTTGAATTACTTTTTGGTTAGATTCCCAAAAAAGGGTCTGTGGTTAACACAAACGTAATAAATATTCAAGTTTTGTTTTGCAACATAAGATACGTCAGTACAGTAAATACCCGACTGGGGATTTTCTGAAGCTTTTTACTGTCTTAAAAACAGTGGTCGCTACAAGTGGCTAAATTAGAATGGTAAACGTCATCACACCGAACATTAGCTTCCTTTAGCTTGGCAGGTTGAGGTGAAGTCATGATATAGTTTATAACTTAACATCTTCTACTATCTAATAGCGTCACTATATGAGTGGGGGTTTGCTGTACAATTTGAAACGTCTAACATCTAAGTATCTTCATGTGCCAGAGAGCTTATTTCCTGCAATATTCAAAAATAAAATGTAAAAATCCCTTTTTAGTTCAGGGAGCCCTTGCAACTCCCGGGTTGGCCTACAAAGTCACATCATCACTGCACCACTCAATTAAGCAATACAACTAATAATATAAAGCCTTGCTATAAGTTGGCTGCCTTCAAGATCTTAGGAAATAAGCTTATTTACTTGCTAAGAACATTGTCAATGCTTTTAAAGTAATGCCTTTGCCTTTAGTCTACAACTTCTGGTTAATATGAAACGTCTCCTTTCACATGTGTCTACCAGTGGTGGTTCCAGACCTGGGATACTGGGGGGTGGGGGGGCATGCTGGGGCCAGTTACTTTATTGTAGGGTCAGAATTTGTGTCAGTAACTTACTTAAATGTAATTAAATTACATTATTGAAAACAAATTTAAAAGAAAACACATGCCCGTTAACTTTGGCTCAAGTTACAGCACTATCACAGATTGTATTATCATAGACTCTTTTTTCTGAGGGGGGCCACAGGGGGGTCCAAGCTCAGTGTTACAGGGGCACTGGCCCTTGTTGCCCCCCCCCCCCCCCCCCCCCCCCCAGAACTGCCCATGGTGTCTACGCTGTTAAAACGAGCACATGATGCACAATACGTGCCCTTAGCTGGCTGAAAGATTCATGAGTTTCCACGGCACGAGTCTGGATGTGCCCGGCCCGTGTTTCTGTTTAATGCAGCGCCTGGAACACGGCAGAAAATAGAAGCGGGCCTATCTCAGCAGAGTGTGTATCTGAGTGTGTTTCTCCATATAGTCTTTGAAATGCATATTACATGAGTATCTTATCATGTCATGAAAATAACATTCAAGTTTCCTCTTCCATTTCCTTCGTTTTACAGATGAGATCACCAACAGTTTCCGTCGCTATGGGCACCTGGTGGTGGACTGGCCCCACAAAGCGGAGAGCAAGTCCTACTTCCCACCTAAAGGTACGGACACATTCTCATAGCATTATCTGTGTTTTCCCATCACACATCAAAGTCTACACCAATAAATATCTCCTCGGGTGCTTCTCCATTTTTAAGTTTTGTAAAGAATCGTGTTACGCAGGATTCGTGAACCAAGCTGGGCCACCATGGAGGTGTCTGTTTATCTGAGCGAACCCCTGTTGTCATCTCACAGAAACACACACATAGTAACCATTGACTCTGTAGCTGTGAAAGTCAAAGAAATAAACCAGAAAATTAACTCCAAATAAAAGTGCCGCTGAGGCACCAGATAACTCATCTTTGCAGGGAAAAACCGAAGTGCAGGCAAGAATATCCTTTTTTTCATTTTATGCCAATAACAAAAGAACAAAGAGTTGACATTCTTTCCTTCAGCCTTCCTTCTTTCACCCTGGTAGAAAAACATTTGTCTCCGATACATACAACACGAGGTGCCCAAATCATGTCTATCGTTTTTCCAACAGAGTTTATATTTAACCACGCCTTCTTCTGCATTAGCGTGATTGCATCATGGAAGTATAAAAAGAACACTAAAACACTAAATAAAAAGGAACATTTAAACTAACGGCAAGAACATCTATTTTTATCTAATAAATAATATAAATAAAAATATAGCTCCTACCGACTCCTAACTGGCTTTCAGAATAGAACATAAATACTTTAAATAGATTGAAATAGTCCTTCTTCCTCATGGTCATCTTGTGTCCTTTCAAAAGTGGACATCGTCCCCAAGACTTGAAACTAGCATTTAAGATCGTTCATTAATTGGACAATTTACTGAGGTAATAAATCAGGTGAGACATAGAATACTTTCTTGGGTTGTTATGGAGTATTTCAAGTTTACATTTTCCTAACCCGAAATATTTTAAGATTTCTGTAAGAAATAAATTCTCGTATTGCTTCCTCTATTTCGTCTTCTTCTGCCTAGAGTTCTGACCCAAGAAGTGTTTTGGTAAGGTGTTGTCAGGTGATCAGAGCTCCTCTACATCCCTCCCTCTGGCCCAGGAGCTGCTGTATGTCATATTAGGAAAGCTATTAAAGAAGCTCTGGAAATATCTGACATTCCATAGGCAGATGGTAATACACTGCATCTGGAGAACCTGCCGCCAGTTTCTCCCCCACTCTCATTTTTCAACATCCCTTTTTTATTTATTTTTTTAGCTCGGGAGGATTATTTTGAATAGGCTTGACTCTACTAATATCCTAAGCCAGAGGGGGAAAATGCAGCATCCTTTTAGGGGAATGAATGAGCTTACGGCAGCTGGAGAACACCGTCATGTAAGGGGGGGGATGAAATGCACGTGGGACTGGTGATCTGGGTAGACTTCATCTCGCCATAACTCCAATAGGAACTGATTAAATGTCCTGTTTATATCACCATCCATATTAATTCACAGTTGTGGTGTGTGTGTGTGTGTGTGTGTGTGTGTGTGTGTGTGTGTGTGTGTG
>CALSBZ010046657.1:863369-876255 GCA_943591055.1 Gobionotothen gibberifrons | reverse complement strand
GGCCACATAGACTTGTTCCTATTGACTTACTTTGGGAAAAGGTCCTCTGTAAATTAGCGGAATAAGAAACCCAGTACGAACACTTTGATTTTCCTTTTTTAAATGAAGTCTAAAAGTTGTTTGATATTGATATTTAGGGAGCAGCGTGAGCTATGGCCTATTAATGATACACATGTTTTGTTATAATGGCACATTGTTAAAATTCCTGAACTCCAATGAACATTTATTCACAAGCAAGAAGGTCAAGAAAACGAAACTGTGTGGAAAATAAAAACGTTTGAATGCTAAATTAAAGGTGGAGTAGGTAATTCACTTCAGATACACTTTTTGTTATATTCCATGGAATGCTCTTAACATCCCGATTGGATAGCAATGAATACATGAAATGCTTAAACAAAAAATCCATAAAAAAACGTCATCTGTGGAAGCCGTGGCGCTGTAAAAAGCACGACCAATCATCTGAGCCGGCCCGGCTAAAATAACTGGATGTCCTACCTGCCTGTCAGCCTTCCATCTGTGCACAAACTTATCTCTGCCCTCATTGGTCATGTGCACGTTTGTGTGTGTTGGAGGAGGGGCTCTGTAAGGAAGTGGCAGATTTTTTTCGGCTGCGTAGTTTCAAATTCTAGCGCACTCGAGCTGGTTTCTCCATTCTTACCTACCCTACCTTTAAGTTTTAGTGTGCTTTAAACTAAAAGTAGAGTAGATAGTAGTTCTAGCATTCATCAGGTGTCTAGAAACCTGACTCCAAATACATGCTAACGTTCCTCTGCTGAATGTGTAAAGAACCCGCTGCTTGCTAACACATTCTCCATGTAGCCTGTATGAGAAGATGATGTCAATGGGAATTGTCAAACAGCTTGTTCCGATGCCCCCTAGTGGTACTAAAATCAAAACAACTTTGAAAATGAAGTGATGATGCTTTTTTAAGTCGTCCTATAAGCTGTGGTCACTATGTTGCTGTCGCTCACCGCTGTTGTTGCTAAACGTAGGGAGCTATTTCGGACTGAGATCGGGGATAGAGGGAGGAGGTGAAGCTTTCAGTAGCGCTGGGAGCTATAAACAGCTACACATGCTAATGCTCACGTCATGCTGCAATAACAGTGTATGTTTAATTCAAAGGTTACAGCTGTAGTTTTCCTCTGACTGCCACCGGTCATTATCAGCTATTGTGTTGTGAGGTGGAGAAATGTAATCAAATCAAATCAAGTTTTATTTATAAAGCACATTTAAAAGCGATTTTTGGTCGAGCCAAAGTGCTGTACATGTAATAAAAACACATTACTACAATCACAATAAAAGACAATAAATTACAACAGATATATAAAAAAACAAAACACAGGGAAAAGTCAGGAGTCGTGCTCCGCTCTGACTAGAAGGCCAGGGAGAAGAAGTGTGTCTTAAGAGTAGATTTAAAAACCCCTAGGGTCTGGGCCGACCTCACATGGAGGGGCAGAGTGTTCCAGAGCCTGGGGCCAGCTGCTGCGAAGGCTCGGGGCCCGGGTTTTGAGCCTGGTCTTGGGCACTATCGTCGACAGTATTTTTGCAGAGAAGTTCTGCACAGGGAACAATCTCACTGCTTCACTCGGGCTGTGATTTATCTGTTCACCCTCGTGCTGGGATTAGATCCAGAGAGTGACTTGATTCCCCCTCCTCTACTCTATCACTCTCCAATTGCTCCAATGCCTCCGGGCCTGTTCGTTTTTCAGAGAGCAGATGTTTGTGTCCCCCTCCATCCATCCTGCCACCGTCTTCTTCTTCTGCTGTCAGCAGGCGGTCTGTTTACATTTTGTGGCAGAGTTACAGCCCCCTGCAGAGTTCTTGCTCTCTCTCGATCCTCATGGGAGAGATGACTTTTTCAGTTTTTGTAGTTCTTCTATCTTATTTTACTCTGTGTTTCTGTGAAATGTAATACTCAACCATTCTGCTCACTAGGACAAAGCATGTCTCTGTATCCTTGCCTTTGTGAAATAAACAAAGAAATAAAGATACATCTGAGTATGGAAAGATAAGCCTGGATTGAAATGTCACTTTTAAAACCAGTGAGATTTATACTCATATTTCAGTAAAGTCTGCAGAAGTTTCCTTTGATGAGGAAATGGAGAGAATGGGACTAAAGCACACCTGTGATGTGTGGATCAGCTAGCACCAGCAGGTAGCCTAACAATGCAGTACTTTCACTCAGCAGGGTATTATTAGACTGTTGGGACATCTGGATTCATAACTCAACAATAATTGTCAGTGTCAGGATAAGGATAGCACGGAAAGGAATCATTTCAAATGTTAGGAAAGATGACTTCTGAGTGGTGCAGTGGGGTCTTTTTGATGTAGGCCGACCTGAAAGTCAGCATAGCAAGGACTCTCTTTGGCAAACAAGCTTTGTTCAGCGGGATCATCTCGACATATTAACACCACTTTGATATGTAATGCAATGGCATAAGCAGAAAGTTAGTGTTTGGTTATAAAGGAACTACATCACGGTCACATGACTTCACGGAACACTCAGAGCTCCGTCTACTTGTGTGGGACCAAACTAAATATGATTATAAAGGCATGTTTACAAAAGGACTATTTGGCATGACCAATAAAGTCACAGCTAACAGTAGCTTAGCCTGGCCCTGATTTAAGTCCATTTGGATAACAAGCATTTTAAACACTGTTTGCTTGGCTTCATGCGGACAGACCTGACAAAGCATTCATTCCATGTTTTGACTTGACTTTTTCACTTAATGAGACAAACGTTTTCAGATTGCCATTGAGGCACCGTTCCTCTCCTCATATCTCGAACTATTGGCCTCCAACCAGGAAAGACTCTGTCCTGCATGAGGTCATTGGTCCGTCTTCACAACCCACTGGCACTCTGCCTATCGTGTGTCTTTTAACGGTGCTCTGTAGGATGGAAAATGCTGCTGCTGTACGTATTCCCTCCCTGGACAGTGCTGGGAGCGGAGCAGCAAAGCCCTATAAATCTCAGGCACGAGCCACTGCAGATCTGCGCTCTCCTCCCGCGGTGTGAGCCTCTGCACTGCGCTAGGCTGATGGAAAAAGACAGATCCATTCAGACTAAATATCAGACCGTTGTAGTGGAATCTGGGACAGTCTAGTACTTCTGCTATGTACACAGTGTCCTGATGGAACAGGTGATATATTAAATCCAAGAAGCTCATCGCATTTTCTGAAACAATATGATACAATACAAGCCAGTTATATGACAATTCAGAATCAGAATTCCTTAGTTTTGTCCCACAGAGGGGAAATGTACATTGTTACAACAAAAGTGAGATACTGTAGAGACAAAAAAGAAAACACTCTTAGATGAAGGGCATGCACAATCATCAGACTGTATACACATAATCATTTTAACTGGGTACAAACAGCAAGTGTTGTTGCACACCAGTGGTCTCATAGTCTTTACAAGGGGAAGCACTTAATATTGAGAATACATTCTTATTTTCCAAATGTGAACAGTAAAGCAGCCTGTTTCATGAATAAGGGCATACAAGGTGAGGCCTTCTTTTTATTTATGTTTTATATATCACTAGATTTGTTCAAATAATAACCCAATGGATATTAAAGAAGCTAGCTGGGAGTTAAGTTACCTCACTTGACAGCAAAATGTGCGGATACACCATTTGTATTTGATTGTACAATTGAGTGTAGAACATAGTAAAGGTTGTCTTGCATCAGTTTGTTACATTTCTAACAGGGTGCATTCAAGTAGCACTCTCCTAACTGTGTGTGTATGGCACTCGTTCATTCTGCCTCTCTCCCTACCTTTTCTCACTTCCCCCCCCCCCCCCTCTTTCCATCTACCCCCCCCCCCCTCCCTCTCCTGCCCTGGGTCATGGAACACGTTGTTCCCCTCCTTCAGACTCTGAGCGCTGCTGGCTAGCTCTGCCTTTTCATGCTGTTTTTTTTTTTTTTAAAGACTGCAGTTGTTTTTTCTCTGAGGGGGGATGTCGGTGCTAAACCACATGATTTCTGCCAATGACAAACCCTCTTTATGTAACCCGGCAACACAGAGACATGGTCTTATGCCGGGCGATGACGCGGCACATGGAGAAACATGACGATGCAATGTGTCGAGTCACATTTTTTGCAACTTTCCCGGAGGGGTTCTGTGTTGAACGATTACTAAAAGATTAAGCGGGTCACTTAAAGGAGCTGATTGCAATTAGCTTCACATTGTGTGTGGGGGTCTTTTTGCCCCCTCTGGTACAGCTTGTTATTAGAGGTAACAGTATATCCCCACTGAGGTTATCAGCCTTACGTGACTCTACACGGCTCTTATAACAACCTGAGAGAGACTTTTAATCAAGGAGCCTCTGTGGTTACTCTACTCATAAAACAGGATGCAAATAATGACTCAACAGGGAATGCTAGTGTGTTAGCTTAGCCTAGATCTCAGTTTGACATTGGGCCAAAAGGGACACATGGATTATTATAGCGTCTATGCTGCCATCACTTAATGATCGATGCTTATCGAGGTCAAACACCTACTATTCCATAATCACTATCATTGTTGCATTATAATAAGACGTTATTGGCCCTTGAATTGGCCTTGGGGGCCATGGCAAGCACTTATCAGCCTATTACGTGAGGTAATCATGGTGATCTCCTATTTTTGTTTGCACTACATGCAATCTATATTTTTGCAGTATTCAAAGTGTGGCACATTGTTCAATTAAAAAGGTTGTGGTACAGAAAAGGGTTTTTAATTCAGCACCCCAACTTTGATCAACTATAAATGTCCAGTGTTTCCCCTACCGCTGCACCCCGCCAACGGAGCCCCGCGCCCCCCCCTTGAAATTCAAGGTGTTTTTTTATTGTTTTTTTTAATTTATTTTATAAATATTTATATATATATAGCACCAAATTGCAACTGAAGTAATCTATCTACGGTCACTTTCGTCGGACTTGTTTATTTTCTGCAGATTTGACTCGGATAACGACTGACTTTCATTTGAAGTTGTGAGTTTAGTGTTTGTGACCCTAAGAAACACTGATGCATTAATCACAATAATCCACAGCTCCTCTCTCTGCTCCAGAGGATTACACAACATATATACCACCCCCCCATATATAAAGCCTAGTTGGTAGAGCTGATGGCCCATGTACTGGGACTTCGTCCCCAAGCGGAGGACCCGGGTTTGAGTCCGGCCCAGGACCATGTACTCCCCTCCGACTCCCCCTTTCATAGCTGTCACTCAAATAAAGGCACTGGTTGTCAAAACATCTTTAAAAGAAGAACAAACCTGAAAAACTGATAACTGGATTTATTCAGATTAGTTTCTGTGTTTGGTGGATGTGCGCCATTTGCAATGCTCTTTATGCACATGCATGGTTTTATTCCAGTAGAAATAATCAGATGTGACATTTCTTGTACCTCGATTGATTTACTGTAGACACAAATGTGAGAAAGACACTCGTCCCGTCACTGGCAGAGGACATGTCACATGCATCAGGAGACACGTCACACAGACAGAAGCCGCTTTCAGAGCAGCAACTGTTAAGGACACATACGGCTGCTTACGCACCTGTTTTTTTTTCATTTCCCATTTGATGCCTTTTTCCCCTCCCTATTTCCAGCAGCAAACTCTCACTCGTGCACATACCACAGCTGACTGGCTCTGCCGACTCAGCTCTTTTTCGACTCTCCTCTGCAGCAGCTCCACTCAGGAATGCTCTAGTGAACCATGACAGATGCCCATTCCTCATTGCCAGTGTGTGTGTGTGTGTGTGTGTGTGTGTGTGTGTGTGTGTAAGAAGTACTCAGAAGTTATACTTAAAGTGATATAAAACTGTAAAAATACTCACAATTATTGGCATGAAAATATTCTGAAGATACCAAAAGTACTTATAGTGCATTGAAAAATGATATATATTAGATTAGTGGAATACGAATAGTGATGCAATATTGTGTTCATTACAGCTGGTAAAGGTGGAGCTCATTTGAAATGTTTTGTAGTGGAATAAAAGTATAAAGTAGCATGTTAGACAAAAGTCCTATAACAAATACATTAAATAATACAATAAAATAAATAAATACAATTAATGAATACAAAAATAAATAAAGACCAATAGCAGGGGCATATTGCTTATTTAAAGCTATGTTTAAAACGTTTCCAGCTGTCGTTTAGAATTGTCCATTGAGTTTATCTTTAATGTTTCTTGGCAGAGTGTTCCACAGCAGCTTTTCCAATAAAAGCAGCTTCCCCAATTTTATTTTGGGGCACTTTTGGAATATTTAAATGATTCGCTTATTAAAGCAGGCGTCTCCAGAGACACTTCAAACTGAGTGATGGGAAGTTGGACACAGAGATGATACTGCAGAATGGATTCGATCACTGCGCATGATGTGCACCGAATATCTGCCAGGTCTCAATGTCCATTCAGAAAATAGACATTGCACAAATGATGATATTCCAAGTTCCATATATGAGTGCAATTTGCCCTTTTCTATTGCCTCTCATCGCAATTATTCATGTTGCTGTGTTAATCTGCTTGAGATGGAGAGGGAAGAATCTGAAGAATGTTTTAGGCAACATTTTTTTATTTTCTATTCATTTAATGAGCTGTTTTGCTTTAAGACTTATTTAAATAGAAAGGGGTTGAGTATGCCCAAACTGCACATACTGTATATCAACTAATAGAAATATGTGCACAATACCACAGGAGCACCGATATGCTATTTGTTCACCTTTTGTGAAAAGGTTTATTCTTGTCTTATTGGTGTAGCAGCTGCAAAAGCCGTTTTGGTCAATTTGCCCCGGTAGAGGATTCTGGATGTGTGTGTGATCTTGTACACTTGTGCATATCTTGCTCCTCTCAGAAGGCAGCTCATATTCCCCTGACTCATGGGGGCCACAGGTGGTGAGGGGCTCCTGCTAACATAACCAGTGCGACACCATCATAATTCACCAGCCTTCGTCACCTCGCCTCCTTTGGCCAAGAATTACATTATTAGGATTTGGCTGTCAAAAAGTGACTCTCGGCTCTTGTTTCCGTCTCCTTTCTCGGTATAAATCGGATCTCTATTGCCTGCCGCCCCCCGTAGCGTCGTGTGATGGATGTCCCCCTATTGAGGTATTTTTTTGTCCCTCCTGAAACGGCTTAATAGCTCCGACCTTGGATGAGGTCTCTGCTCTCGATGCTAAATAATTCAACAGTACAGAGTGAGTGTGAGGCAGAAAGCAATTCAAAGACATCACCAAAGTCTCTATACCTGAAGCCACTCTCAGGAAGATGTGCAGTGTGTCAGGAAGGTCCATTTTGCACGGGTCTTTCAGAAGCAGAGCCCTCTGAGGCGTTTCAATCGGAAGCAGGCTGCAGGTCTTATGGAGGCAGGCGAGGACAGAACAGGCCACTAGGTCGTATGCCTGAGTAGAGACACATTTGTTTGAATCTATTCATATTACAAGGAAAGAAGTATTGGGCTTAATGATGGAACGTGACAATGAATATACTGTTGTAATGCTCCCCTGTTTATGAAGTGTTGCCATAGCACAGTGTTTAAGCACCATGCTCACAAGGGGAGGATTATTAAATGCAAGTTTTTGGTTTGAGAGTATCTTTCATTTGTATTTAACACTTGGACACAAAAGTTACTTGCAGTTGTGCCTAAGTTAGAAATAAATAGCGCTTCTGTTCTTAAAATATAACAATAGCACATCACTGCAATGCAGCTACATACTGTCGGCTCGGTCTAATTAATGATACATGTATAAACCTTCATGTATACCATCTCAAGCTTGCATAAAATGTATAATGTTGAAAAGTAAGCTTGCCATTAACCCACCATGCGTTCTCACTGACGATATTTAGCACAAATACACAAGTTAGCAACTAGCCACGGGACACGCACGAGACACTTGTCATTGAACCGGTGACGCTACATTAACAATGTGATATAAATCTCATATCTGCATTATGGTTAGTGTGTGACCTTTCCACGTTCATTATACATCTGTGTCACTACTTTTATAAATGTTTTTTTCACCACTTTTGCTCGCTTGAAAATACAGGAAGACAAGCAGATCGCTGCAGCGTAGCTTGAGCCAGATCTATTGAATGATGCATCTGTATGAACATTCATGTACATTCTTAGACCATTAATAAGCCCAACGTTACTATGGGTCCCACACATATCCTTATATTTGTATTTATTTGCCCTTTTCTCCAGGCTATGCCTTCCTGCTCTTCCAGGAAGAGACTTCTGTCCAGGCCTTGATCGACGCCTGCATCGAGGAGGACGGCAAGCTGTACCTGTGTGTGTCCAGTCCCACCATCAAAGACAAACCGGTGAGCGCCGGACATTCAAGGAGCAGTAGACTGTTCAGATAGTGTTAACATTATTATTCATATTTTCCAATCTGTCCTTAATGTCAATAGTTTTTTTGGAGACATTTTCGCATAATGAATTGGAATCAAATCATTCTTAATTTCATAATCGTTCACTAAAAAAGGAATAAAGTTGATAAATATATTGCAGGAATGAGCCAGAAATGAGTTAGAATGTAACTACTTCCGGTTCCCACCTCTCATAACAAATATTTTTTTAAGGTGTTTTTGGTTAAATGCTTGAAAAGGATTTGTGGTTAACCCAAGCTGAAGAGATGTTCACGTTTTCTTCTACGACATAAGATACATTAGTAAATACCTAATTTGTGATGGAGCTTCTATTTTTCTTTTTAAAAAATGGTTGCTAACAAGTGGCTAAATAAGACCACGTCATCACTGCGAACATTTACCGCGGTGGTGATGCGACCGTGATGTAGTCTATTTATAGCCTAATTACTTCTGGCAATTTCATTTATGCTTTAAAAATCACAAAGTGGCATTGATATGTGGAGGTGTGGAAAAAACATGTACGTTTCAAAATCATATGTTTGCCAAAGAGCTCTTTTTAGCAATATTCCGAAATCCAATGAAAAAATCAAATAGCTTTTTGTAGAGGAACTCGTTCATGTCAGCCTACAAATATGCGTTATCATTGCACCACTAAGAAATAAAGAATACAACAAAAGTATAACACACTTTGCCTTTCAATGACCACATTGCTTCCTGTTTGCAGGTCCAGATCCGTCCCTGGAACCTGAGCGACAGCGACTTTGTCATGGATGGCTCCCAGCCTCTGGACCCCCGCAAAACCATCTTTGTGGGGGGGGTGCCGCGGCCCCTTCGTGCCGGTAACTACCCAATATTAATGCAGTATATTTTTCTTGCGATCCCCCAAAAGCTGGTTTCATAACGTTGGCTGGCACGGGCCACAAAGGCTGTAATGAAAAGTTCCCCCTGTGAGAAAGCAATCCTCTACTTGGGTTTCCAGGAAGCGGGCCAAGCGTCATGTAAAGAATTCATGGTGTAACGGGAGGCTCAGTCTTTCTGTTCTTGGGATAAACATCGCTGCAATGTGACCCCGACTAATTATACCAGCAGTTTGAGACCGATGTGATGAGTAGTGCAGGAGGGTAGACTTTTACATCACTTAATAACAATCACAAACCTTTCACTTTAAGAGCGGCTGAATGCTTTCAATGTGTGGTCAAAGGGACTGCAGCTTTAATCATCTTCTCCTCCCTTCTTCCCTGCAGTGGAGCTGGCTATGATCATGGACCGGCTGTACGGAGGTGTTTGCTACGCTGGCATCGACACCGACCCGGAGCTCAAATATCCAAAGGGCGCGGGGCGCGTGGCCTTCTCCAATCAGCAGAGCTACATCGCCGCCATCAGCGCTCGCTTCGTTCAGCTGCAGCACAATGACATCGACAAAAGGGTGAGCGAGTTCATGCGCTTCGCGAGTTCACGGCATCCTTCCTCTGAGGGGAAGCAGCGTCTCCACCACAGCTGAGGTTTTCTCGCAGTCATTCCTAAGGCATGCTTCAGAACTGAGCCCTCTCCCATGTATCCCAGCTTTCATTATAGCTGGCTTTTCTGCCTCCGCACAGCCCTACAATAACGGGAGGCCAGGCCCTGGCTGTACAATCACTAAGGCCTTTGGCTGCCGGAGTCCGACAGATGTTTCGAGTTGCAGACACATAGGGTTGGGTTAATTATAGTAGTTCCCTATACATGTATATCCACTCGGGCTGTGCTGCAGCCTGGTTATTTTAGGCACACCGGCCCCTGCAGCGGGAGAGATCGTGACCAACAGAGACTGGTTGTCAGCCAGGAAGCCGAGCCTCTGCAGGGCGGAGCGGTCCTCCCTAACTCAGCTATCACCATCCATCTTCAGTGGGAGATGAAGTGTTATGTGTTATGACTGGAAGTCTGTAGGAAACAGGGTTTGAACAGGGTTTTTTCTTAAATAGTTTGTATGGTTAAAAACGAAAGTAGGTACATTGCCTGGTTTACAATTTGTCATGTATTCTCCCTCTAACCCAGCCCAACCCCTGAACAACGATGAAAATAAAATAAAACAGTAAAAAAGGGAAACTGCATTATTTATTAAATCAACAAGAAGTCCAATGCTGCGTGGATGCGGAGCTGTAACCATATACAGAGCAGGCAAGGCAATTGTTTTGGGCCCTGTGAGGTGGGAGGGCCTGGGGAGAGAGCTGGCCCCCCATAAATAGGCTGAATGGGTAACGGGCTATAGTGACCTATTCAGATTGCCAATTAAACAAAATATCCCCTGAAAAACGCATTCCTGTCTTCGTCATGGTTATTTTGTTTGTAATATTTAAATTGTACGTAGTACCGGAATAACAAAATGACAAAGCTTATTCTACATACACTTTAAAAATGTAATTTCCTTGCCACATATGTCATCTTAAAAAGACATTAATAAATAATAATAATAATAATAATGCATTTTATTTATTTCAAAGCTCTCGAGGACACCTTACAGAGCATAATTAAAAACAAGCAACAAAGAAGACAGTAATACAAGACTTCAAAAACAAAGACTTTGATTTACAATGATAGTAAGTGCTGGTATATATGTTGATATTGTCGGGTGTCAAGTCTCTATTTGATAATTTGACAAGACAAGACGATAGTGTTGTCGTTTACATTACATTTGACCTGTTTAACACAAATGACTCATCTCGCTATGTAACATAAGTCACCCCTTTCCCTTCGCCCTTCCAACCAGTTTCATGAAAATGGAACCAATAGTTTTTCTGTAATCCTCTTGACAAACAGACAAGTAGACAAAAAGATTGACAGACCTATAATTATGCCAACAATAGGGTTAGCAAGTAGATAGAGGAGAAAAAAAATGGAAAACAAGAATAAAGTGGATTAAAGTTAAATAGAAAATATGTCGTTCTATGGAACATGGATGCCTGTTTTAATCAATTGTTTTCAAATGTTCCCTTCCTCTCACCTGGGCATCTACAATCCCATTAATTAAATGGCTCTCGATGATAGGACATAGAAACCCATTACCCCTGGTCAGCTCTGTGGACACTGAATTGAAATTGGTATTTTTCATTTCATTTCAAACCTTTATTTATCCAGGTGTATCCCTTGAGATCATATTGATCTCTTTTTCAAGGGAGACCTGCTCATTTAACAGCAGCATCTTTGTTTCTGCCTGGCTGTCTTCTTCTTTGTCTGGAGGAAGCTTATTGCTCACAACAGTCCAGTTGTTAGCTCAGAGGGATGGTCTGCTACTGTTGAAGGATTCAATGCCCTTTCATTTTGTGGCCACGCTATAACAAGGTTAGCATCCACCCCTGCCTGTTCATGCTCTGAGGCGTCTCCATGGCGACTGAGCTCTCATTTTTTGTGTCTCCCGTCTCAGTGGTCAAAGTCATTTTACTGAATAATGCCTGCCTCAGTAGAAAGAAAGGAACAGGGTTTGCAATTGGATCAACCTAGCTGTTATTACCCCACGTTTACAGGCTATTTGTGTCTGTTCAACAGCTAAAGGTTCAACTCCACACATTTTTGAGGCAGAAAAAAGCTAACATTAGGCTATAAACGAACTACATCACTGTCTGCTAATGTTTTGCTGTGATGACGTTTAGTAGTCTCATTTAGTCACTTGTTGGCAACCAGCTTTATTATAAGACATACAATCTATGGACATTCTCGCAAAAGACACACAGTCATCACACTTTCGCATGTTGTCAGTATAATCTCCACATTAACAAGACTTTTATAAAAGTGCAATTGCAATCCCCAGTAGCAAACCGCTAACGTAACTGCATGACCATCGTATGACTTCACGCTAACACCGCTAAGCAAAAGGTGGCTAATGTTTGGCACAATGGTGTTTAGTAGTCTTCATTTACGTTTTTTATGTAGTAGAACAAAACTTGAGCTTGTATTAAACACAGACAGGCATTTAACCGAAAAGAAAGAAGAAAAAAAACGGAGTCCTTTCCGGGTTAAGGACTGATACCTGCACCACTTTACTACTCTGGTATAACGAAATTGTATCTTCTAAATAATCCACATTTAAAAAAGTAGTAATCCAGAGGGCATATGGGAATCCACATGTTCCTAACAGGATGACTAACTGTGCTGGACTTCACATCTGGTGTATGAGATTAAACTAAGCACCACCTCTCGTCCTCCTTCTTTCCAGGTGGAGGTGAAGCCGTACGTCTTGGACGACCAGATGTGTGATGAGTGCCAGGGGGCTCGCTGTGGGGGGAAGTTCGCCCCCTTCTTCTGTGCCAACGTCACCTGCCTGCAGTACTACTGCGAGTACTGCTGGGCCAGCATCCACTCACGAGCCGGACGAGAGTTTCACAAGCCACTGGTGAAGGAGGGAGGCGACCGCCCCCGACACGTGTCCTTCCGCTGGAGCTGAGGGGGGGTATACCAGTCAGCCCTGCCCCGGTGAACCCACACTCAACCCCGACAGGCAGCGCTGCAACACCCCCCATACACACACACACACACACACACACACACACACACACACACACAC